>CM073575.1:105727222-106287222 GCA_037074715.1 Magnolia kwangsiensis | reverse complement strand
TCTGTTAGGTTAACCGTCCATCCACAAGTTGAGCGACCCTCTGAGGTCACCCTGGGGGTTGATTTTAACTGAAGTCGAGATGGTCGAAGTCCACTCTGAATATTAGATCCCGGACTCCATACGTATCTAAGCACTGGCCCCCTTTGATGTTCCCGAGGATCCAACTGAAGGGGATATCGCCATATTCATCTGTTCACTCTAATGTGGACTCCGGCTCCTGCTTCACCCATTTGTGAGGGCGTTGACTACACGGCTAAGGCTAGCTCTAGAGTAGCTCATTCTGAATGCTTGGAAGGCACTGTTCAGGACGTACATCATCTAGTTCTAGCTCAGAAACAAGGATCTGACACCAGATGAATTCATTTACTTGTACCAAACTAAGCATAATCCGGAGGAGCCAAGCTGGTACTATTTTTCGTCAAGGACAAACCAAGGCTAAAGTCTCATCGCCAAACTCCATTCTTCTAACAAGGATTGGAAAAAACAAGTGGTTTTGGGTATCAGGAGAGTGGGAGGCCCCCGCTGCCGAGCTTGTTAGTCTTCAAGTCAGAGTGCCCACTAAATTTACCATCCCATGTCAGATTTCAGTGCGTCACGTAGGTCTTCTTTCCCTATCGCTGAATTTTTTGTTGATATGTTTTCTTTTGAACTTTTACAGTTTTTCCAAAGGGTTCACCCAACCTGTCTTCCTTCCTCCCCGACCAAGTGGACAGAGTGAGGGTGTTGAAGGAGGAGCTCCGCATCTAAAGCAAACTCATTACTCCCGACTTGTTACACCGATTCAAGCTTTGCAGATTAATTCCTTTTCTCTCCTCCCTTGTTAAGTACTCGTCCATCCATTAGAGTTTTGATGTTGGTGCTTGGCTGATTTAAGTTGTGCTGCACAGGTATGGCCAAGCCTCACAAACATGGGAAGAGGAAGTGCCCTCCCGTCAAGGAGATGCTTCAAGTGAAGACAACCGCATGGAAGAGGACGAATCCCTCCATTGTCCAGTTTCTCTCCTCCGCTGTGGAGGCGAGTCGGGGGCTAAATTCGAGCAACCCTTGGTTGCACAGCCATCTTCTATCGAGGCTAAAAGGGGAGGGATCCCCAAGCCGATAATCTCTCCTCGGCCAAGAGCTGAGGAGGTTGTCGAGGTGGAGGCGGGAGGTCTGAGGATGAATCCCTCCATTGTCCAGTTTCTCTCCTCCGCTATGGAGGCGAGGTCAGGGGCTAAATCCGAGCAACCCTTGGTTGCATAGCCATCTTCTATCGAGGCTAAAAGGGGAGGGATCCCCGAGCCAGTCATCTCTCCTCAGCCAAGAGCTGAGGAGGTTGTCGAGGTGGAGGCGGAGGGGATACCTCCCGCCTTCGAGGTTCCAATGGCAGAAGGGGCCCTACCCGGTCTGATGGTCGAGGAGGTCTTGTTCCTCACCTCCGATGAGGCCGATCGAGGGGACTGGGTTGGCGGTGGTCGAATCCGATCCTCCAGCTATTTCCAGTGGAGCTGTTGGGGCTGCTAACCCGACTCCTCAGGTTTCTGAAGGGACAACGACGTATTCGAGGGTCACCATATGTCTTGTTTGATCGATTGGGTAGCGAAACATATTCCAAAGGCAGATATTTTCGATCTCATGACCTCCCACCCAGAGTGCTTCCTCATTGACATTGTTGCACTCGCTATAAGGTTTGCCCTCTCCCTTTGTCATTGTCTCTTTTTTGTATCTTCATTCTTACTTATTTGTTACTCCTTGCTCAGATTATCCCTATGTTGCTATCTACTCGGGAGAAAGTAATGCAAGTGGCTAGCGAGTGGGACATCGCCGAGGCGACTCTTAAGGAGAGAACGGTTAAGATCAAGGCCTTAAATAAGGCCCTTGAGGAGAAGAAGATCGAGGTTGAGACCTTGAGGGAGGGACTGAAGCCCACTGGGGAGGAGCGGGATCCTCTGAAGATCCTGTTAACGGAGGCTTGGGAGAAGGAGGGCCGTGTGATGGCTTAGCTTAGTGGGACAAATTCCCAACTTGACTCCATGAAGGGCGAGCTGGAAAGGGTGAAGGCCCATCTTTCGTTCATCATAGCTAATGCTACTGGTTTGATCACCGAGCTGAAGAGGGTGAAGGCCAGTTCTGCAGCCGAGGTTGAGAAGGCCT
The DNA here is from genome assembly GCA_037074715.1 of Magnolia kwangsiensis. Taxonomy (NCBI): domain Eukaryota; kingdom Viridiplantae; phylum Streptophyta; class Magnoliopsida; order Magnoliales; family Magnoliaceae; genus Magnolia; species Magnolia kwangsiensis. The sequence continues at coordinate 106,285,089 of CM073575.1, read as the reverse complement.
TGGCTAATCAACAAGCCGAGTTCAAGGTGTCTCTTCCATTGATTAAGGCCACTACCATTGAAGAATACAAGGCTTCGGTGGAACGATCTGTCGAGGTCAACGTCATCTACAACTATGGCTAAGATACTTGTATCGAGGACATCAAGCGCTTATATCTCAACCTGAACCTGGATGCTCTCGTCGGCGATGAAGCCGCGGAAGGACCCTCCGAGCAAGCTCCTCCATCCGAACAACCCCCTCCTCAGGTGAACTAAATATCATTTCTCCTTTCTTTTTTTGTTATGGTGAAGAAACTTTACAAAAATCTTTTGTTAATGGTTAGAGAATGTTTTTACTTTATTCTGTTGCCCTTACATTCTTATCGGGTTGATATGTCAAGCCGTGCGTTCATATGTAGCAGTAGCGTAATTGGTTGCGTTGTTTGGCTTAGCTTGTCTATCGACATTGTTAATGAAATGACTAATTTTTTAAGGGTCAGGTCATCAGAGGAACTCCTCCCCTACATTTGAAGGGAGGTCCTCAGTGAAATGCGTAATTATAATTAATGGTCAACCACTTCTTTAAGGGTTGGCCCAATAGAGGAACTTTTCTCCTAATATCGGAGATCCTCTGTAGTGTGAGTAGATGAATGATGTATTGAGGTGGAAATTTCCTTGCCGAGGAGTTTCTTTTCAACTTATTAATAACAGCGAGGAGAATTTTACATAAAGCATAGGCAGTTCTTCCTAACCTCAATCAATTTTCCTCGCAATTTGTTTTACGAATAGTATATTTTTAGGTGCTTAGCATTGCATGGATGAGGTACAAGTCGATTTGCCATATCTTTTAGTCGGTAGGAACTAGGCTAAGTTGAGCTGACTATCCGATAAGGTCCTTCCCAATTTGGTCCTATGGTTCCCGCTCCAGGTTTTGCATTGTTTTGGAATGTCTTATGGAGGGCGAGGTCCCCTGGTAAAAATTGTCTGACCTTGACCCTGGAGTTGTAAAATCGAGTGACCGGCTGTTGCTGAGACATGATCCTAAGCTTGGCCAGCTCCCTTATTTCTTTAAGGATGTCGAGGCATGTGGACATTTGCTTTATATTCTGGTCCTCAGTGTAAGATAGTATGCATGTTGTAGGGAGCCCCACTTCGATTGAGATGACTGCTTCAACTCCAAAGGACAGAGAGAACAGAGTCTCTCCATTTGAGGACCGAGCCGTGGTCCTATAAGCCAAATTATGAAAGGAAGTTCTTCGGCCCAGGCACCTTTTGCCTTCTCGAGCTTGGTTTTGAGATGATTCTTAATTATTATAACGTCCCAAATTTTTGCCAACCTGGAGTTAAATGTCCATAGGCAATGGGCTGATCATAACACCTTATTGACTTCTCAAAAATCAATTCTAAAGTCTCAAATCCCCTTTTAACCCACTTCCTTCAAAATATTACCTTTCACCACCTTATTCTTCAAATTTTTTTAAGTACTTTCATATTAGATACTAATCCTAAAGTTTAAATGATCAAGAATAATACTAAAACTAAACTTTACTATAAATAGTAAATATATAGATTAAATGAGTTTTTTACCATTAACCTTTTAGAATCTCATAAAATAAATAGGTTATTTGGATAGAGTAGCTTCTCCTACCCCAAAATCTTATATTTCACATTGAATAACTCATTCCGGTTTATAAAATATACCTATTTCAAATATTGAGTGGCAAAACCACCACCGGACAGTACAACCGACCGCGATGCCATCGCACTAACCGCAATGCATCGCCGGTGCACCGAAAATTCGGTGGACCCTCGCTACAGTTTTTTATAGTTTTTGACCAACTTCAAAAAGTCATATCTCGCTCGTTATAACTTAGATTTAGGTGATTCAAAAGCCAAATTTAACTTGATAAGTCTAATTTCATATAAAAATAAATGAAAAATATAATAAAAATTATAATATAGTTGAATCTAGGTTGATGTAACAACTATTCAAAAATTATTAGTTCGAACAGCTGCTACTTCTAGAATTTTTAGAATTTTTCTACAACACGAAATCTAATGAAATTTGGTAGAAATGAAGTAGACTTGATGATGAACTACTAAAAAAATAATTAAAATAATATACTAACTAAAAGTGCCAAAAAGGGGCATACAACCTTCCTAGGACCTTATTCTGTCATAATTAGGGCAGAATTTAGTTAAGTATTAAACTAAACAATTTACGAATTTGGCTTGAACCACTTTCTATACAAACTACAAGACCCAAAACTATTAAAATCACTAACTTAACATTACTTAAAAATCTATGAGCAATCTCATAACCCAATTACTCACGGGAACACATTGAAACTCCGTATCGGACTTAGACTGCGCGTCGAAAGTCCGATTACCACGAAACTATAAGGTTATGACCGCGTTATTGGGCTTGATAACCATCATGGGAATTAAGCCCAAATAGTATCCAGAACCACACAACTTAAGCTCTGAGCAGAGTGTGTGAGAAACGCGAATACCTTTAAAAAATGTATTGAAACTTAAGTGAATTGGGCCATTCACTTGCAGCCGAAATTGAAGACTTCAAATCGTCAAATTCTGACCAAACTTCACCCATGGGTCAGGGAAATTTTCCTGCACCAATCGATATACTTGTGGCCCTAATCGAGGAACGACGACCGTCGATCTAAGACAGGTCCTTCATGGTCGATCCACTAATCTGATCGTATCAAAATCATAACCTGGCCTAGATCCATTGTCAGGGAACTTACTCCATTACGTAGATAGGTAATGAACCTCCAAACGAGCCTCGTTTACACGAAATAAGCACCCTTTGGATACAAACCAGGTATACCATGGCCCATGGGCCATTTGTATCATTTTTTAGCCTATATAAGGCCCTTAAACCACCCCTTCTCTCCCTCATATGAATTTTCTAAAAACCATAGGAGAGAGAGAGAGAGAGAGAGAGAGAGAGAGAGAGAGAGAAGGAGAGAAAAGTGGAAGGAAGGAAGAAGGATTCTTGGAGATAATTGCTGCGATCTTTTCCCACAACTCCTCACACCGATTCACCTCTCTACTACGCTACTCAACCTGTTTTGATTCTGATTTGGGTAAGAATTTCTAACCCTAATTTCATTTTAGAAATCCAAATAGAGAAATCAATGAAATAGCTAACTTATTTCATGATTTAAGTAGTTGTTGTTCTGTAGACATAAGCGTAGGATTCGAACCGAGTTCGAAATGAGCAATCCGAAAGGTGCAGACTATAAACGTTTAGGTTATGGTTTTCAAGGCTTTCAATGTCAGCTAATGATTTATGTCTAACTTGTTTGCCACCATATGATCTTAGTTACGATGTATTCAATAAATAATACTTGTGTGTGAACTATGTGAATATATAACACATTCCATGTGTTTGTTGAAATGTTTGAATGAAATTACTATCTTGATTTGTGCTTGCCATGACTATTAACCTAGAATATATGATTCTTGTATGTATGATAACTCTTTTGTGAAAGGATTTGCCATAATATATGTCATAACTAATTTAGTTCATATATGTGGTAATGTGTAGTCTAAGTGTCTGATAAAACGTCGAAATGAGAAATTGTCCAATGAATTGTATTTATTAAGGGCGTTGAGATAGGATTCTCAACTACCTTATCTAAATGTATAATTTCCTTCATGCAGTCTTAATTTCAACTATTCAATTTAAAGATGAATGCTTGGTAGCACGTTCAATATGCTGATAAAAATGCTCAAATGAGTGTTATACTTGGATTGTTTGTTAAATGCCTATATGATTATCACATGTCTCCACATGTTGTATTTGAGTATGATTGGAACTACTATGTAGTCTAGGCAATCGATAACAATTCATGTTGGAGTGGCTAGACTAGTCTCGCCACAACGGATACGTTCGGTGAATCCGAGTCGCACAGTGATTATTGACAATGGTTAGGTATAACGTCCCGAAAATTAAGGGTCGAGCGGAAGCTCAACTCCCAATTTTTAACGCATCACTTATGCGACATAAATAATGATGATTAAATGTTGTTTATATTAGCACATTAAACATGAATGGGAATACACTAAATCAGCATATTATACTCCAGAAATGATTAAATTAAGCAAGCGAAAGACTGTGATACATATATAAAGCATATAAGCGGTTATAAACCCCATAGTATGATCATGTCACCAAGCTGAATATATACAAGTTTGTTCCAAAATATACAAAATGAAAAAATATAATGTCCAACTAATCCGTATCCCTATAATTCCGACGATCAATTTATGGTCTACAAAGACCCGCCTAATAGTATAAGAGAACTCCTCATCGTCATAGAAGTCAAGCTCTACCTCACAAGCATCGTCGTCATCTTCAGCTAAAACAGAGACTAGTTGGTGTTTTAAAACACCATCCCAGAGTGGGAGTGAGTGATCAACTCAGTGGAGATATAACGCAAAGGTTAACATGTTATCAATTCAGTTAAGTAGTAAAGATAAAGCAGTACAACAATCATGTCCTAAGTACTCTTGTTAATGTAGGAATGATATACTATAATGATGCATGCCCTCGTCAGCATTCCCTCAATGACACCATCTGACGGTTGCACATGCTACTCCCATTGTGCTCTTCCTCGTCAAAGGCACATGCAATGCAGTACATGCACGTGTTAGGCGAGTTCTTGATTATGCTTATTCATACAGCAGATTTGGGAAGCTAAGGTATCTCCCTTTATATCATTTACTCAAACGATGATCCATTTAGGGTCGTCAATCTTAGTTTTTCACATACGGTAAGCAGGTTATAGGACAACATCACCCTTGATTTGAAAAGCAGTGGATAGGCAAGTTCAGGTCACTACGAGAGGCTCATCACCTCAGTGTACGCCTAGTTTATACTTGAGGTCACTATGGGAAGGCTCGTCACCTTAGCGTAGGCCGACAGCTCGAATACAGTGTCTCATAAACTACCATATTCGGCTCACGAGTTTAGGTTGCTCACTAGTCACTACGGGGAAGCTCGTCACGCTAGTGTAGGCCGACAGCTCGACCACGGTGTCCCATACGCTACCATGTCTAGCTCATGAGTCTTAATGGATCGTGGTACTAAGGTTGAAATGGGCTTTTCATTGGTAAGTGGTACCTTAGATTCAAGCAGTAGCGTCCATACAAGGTAAACACACATTAGGTCAATCGGGTTAATTGACAAGTTCGATTAGTATGAGCGCACACTAAATTTAATCTATATGAAGCACATACACACTCCTCTTGGCCTAACTACTGTCGATAATCACCGTACGACTCGCATTCATCGAACGTGTCCGTTGTGACTTAACTAACTTGGCCACTCAATCGAAAATTGTTACCGAATGCCTAGACTACGTATTAGTCCCAATCATGCTCAAATATAATAGGCATTCATATGTGATAGTCAAAACAGTATTTAACAACTAATTCAAACATAAATCTCATTTGAGCATTTTAACACAAATAACTATAGATAAAGTAATTGAGAATCCTGTCTTAACACCCTCATTAAATATACTCCAACAAGCAATTTCTCATTCAGAAATTTTATCAAACACTTAGACTACACATTTCAACATACAAATAATAAAATTAGTTATAACATATATCGTCGCAAATCCTTTTACAAAGGAGTTGTCATACATACAACAAACACAAATATTAGATTAATAGTCATGGAAAGCATAAATCATAATTTTCTATTCATTCAAACATTTCAACAAACACACAGAATACATTTAGTGTACAACCTAATTTACACATACATGTTATATCGAAAACGTCGTAATTAAGATCATATGGCAGTAATCAAGTTAGACATAAATCATTGCTGACATTGAAAGCCTTGAAAACTATAACCTAAACATTTATAGTCCGCACCTTTCACCAATATGCCAATTACGAACTCGGTTCATACACTACGCTTTTGTCTAAGGCACAATGACTACCTAAATCAGGAAATAGGTTAGTTATTTCACCATTTTCTCTATTCGGATTCCTAAAATACATTAGGGTTAGGATTTCTTATCCAAAAATAATTCAGAGTCGATAGTGTAGCGACACAGGAGAGATGATTCGGCACGTGAAGTGGTGAGAATGAATCTCAGCAACTATCTCTCTCTCTCTCTCTCTCTCTCTCTCTCTCTCTCTCTCTCTCTCTCTCTCTCTCTCTCTCTCTCTCTCTTCTCCTCACTCTTTCCTCCTCTTTTCTCTCTTCTCTCTCCTAGAGTTTTAGTAAATTCGTTTGGAATGAGAGAGGGGTGGGTTTAGGGCTTTATATAGGCCCAGAACTGGTTCCAATGGCCCCAGGGCCATGGTATACTTAGGGTATAGCCAAAGGGTGGCTGTTTCGGGCCAACGGAGCTAATCTGGAGGTCCATTACCTGCTTACATTCTGGAGAAAGTTTCCTGACAATGGATTTATGTCAAGTTAAGATTTTGATTTGATCAGATTTATGGATCGACCGTGGAGGACCGGTTTCAGTTCAACGGCCATCGTCACTTCATCAGGGCCACAAGTACACTGACATGTGTAGACAAATTTCTTTGATCCAAGGGTATAGTTGGGTCAGAATTTGATGATCTGAAACCTTAAATTTGGCCTGCAAGTGAATCGCCCAATTCACTTAAGTTTGAGTTTATTTTCTACAAATATTCACATTTCTTACACACTTTACTCCAGGCTCAAGTTGTACATTTCTGGATACTATTTGGACATGATTTCCGCAATGGTTGTCAAGCCCAGTAAGGTGGTCATAACCCTATAATTTGGAGGTAGTCAGACTTTCGACGCGCGGTCCAAGTCCGATACGGAGTTTCAATGTGCTTCCGAGAGCAACTAGGTTTTGAGATTGATCATAGGTTCCTAAGTAATGTAGAGTTAGCTATTCTACTGGTTTTGGGTCATGCATTTCATATAGAAAGCAATTCAAGCTAATCTACTAATTAATTCAATTTAGCACTTAATTAATTTTCACTTAATTTCTACAGAATTCAATCCTTAGTGATTTCTGCCTGAGGTGGTACTCGGGTCTTTGTACAGATTTTTTTCGAGACGTTACATTCTATCCCCCTTAAAGAAAACTTTTATCTTCGAAATTAGTACCTTTTCGTATTTCTCAAGAATCTGAGGGTAGTTCTTATAGACCTCGACTTTTATTTCCTAAGTAGCCTCTTCCTCAGTGTGGTGAGTCCACAGTACCTTCACAAGCAGGGTAACTTTACTGCGTAGCACCTGTTCCTTCTTGTCTACGATACGCGTCGGTCGCAGTACATAAGTAACATCTTCACTCAACTATACCTACTCCTATTTGACAATGTGGAAAGGATCAGGAACGTATTTCTTCAACCTCGATATGTGAAATACATTGTGCACACCTGCAAGTAGTGTGGGCAAAGCAAGGCGGTACGCTACCACACCCACTTAATCTAAAATCTAAAATTGACTAATAAATCATGGCGTGAGTTTTCCCTTCTTGCCAAATCGAAGGACTCCCTTCATGAGGAAAACCTTAAGAAACACATGGTCCCCAACCTCAAACTCTAGCAGTCACTACCTCGTATCAGCGTAACTCTTCTATCTGCTCTGTGCTGAAAGAAGTCGACGCCTGTTAATGTTAATCTTTTCTGAGGTCGCCTGTTGTCACGCCCCAAACTCGAAAATCGGATTCATAGGAATCCCAATCGCCGAATCCGGTGCCAACAGCCTCCGTAGTACCCCATTCTCGGCTCCTAGCATTCATATGCCAGATTTCGATCCTGGGATCCTACAAGGAGGATTTTTTTTTATCAATGTACATTAAACTAGTAATAAGCATAACCACAAGATTACCCAATTCACAAAGGCAACATCATCACATATCCACTAATATAATCATTTGATTACAACGCTGAAAGGGAAATACATAAATAAAATTCAAGCTCCAAAAGACCACTGCACGCTCCAAGCTCAACGCTGCTGCAACCTAACATCACCTGCACGCATCTATCGTGCATAAGCTTATAGAAAGCTTAGAGGGCGGTGTAAGTGTGTGCACAAGGTAAGTGCCAAGTATTCAATACAATACCACAATCATACAATACCAAAGAAAAACTGGTAATCCACAAACCATACAATGTCTGAATAAGCAGAAACACTGACAAGATATAAATCATACGATAACAGAGTAAGCGGAAGTATGGACAAGTCTATAAGTCAATCAATATCAAATACACAATATAGAACAACTATGCGATCAGGAGTCATAAAGAACCAAATATCAGATGCCGAGGATGTAATGCAATATACGATGCGAATGAAATGACCATGCTTAGAGTGTGAAGTCGGGATGATAGTACGTAGTATCACAGGCTACGGGGTCCGCCACAATGGACTTCTATCCAAACCAGTCCCATACCTAAATTTAGATAGTCAGACTCAACATGGTAAACTCCTGATCTCAGGTTGGTCACGTGCCCAACCGAAATTCTTACCATAACGAAGGTACACAACAATTAGTTGCGCACCACCAGCCCAAGTAGATAGTGAATGAATGAATGCATGAGCATGCAACTCCTACTCGATAAGTCCACATATCAGTACAGTTTCTCTCTGAGAAATCACCGAGGTCTATTACACTCGATACCAGATTACCGCCTCATCGCGCGCAACAAGGTGAGTGGAAGAGACCTCACTATCTGCCTGCCAATATCGGGCCCTGTTCGTCAATAGCAGACCCATTCATCGAGCTGGTCAGACTCATCCTAGCATTGCCCCCTCCTCTCGGGCGGGTAAGGCCACACCCCCTTCTAACCGACCACGACACACTGGAGAGCGCAGCCATCTGGTAATCGGCACTCGGCACTCATCTACCCACTCGGTTTAGACGTTGGAGCAACCTCTGGAACCAAGAGGGTTCTGGGACTTTCACCCAAGGATATATATAGCACCCCATGTAGAACAGATTTCTGGTGTCCCATCTGGCCATCCACGATATGCCTGTGGAGCCTACGGCCCTGATGTCGCTAGGACATACAGTAATCACAGCACACAATGCAAGATGCATGAGTCATACAATCCAGTCATGCATCAATCCTGCGCATACCGTGCGCTCATGTGAGATAATCTTCGCATATCAGGGAGTCTCATAACAACCGGCACTATGACATATGCAATGGTCAATCATGTCTCATAACAGACATGCAGATGATGCATATGGACATGTGTCATGATGCTATGCAGTCATATACTCATAATCGGTATCAATAACCAGCATCATCAATCGGCCTTGACAATGTGGACATCTAACCAACATTGCCCTAAAGAATGACCCTCACAGGGCCAAACACATAATGAGCCGATAGCCTCACACAAAGACCTAATATACAACACAGTGGGCCTTGCCCAAGGACCACAGATACATCACAATGGGCCTCAACTACGGTCGCATATACATCATATAGGTCTCGACAATTGGCCTTAGCAATCGAAATCTGAATCGGAGTAGGCCTCAGTAATCGGAATTGACAATCGGTCACGATAATCGGAATTGATCGATAATCGGTCTCAATACTCGGAATCGGCAATCGGTCACGATGATCATCCTTAATCGCTAATCAATCAATCGGCCACGATAATCAGAGTCTGTAATCGGCCATGACAATCGGAGTCGATCGGTAATCAGAGTCGACCTCGACACAAGGTGGGGTCCATAGATAGACGGTCAATGATGGATCAAGCAATGTCAATGGGGCCCAAGCGTTTAGGTTAACCCACTAGAGAACGATGAAAATGGGCCTATCCAAGCCTAAGGGAAGGTCACAATGTGGACATCCAACCATCATTGCCCAACAATGTGGCCATTTAACCAACACTACTCTCAAGGAGTGGACTATATAAGGGATTCATACACAACTTAATGGGCCATACGTACATCGCTCTGGACCTCAACCATGGGCCTTAAATACATCACAACGGGTCTTGCCCATGGGCCTCAGATTCAAGTAGGCGGGCCCTATCATATGGGCCTCAAAAAAATACATCATGATGAGCCTTATCATAAGGGCTTCAAACACAAACAGATGGGCCCCATTACATAAGCTAAAAGTACAAATAAGTGGGCCCCGCACATGGGCCAAATTACATCATGATGGGGCTCATGGATGGGTCACAATTATACCACATCGGGCCCCATCATATGGACTGCAAATACATCACTGCGGGCTACCCACATGGATGGCATGAATGTACAATATATACAACACGGCGGGTCGCATGAATGGAAGTCATAGATATACAATACACACATCACGGTGGACCGCATACACGGGCCCTACACACATTACCAAGGACCACGACCCATGAGCCTCAAATGCATCAAAAGGGCTACGACCCATGGGCCTCAACATACATCAAGTGGGTTACGTCAATGGGCCACACTAATGGGCCATCATATATATCAAGTGGGTCATGCAAATGTACCGCACCAATGGGCCATACCAATGGGCCATAAATGCATCACCATGGGCCCCATACGAGGGCCTCATATACAACGTGTGGGTCACGTATATGGGCCTAACAATACAAATAAGTGGGCCCTGCACATGGGCCTTATACACAACAAGTTGGGCCTATCAATGGGCCCCCAGGAGAGTGACAATACAGATATTTGACCAACATTAACCTTACAATGTGGACGTCAAACTAACATTGCTCCCAAGACATAGTCTGCCATAAACATCATTACATAACTAAGGTGGAATCACATATTGCAAAGGGCCTTATCTACATCCCATTGGGCCTCGAATACATCAAATGGGCCTCATCATATGGTCCTCATATATGTCAAGGATGGCCTCAACAACAGGCCTCATACACATCACGGTGGGCCTAAATAACGGGCCTTGAATACATCACAATGGGCTTAAACCAATGGGCTTTAAATACATAATAGGTGGTCCCTGCACATGGGCCTCAGATTCAAGTGGGCTACATCCACGGGCCGCACCAAAGGGCCTCATACATCAAGTGGGCCGCACCACGGGCCCCAAATATATCTGGGTGGGCCCCATGGATGGGCCATAAATACATCAAGGTAGGTTCCACCATAACATTTATTTTCTGTTCAATCTATTCATACGATCACAAAGACCTAATTTCAAGAGAAAAACGAATATTATATTGATCTAAAACTCCTATGATCCAAAAGAGATTCCAATGGTAGTCGTTCAATCTCCACGGTTTTCTACAGTGAGGTCCACTTGATATATCGACGGTGTGGGTCTCAGGTATTCAACCAAGGTGGATCTCACCGTACAGCATTCTGGACGGTGCGGATACAACAGATACATTAGGGTGGGATCCACAGATGTGACCTACCAACAAAAAGGATAGACGGTGTGTATACAACACATACAACAGAGTGGGAGATGTCCTACCGTTCTGGGGTAGATGGACGGACGCCGAATATAAAACACATACATCAAGATGGGTCCCATACAATCAGGATGGCACAGATAAAATACATAAATCATGGTAGATCCCATAGACCTTCCACTGAACGGTGGTGGATCAAAGCACACGTCAGGTGGCCCTGCAGCTGCTGGACGGCTCTCCAACAGCATGCACAAATAGATGGTCGTGGATGAGATATATATCAGTGGTGGGCCTGTTGTCTGCTGACCCGCACGCTGGTCATTGGTCCCAGCCCTATAATGATTTGGAAAACTGGATGGGCAGTGTGGAAGCATTCCACAATGGTGTGGGGCCCACACACGTGGACTGGATGGCATGAATAAATCACTTACATAATGGTGGGTCCCACGTCCATACAATGGACAGCGAGGACTAACAGATACGTCAAGGTAGGTCCCATCATCCTAGAATGGACGGTGGATGAAATACATAAATCATGGTGGATCCACGTGGAAGTGGCCCACATAAATATATATTATATTATTAATATATATATATATATATATATATATATATATATATATATATATATATATATATATATATATACACACACTACACATATAATATTTATAATATATTATATATATAATATAATATACACCATCCAGTCCAGCGTCCAGATCTTCTAGACGTGCTGGACTGATGGTGGATGTAAGGCACATACATTCAAGGTGGGTCCCACGTACGTGCTGGCCACACGTGCCATTAAAGTGGGTCCCACGTGATGGACGACCTTGATATACATGCAACTGGTGGGCCACCTAACTTGCTGACGTCCAACATCAGCTATACAGCTGGTGCGGTACTCGAGCCAATCTGCCCCATGCAGGTGGGTCCCACATGGGGCTCACATAACGTTTATCCACCATCCAAGCCATTGATAAGGTCACACGGACCTGGATGAAAGGGAAAAATAAATTTCAAGATGATCCAAAATTTCTCTGATAATCCAAAAGGGGTTTCAATGGTAGACGTTAGACCCCACTGTTTCCTGTGAAGTGGGCCACCCGAGTCTTAGATCAGGCTGAGTTTTAAATTGGGTCCACTTCAGGGAGTGTTCCACCCGATGAACGGTGTGGATATCGAATACACATCATGGTGGGGCCCACAACAGGGGGTCGTGGGTCCCTGCCTTCTGCCCGCTCATCAAACGTAGCAGGACGCTGCACGGCGTCCTCTGGACGCTGCAGCAATAGCGCCTACTACTACGTGATTTTATTTTATTTTTTAAAAAATTATTTTTTTGTGGTTTTTCATACAAGGGGCCCACATCGGAAGAATTTAATCTAGCCACTGGATTTCAGGCCTTAAGACGGACCAAATGAGACCAATATGTAACGTGTTTTTTTTTGAGATAATAGAAGAAACAAGGTGAGTTTTAATGGTAATTCCACTATCTCCTATGGTATGACCCGCCTGAGAATCGGATTGGTCTCAAATTTTGTCTCAACATCTAAAATGATCTGGAGGATAGAATGGACGGTGTGGATTAAACCCACACATCAAGGTAGGGCCTGCATACGTAGCCCACTCCAAAGCAGTTCACGTCCAGCGTCCCTGGATGCTGGACGACTTGAGCAAAACACATATAGGTAAGGTAGGCCCCACCTCTAGATGTGCTATCTAGATGGGCCACCAAAAGGCTGGGTGGTGTGGATAATATACACATCAAGGTGGAGTCCATCCGAGTAGGTCACACAATCATGTCATCACACACAAAATATATGAAAAAAGAGAGGGAGAGAGAGAGGCACCCACATTAGGATCTTATCTTCTTCTTTCGCCTATAGCCCCTAGAGCTCCAAGGGAACAAGATTTAATGGTTGGGATTGATTTTGGAGGGTTGGATTTTGGGGTGGAAAACTTACAAATGGTTGGAAATGGGGAGCTCTCATAGACGTTGGGAGCTCTCTCTCTCTTGCTAGGAAATAAGAAAGAAAGAGGGAGGGAAAGAGAGAGGTGGTAGTTCCTAGGCAATTAATGAGTTTGACTAATGGGGAAAAAGGAATGGGTGGTTGCTTGAAAGGAGTTATGGCTAGGGTAGGGTAAGGTAGGGTAGGGTGATGTCACCCCTAGGATGACATCATAGTAATTATGGCTTTCTAGGGAAATACATCAACAGGGATAGGTGGGTCCCGTGATTAAGCGATCAATGGTCGGGATAATGCACGGGCCGGATCTCATAATCTGAGCATCGCATTGACGCACGAGACGTGGCGTCGGAATCGCGTCGACGATGCGGTCGAAATGACACAGGTCTCAGGTTGAGTCAGCTCGAGTTTACAGGGTGTGATTCAAAAGCACGTGCAAATGCTATTTACACGTCGTGGGTCACCAGAATTTGACTGAAAGGACTGTGAGATCTTATGGAACAGTACATGCTAGGATACGGGTCTTACACCTGTACCAAATCTAGGTCAATCAAACTCTTCTCACCAACTTCTACCCAATAATGCGGTGCTCGACATGGGTGCCCATACAGTTCTTCATAGGGAGTCATGCCAATACTTGCTTGAAAACTTGTTATAAGAGAACTCAGCATAAGGAAGACAGTCATCCCAACTGTCCTTAAAATCGAGCACACATGCCCACAACATATTCTCTAACACCTGATTGACCCGTTCCATCTGCCCGTCCGTCTGTGGGTGGAACGTGTATTGAACTTCAGTTTCACCCCCATTGCTTCCTAGATACGAGTCCAGAAGATAGACGTGAATCGCGTGTCTCGATTCGATACAATCTCCATAGGCACTCCATACAGACGTACTATCTCCTTGATGTACAGCTTGGCCAAATCGACTGCTGAGTTTGAGACTCTAATCAGGAGGAAATGAGACGATTTCGTCAATCGATCCACAATCACACAAATGAAGTCATGTCCCTTCCTCATTTTCAGTAAGCCTAAAATAAAATTCATAGAGATGAAATCTCATTTCCATTCAGCTATTGCCATGGGCTGAAGCAGTCCAAGAGGTCGGCGATGCTCGGCCTTGACCTGATGGCACGTGAGACAATAGGACACATAATTTGCTATGTGGGCCTTCATGTTGTCCCACTAGTATGAACGTTTCATATCCCGATACATCTTTGTACTACCAGGATGCATCGCCATCTTCGAATTGTGAGTAGCTTCGAGAACTTCGTTTCTCAAGTCATGAAGATTCAGAATGCATAGGCGGCCATGATAACGTAAGCCCCCATCCTACCCAACTCTCCATTCAGTGTCTTCATCATCACTAGCTTGTTTTCTTATCTTCATCAACCATTCATCTTCTCTCTGAGCCACAATGATTCGGTCGTCAATAAACGGTTGTACACGAATATGTGCGACACTCTTGAACGACTCCTCTACTGTAAGCTTATATTCGAAGTCTCGCACAAACTCAACCATATTCCATTCCTGTATCATCAGCGGAGTTGTAAATACTATCATCTTCTTGCGGCTTAACACGTCTGCCACAAGGTTGGCCTTGCCAGGATGGTAGGAGACCTCAAACTTGAAGTCTTTTAAGGTTTCCATCCATCGTCACTACCTCATATTCAAGTCTCTCTGTATGAATATGTGTCTAAGGCTCTTGTGGTTGCAAAAGAGCTCGAACTCCTTTCCATAGAGGTAATGTATCTAGAGCTTTAATGTAAAAATGACGGCCGCCAACTCCAGGTCATGCGTAGGGTAGTTCTCCTCATGTTTCCTCAACTGTCAGGAGGTATAAGCAATCACTCTGTCTTTCTACATAAGAACACAACCCAACCCAACACGAGAGGCGTTGGTGTAAATGGTATATCTGACCCCTTACTCTGGCAATACTAGCATGGGTTAGGATGTCAACTTGTCCTTCAGTTCCTTAAAGGCTACTTCTACCTTCTCATTCCAAGAAAACTTAAGATCTTTCTGAGTGAGCTGAGACAACGGTCTACCTATCTTGGAAAAGCCCCTAATAAACCAACGGTAGTAGCCAGCAAGTCTTAGAAAAATCTTCACTTCAGCAACTAAACAGGGCTGCTCTCAGTCCTGAACTGCAGTCACCTTAGCAAGGTCCACAGCTATTCCTTCCTTAGACACCACATGTCCCATGAACTTGACTTCACTCCAAAAGTCGCACTTCTTGTACTGGGCGAACAATTGGTTCTTCCTGAGCGTATCAAAGAGTGCTCGCAGGTGCTCCTCATGATCTTTCCAACTCTTGGGGTATATCGGGATGTCATCTATGAATACGATGACGAATCGATAAAGATATGGCCGAAACACCCAGTTCATAAGGTCCATGAACACGGCGGGTGCATTTATAAGTCCAGATGGCATCATAATGAACTCGTAATGCCCAAAGCTGGTTCTGAATACTATCTTCTTCACGTCCTCTTCCCTGACGTGCAACTGATGATATACTGACTGCAAGTCATTTTTAGTGAAATATTGTGCCCCTTTCAACTGATCGAAGAGATCATCTATCCTGGGCAAAGGATACTTGTTCTTCACTGTCATTTGATTCAACCTGCTATAATCAATACATAATCGCAGTGATCCATCCTTCTTCTTCATGAATAACACGAGTGCTTCCCAAGGAGATACACTCGGTCATATGAAGTCTGCATCCAACAGATCATCAATCTATCTCCTCAGTTCCTCCATCTCACATGGAGGCATGTGATACATCGGTAGAGATATAAGTGTTGCACTTGGCACTAGGTCAATGGTAAAATAGATCTCGGACTGAGAAGGTAATCCAGGTATCTTTATGAACACGTCCGCAAAATCCTGAACTACTGGCGTGTTTCCCAATGTCGGATCATCAACATTCTCTAGCAAGGTAGCATAACAACTAATGCGGTAGTGCCAACTAACTTGAACTGGAAAACTAAAGGTCGTGCCCTCAGGTCCATGGGCTGTCACCACTCTAGTATAGCAATTGATCTCTTCCTTCATCTCGGTGAGCCAATTCATACCAAGAATGACGTCATAATGACATAATGGGGTGACCATCAGGTCAACGAGTATTATTCTGCTTCCTAAGTCTATCGAGCAACCTCTACAAGTCATGGTGGAGTCTGAGAAGGTCCCTGTAGAGGTAAGGAGTCTCACCCCAACCATAGGATTAGTTTTCAACACTAGTCGCTTGACTGTTGTGCATGATATGATCGAAATAGTGGACCCGGTATCCACCAATAAGAATACTGGTATACCTTGTATATGTGTTGGGACTTCGAAAGCCAAGGGTGTTGCGGTTTCTGTCTCAAATACCTTAGCTACAAGTGAGTGCACCCGAGCCTGTTGAGGACGATTCGGTTGATCTACCATAGGTCATTAAGGTGGCTTACTACGAGGTACAGTGACCTATAGAAAGGCTGTGCTGGTGGTACTGGACGTAGAGGTGGAGCCGAGATAGCTTGAGGAAGCTACTGATTGATCTTCTGAGGTAGCGAGAAGTCGTTATCCCTCATCTTGGTGAAGCAGTAAGTATCTGCATAGCCCGACCTCTTGCAGTAGGTGAACCACAAATCTGATCACCTCAGCTGGGTCGGTGAAGCCGTAAGCCTAGGAGGAGAATCTGGATGTTGCCTCTTACCGAGGAATAGTCTGCTTGGCAAATTTGGTCAAGGCCTAGGACCCACGGGTACACGTGCATGAGATAGCCTGTCCCTATCCTACTCATCTCGCAGGGACATGCTCACTAGCTCAGGATAGTTGTTAATGTTAGCGCAACACATCTTCGAGTGGATCTCAGGCCGCAAACCCTCAGAAAATCACCGCATCTTCATTAGCTCGTTCTCTAGTATCAAAGGAACGTATCTAGGCAGCTCCATAAACTTGTTTTTGTATTCGGCAACGGTCATCCCTCCCTATCCAAGGTGAATAAACTCTCCCTCCTTCTCATTATGGTACGTGAGGGGGAAGTAGTTCCCATGGAAGTGGGTCTCAAAAGCTTCCCATATCCATACATACCAAGCATCCACTATCCGTAGGATGCTATCCCACCATAGACTAGCCTCCTTCTCAAACATGTATGTGACCAACTCAACCTGCTCTGCCTCAATGCAGTGCAGCAGCTTTAGCATCTTAGAGATGCGGTCAAGCCAATATTCGGCCTCCTCGGGTCTGTAAGTACCTACAAAAGTGAGAGGTCGGAAGCGCTATAATCACTCAAATAAGCCACTGACATTCAGGTTTATAGCAGGGTTCACAGGTGGTGCAGGCGAAACCACATTCATGCTCTGGGAGAGGGCTCCAACGATGGTGGTCCAAATCTACTACTGCTACTGTATAAGGAACATCATCTGCTCCAACCTATCAGGAGGAGAAGCCTCATGAGGCATGTGTGGCGTCAAGGTAAATGCGCGATTCTGTTCTGGAACCGATGGTGCAAAAGGTGTTAGCCCGTTGGTGGCGCTAGTGGTCGGTTGTGAATCCAGTATAGTCTCATGATTCGGGCCCAAACTGGGGTCCGTATGGATATAGCTTAGGGGAGGTGCCCCGTCACTCGATTCATCAAGTGTAAGACATGTCGTACTCCGAGTGCTCTTAGGTGGCATTCCCAATATAGAACATAGGGTGCAACCCGTGTAAGATTTAGCATAAGAATATACACTCATGCAAACATCATTCACATTTTAAATCAAAAGAAGCTTCATGCATTTCATTTACTAAAATTGTCACAATACATGAGATATGGTCTTACATGGATCATGACAGAAGATGCATGTGAGCTAATATAAAAAAGCTTTAAACACTAAAGCATACTAACAACCAACTAAGCCTACAAAAGCTAGTACAAAAGAAGACTAACAACAAAGAAAACTAAAAGATAACTACACAGATAACTAGTCATCCGAATCTGGTGATGGAGGAGGAGAACCCTTGTCCGGCATACAACATAGGAGAGCCTTCAAGGTACGAGACACCTCAAATTTCTGTTTCATGTAGGCCCTATTCTCTTCAAGTTTGGCCCGAGTCTCTCTGACCTCCTATTGCAGGGCGACTTGGCCCTCCTCAATCTAAGCCAAGCGGGCTTCTAAAGCAGCACGATCATGGTGGCACTCATGTGTAGGAGGAGGAGAGCCCCCATCAGAGTCTTGGGCCTCATCTTCTTCCACTCCCTTCTCTTCATCGCCACTACCCTCTTCATCACTTCCTTCCTTACCTTCTTCATCTTCACTATGAAATCGGGGTAAAGACCGCTTTAGTTGAAGTAAGAATATGCCAATATGTCCTAGAGGGGGGTGAATAGGACTTTTTAATAATATTGTAACAATTTAAAATCTTATCACTCTAATCCTAATAACAAGCATAAATTAGGATTACTCAAGAGTAACTCTACTAGCTTCCAAGCCCGGTAGAGGATCCAATCACAAACTATTTCAGAGATGAACGATATACAAACTAGTTTATGATGGATATGACTGTACATATGTGTGAGGTGTGATTTCAAATAATCAGATATGAAGTCTTTAAGGAAATCACATAAACAAATAAAAGATAATAATAATCTCAAACAAAGTCATTTTTTATAGTGGTTAGACTACTTTTCTACTCCACTCTCGGTAACCGCACTCAACCCTTGAGTGTACCAGATTTCACTAAGAAGGTTTTCCACGGTTCACCCCAAACCTAAGGTTTTAAATTAGGTTCACCTTTAACCTTTACAACCTACACCTAGGCTAACAGATTATGCTCTCACGAGCAAGGGTCAATACATCTCACCCACTTTTAGGCACACTGGCCAAGGATCTTCCATAAGACCCTAACTATTTATGCTCTCCTCAGAGTAAGGGTCAACACAATGCACCCACCACGTACACTCCCACCAGAGGCCTCCTAGAGGACTTGTAAGGGGTGAGAAACACCTTTGACCCAATCCTACAAAGGAATGATCACGAGGGTCCTCTGGACTCTGATAACTTACAGATAAGCAGATGAGTCCCTTTTAGCTCATTGATGAAGATCTCCTCCTTTGTTGATAAAGAGTCATCTGCTTCCTTGATCCGCAACTCAGAAGATATACTAATGCATGGAGACGGGTTGGTTCAAGGTTATGATGGAATCTTATTCTTAAATATTTTTCTATAAAGGAGATAGAGTGATTCTAATCATCTATGCATTCAAGGCATCCCAACTTAATGATTTGCCATTAAGATGGTAGCTGGAAGATACCTGAATATGAAAGTTCATTCCCAAATCCACTCTATTGAATATCAATAATGAGGGTGGATTGGAGGATGAACTCCCTTGAGAGAAAGGGCTTTAAGTAAATGATCTAAGGTTAAACACAAAAAAGCACTCTCTTCTTTCTCTGCCAACAACTAAAGATATCTCTATATATAGGCAAAAAGTTTCAACGGATATAAAATGGTCACATTTATGATAGAGTTCGATATCGTCGAACAAGGTCAATATCATCGAGTGTATACTCTCAATTGCATCAACTGGCCACTCAATGACACAAACTAAAATGTCATACGCTTTTGAAACCTTTTGCTAACTGGTCGAGGAGATCAAAACCTGTGTCAATGACATCGGATTTCGAACTTCAATTTTATCGATACGAGGATCAATTCCTCGACATTTGAAAATGAGAGAGACAAAGACTTTGAAATTTTTCAAGACAAGGATATGATCGAAGTACACTTGACATCATCAGAATTTGAATGTCGATGATATCAAAGGTCGTGTCGATGCTATCAAAGGTCGTGTCGATGCATCGATTAATCCAAAGATTTTATCGGTGAGCTTTCTGGACACTTTATGTTCTTTCTCGATGCAATCAATCCAGCCTTGATATCATCGATATTTGAATATCGATTCTATTAAATGACCCTCGATATAAGATAAAATTCACCTGAAAAATGTTGCTGAAAACTGTGTCCAAGGCTGATATCATCGAAGGCCTTCCGATATTATCGATTTTTGAATTTTGAGGATATCGAGAAGTGCTTCGATATATCGAAGGTCTTCATGATTTTCTTTAAAAAATAAGGACACAAACTCTCTGTTGTTGATTATATCGAGTCAAATTCGATAGACTCGAGTTTTAAATATCGATGATATCGATAGGAGTATCGATACATCGATAATTTCGTCCAGATAAATATGTGCATCGATAATTTCGTCCAGATAAATATGTGCATCAATAATTTCGTCCAGATAAATATGTGGTTGCTTGACATCTTTTATTCTCATTTCAATGGTATCAGTTGATCATCGAGGACATCGATAGCACACTTTGATTTTATCAATCAGTCTATCGATAAATCGACAAAGGTAGAAAACTTAGAGATTTTTTAAATTTGTAAAAAAAAGTTTTCTAACTCAAAAGACCCTAGGGTATCTTAACCAATTTTTAGAGTTTTATTTACCTAGTGTTTTGGGACATGGGATGTGAGGCTTAGATTTACCTATGGCAAGTTTGAGCACACATCTGGTTGAGGCAGATAGTTGATTGATCTTCTTATAGAGCTTTTTTGTCTAGTTGACTCAACACTCACACTAATTGACAAACCAAGGCACTTTCAATCTCCCCCTTTGTCAATTATGTGACAAAATACCAAAATACCCTAGAACACCATCTAGACAAACACATCCTAAATTGTGTGTACATGTAATTTACACAATTTTACAATGTCTAGTAAAACCATACACACAATCAGTAATTGTTGCTCCCCCTAACAACATTCTCCGCCTATCTTGACGCAGCTGCTCCCCCCAACACATGTATCACAATTCAAGTAGATATACTTTTTTCCTTTTGGGGTGTTTGAATTGTTCTCTCCCTTTTTGTCAGTCATTGACAAAGATATGGAAGTTGATATTAACTGAAGTTAAAGCAATTTGGGAGAACTAACATCCAGAGAGCATACATATATAAAAGATAGATGTATAATGATCAAAATAGTGGATTAATTAGATATCATTTGAAGAAACTATGTATGCATAGAAGACCAAATAGAGCAGTGATATAAGCAGATAGAATCATTATCAAAACATCACATGCATTCCACATATTATGAGCTAGATAAACCAGGGGATCTTAAAACATAATCATGGTAGTAAATAGGAGTGAATTATAACCAGCCATATTCAAAATATCCAAAAAAAACATACTGCCCAAGATCGGCAGAAGTATAACAGTTATCCAAACACAATTACCAAGCCCATTCATGGGCACCCAAAATCAACCATCAGTATTTAGCCCATCCATGGGCATATATAACACACAAAGAAAACTGTGTAGACTGTGTAGGTTAATGAGTTATCACATACACTCATGAGAGCGTAAAACATCCAAAAAGATACTAATGTTCATATGCAGAAATAAGAGTGAGGTGTATGTGACAGCATCCAAAGACCAGCACTATGAAGTCGAGGAAGATGGTGTCGTTTCATTGCGCTGGCAAGTGAGTAGATCAACCAATTATTACACCGTTTGTTGCACTCCATTGACCAAGCGTTCCAAGACAGTAAGTCATGCATCCACAGACTCTTTCAGTTGGATGACATCTCGCAGCTTAAACCTTTTCGCATGCCCATGGTCTGATGTAGACGGAGCTTAATGGGTCACAGAAGGTTCATTCACAGCCATCTCATCACCTTCACCTCCAGCTGCTTCTTCGTGAATGCCTTCCTCTGTATCCACGGGATACTTATGGAACTTCAAGTCCATTCTTCGAATGTTTTTTTTGTTGAAGACTTGGAGGGGAAGTTCTGGATCATTTGTTGTCAAAAAGATGATGGCGTTGCTCACCATGTGTATAATCTAGGGATAAGGCAAGTGAAGATCCCGGGATGTATAAACGGCATAGAGCAACTAGTGTATAATCAAAGTTGGATGACAGATTCTTATCCCTGTGGCTATTGAGTACACTATCATGGTCATGACCCCTATGAGATCAAACCGGTTGGTACTTCTAGGATAGATGTTTGTGGCAAAGATGCCGTGTAAGACCCAAAATCGTGGTTCCATGAACTTAGATTTCAATGCATTTCCTTGGTACTAAGGAATGTCTCTAACATGACAGAGGTATTTAGTAACCATGGACTAGATTTCAACATTTTCGAGGTCCATTTCAGGGAGACCTTCTGGTGACATTGTCAGCCCTAAGATGTTTGCAATTGTAGCAAGAGTGATCAGTACATCATCACCATCCAGAGAGACCATGATAGAAGGAGGATTAAAAATGGGTGAGTGACAAGCAGCGAGAAAGTTACATGTTCGTTCAAGATGACATGGCCCACCAAAGTCAAGAACAAGTAACCAATTGATTGCAACAAACAGGGATTCCAGATTGTTCAGTTTTAAACAATCCCTGTTAACTTTTCTTTCATGGGTAAGCTTCCTACTAGTATACTTAGCCGAAACCGGATTTATTCTAGCTTGAGGAGGGACTGGTATTTTGGATTGGGACTCGCCATGTGAAGTTTGTTGTGTCTTCTGACGAGTGGGGGTCTCCCATTCAGGAACTCTTGCTCTATCTTTTGAAGCAAGGGTTTTTCGTCGAGAGGCTCTAGAGGACTCCCCAGGACCAAACACCTTTTCTTTGTCCTTACCCATAAAGACAAATTTGGAAAAAACAGACAAAATTTCTCTTTGAAAAAACTGAAAATACCCAACCTAAAAGCAAGAATGGAAGGGTAATACCAGTTTTGAGGAGCCTCCGGGACCCACCGATGTACTTCCAGTTGAGGGGATGAGCAGGAAAAATTGAAATGCCTTTTCAAAAAAAATGAATTTTTTTCCACTCGACCGCCTTTTATCGGGCTGCATCTTTCAATATCATCGAACTTAGTTTCAATTATATCAATGATCCTCATCCGATGTTATCGATAATGGCTTCGATAACAATCTCAATAATGTGACTTTCCAAATTATGAAGAGATGTCAAATGATATCGACTATTGATCGATTTGATCGAAAATGCTCATGACTTACGATAGACATATCAAAGGGGAGTATTTTTAATTTTTAGCATTTAGACAACCCTTCATGTATACTTTTAGCATATCTATGAATCAACAATATACACAGTAAAATTTTGTACAAACATTGTACAAATCAAATTTATAAACGTTAGAATGTTTATATATAAAAAGATTGAGGTGAGGAACCTCAGATATATCATTAAGAGCTCAGTAAAATTGCATCATTTTAGCAAAATATCCAAATCTCAATGCATGACCTGGACTTGTCTTTTCATGTTTTAATATTTCAAGGCATATGAATAGAGTGAGTTATCAGAAAATTCAGTTTTTCTTTCACTATCCATTTTGAGACAAAATTCTTTACTATGGTAGATTTAGTTTTCATGTTTAACTTACCCACTTGATCCACTGACTCCTTCATTATGTGATGGATGAGTATTTCTTTTAACCAATCTCCTAGGTGGACTTTTGACATCCTATATTTCTCTAGTCGGTTTGAATTTACAAATATGATTTTGACCAGAGTTATGTGGAGTCCTTTTAGGTGTCAAGCATTCAAACTTTTAATGGCCCAAATCACCACATAAATGACAAACTGGAGTAGTTCTCATATTACTACCTGAAGCAAACGATTTTTCAGTTATTGGTGTTGTATTTCAAGTTCTCATTTTAGTTTTATCATACCCTAGGCCATTCTTGTCTTTTCCTCGCTTCCCATCCCTAACAATTTTTCTATCTTTTCACCACTCTGGGAAAATTTATAGTTTATTTTAGCAAATTTTTTGGATTTCTCTAGGTCAAAGCGGAGTGTGTCATTCTCATTCTGGAGATGCTCATTTTCATCTTCTAATAATTTAACTTGTTTAGCAAGCTTTGACGATTCCGTTTTTAGGGATAGATTAATTCTTTCCAACTTATCATTATCTGAATGATATTACTGTAAATCATTGATTAGATGTGGATTAATTTCCAAGGTTTTGTTCAGACTCTTTGCAACAATTCTTTTTTATTTTCAAACATTCTAAGTCTTTTAAGGATGTGGATGCTATGAATATACAGTTGATTGTAAGCATCTTGAAGTTTATTCTATTCTTTTTCTTCTTCTTCCTTTTTCAGTTTTCTCATTATCTAATGGAAATGATTCAATGACTTGCGGTTCCTTGTTCTCAGTTTCAATGGAAATGATTGGAGCAGTAGAGACCATAAGAATTTTCAAGGATTTCTAGTCTCCATCGCTCTCTGAGTCGCTAGATTCTGAGTTTGACTCTTCTGTATCATCCTATGTGGAAGTCATTGCCTAGCCTTTAGTTTTTCTATTTGGGCATTCAGTATAAAGGTGTCCAAACTTCTGACAGGCATAAAATTGTGGTTCTTTAGTCTTTTTACAAAATTTACCTGCAAAAGGTATGTTGTCCACCTTTCTTCATTTAAATGGATGACCATGATTTTTCTGAAAGAACTTTCTGAACCGTTGAGCCAACAGAGTCACTTCCTCGTCTCCATCTTCTCTTTCTCTTTCAGTGTCCTCATTTGTTATTTTCTTTGAAGTTTTTGTTTTAACAAGAAAACAAATGCATTTCAATTCTTTGGGGATTATCTTATTCAAACATAAGAGAGGAAAAGTGAAAAGACGATCATCATATTTTATTGATTTTAGGTTCATTTACATCCTCTGATCTCCCTTGATTCTAAGATATATTCATTCAAATATATATATATGAACTAATAATATTAAAACATTGAATTTAAATAGTAAATCCGGCAGCATTTCAGTATAAGGTTCAATCTTCTCCAAGGACTTAGGAGGAATTGCCGATTTAATCAATCTATCTTTAGGGAAACAAGAATTTCGACAGCATTCTGGTGCTATTTCGATCATCCCCTAAGACTTAGGAGGAATATACGCTTCAGCGGATTATCTCCCTTCGTACTTGAACAGAAGGACCTGAAGATCTCAATTATTTCGGCAGCATGTCGACTCCTCAGCTCTATAGACTGCAGAGCAGTCGGTTTGCGCGGACCCGCGCAAAGGACTTGTTTTGCGCGGTCCGGCGTAAGGGACATGCTTTACGCGGTCCGGCGCAAAGTCCTTCGGCCATCACCCTCACCTTCGATGATTCTCCTTGCTCCACTTGTTCTTCAAAATCTTCGATTAACCAACCCCTAATCAAGGAAGAAAAGGGGTATTTATAGGCACTCACACGTGCGAAAACCTCAACCTTAGCGATGTGGGACAAAACAAACCACACTTATCTTGCCCTTATCAATGCAGTGTGATGTTGATTGTGTGGAACTGCGCAAATGATATCGTTTGCGCAGTCCTGTTCAAAGTCCTTTATAAGCCATCTGATGCCCTTTTCTTCCAACTCTCCTTCACAGTCTTTCGTTCTTCATTTAATTTCATTCTTCTCTTATTTTTACTTCTCAACAGATGCCCCCTTAATCCGTTCTTTGTATTCCTTAAAAATCAAAGGAAAGGATCAATGAAATTCCTCCTTTTTTACATTAACCCGTGTACCGTACTCGGCCTAAAAAGTATATAAATAGCCCAGAGACTTCACCATTTACTCAGATCATTTTTGTGCCTTGAGAAATTTTATCCCAGCATTTCCGCCCCTCGCAATCAATATCATTTGCTCGGATCCGCACAACTCTCGCTTGTGTAAAAAAAATTCTCCAAGTCCCCTTCACTCCACGCAAAGGATATCCTTTGCGCGGTCCCGCGCAAAGAGCCTCATCCGTCACTTAGCGATTTTTGCTTCTTTCTCCTTTCCTTTGCATTCCTTCTCTGATTTCCTTCAGACTTTGAACACTATCTTCGCAATGGCTCGTACCAAGTGAACCTTTCGTCCTGTCGATTCACCTACTGAACAACCTTCTCATCCTAACTTGCCTGAACCATCTTCTTTTCACCCTTCCCCTTCTTCTGATCAACCTCCTGTTAAACGAACAAAAACTACTACCAAGAATCCTTCGTACTTTAAAGAGCCTGTTCTACCCACTTTTGACTTTACCGATCGCATTGAATCTCTACCATCCCCTATCCATCGTGCAATAGCGCTGGGAAGTCTTAAATGTCCTCCTAGTCATGGCAGAGACTGTGATTGGGACGAATGGTTGAAAACCACTGCCCACATCCGCACCGACAGTCAAAGGCCACCTCCTCAAGAAGACACTCCTCCTGCTTCTCATTCAAAGAAGGCTTGCCGAAACAGGGCGAAAGAATTAGAAGAGAAAATTACTGAACATAAGAAGAAGAGACTCCAGAACTCATGGGACTCGGTACGAGTCATCGAGGGTATCATGAAGTTTGATAACCCCCACTTGGAACGCATGACAATAATTCCCATCAACATCTACCGCCACCAGTCTATGCTCGACTGTGAACCAAAGGACCATGTTCAAGGCGAAAGACTGATGTACACTGAGTCATGGGCAACGAGAGAACTGCATATCCTTGAAGGGATAATAAGGACAAAAAATTCATGGAAAAAGATTGGAAAAATCTATCCCATGATTTTCCTTACGCCTTTTCATAGCCCTCATGATCTTTTTCCTTCTCATTTTTATGAGACCATCCGTCAACGCTTTCGAGATCGCGCTCAACTTTGGGGATCGGAAGACTTCCGGACCAGAGGTCTACTAATTGCTCGACATTATTATTCTGACTGGGCAGAAGCTATCTTGCTGAAGCACACGGGCACACTTGCCAAAATTGGTCTTTACAATGCTATAGAAGTCACATCCAAGCACTTCTATAAAGAACCCAATATGTTAAAAGGTTTCATCGAATATTGGTCGCCGACTACCAACTCTTTCCACCTTCCATATGGTGAAATGAGTGTAACACTCTAGGACCTCCATCGTATCGCCAGTCTCCCCATAACTGGTAAATTTTATGATGAAATCATCCCCTCCAACAGGGAACTAGCCTTCGTTTCTTCTCCTGATCACAGGCCTTCCATCTTTAAAACCACTATTGAGCTTTTTAAGGAGATGGGGAAATTCCCAAACATTCACAAGCTTTCCCCCTTACAATGGCTTGCACATTTCTCCAGATCCCTCAGGTATTTATGAACCCATGACTCAACTCTTTTCTCTTTTCTTCCTTTTTAGAAATTCCAGCATATACATATTCTCTTTTTTTGTAGATTTTGTGATTGTCGTTCTAAGGAGTTAACACAGCTCCGTGATGCAATGAAGGAAAGAGCAGAATATAGTTCATTTGGAGAACTTGTGGCTTTCTTGACCTATTGGATAAGCCTTGTTGTACTTCCCAGCTCCAAATGGGAAGACGTTGTTCGTCCTACAGTTTTTGTCATAGCTGGTGCCTTAGCAGAAGGCCACAGATATTCTCTCGCTCCTCCGGTATTATGCTCCATTTATAGAGCCCTTGGGGAGATAGCCACCCACATAAAGGATCCTACTCTTAGAACTTCATGAGCATATACTTCTTGGCATTATATCACATGTTGGCTAGGAGTCTACTTTCCCTGGACTTTCGAAGCACCTGAAAAAGGATATGTTCATCCTGCACATCTTCCGCTTTGGTTCTTTCAGCAAAGGGCTATGGCCAAGAGGGCGTATGACTGGGTTGTTAATAAGATTCAGGACACTGACCAGATAGACTTTTTTCAATTTTGTCTTCACCGCTACATCGAGGATACAGATATGGTGGATCAAGGAACAGTCACCTAAGCAGAAAGGGTGTTCTTTCTTTCTCTTCGTTCTTGCAGTCTACCACTCCGGGAAGGGATAGAATTCTGGCGAGAACTTATTATCCTATCCGTTTTGCTCGCCAATTTAGTTACGACCAAACTGTACCAAAAGACTACGGACTGGTCACCCAAAAGATGCGTTGTTACGGCACGGGCCCTCTCAACGGGGCCATGATATGGAAGCAACTTTTGATTCATCTTTCATAATTCCTAGTTGCGAGCGCATAGTTCGTACCTCATATAACTGGATGCGATGGTGGGATCATCAATCACAATTGGTTGCCAAATGTTTACCCATGGATTTTTCCATCTTTCTTCATCCACCTAAGTTGAAAGGTAAGCTAGAGAGCGGGATCATCTTTATCCCAAAGAAGAGTCATGCATCACATAGCGGAGAAATTTGTAGAAAAATATCACTGGAAGAACCCATCCGTGAGATAAAACCCATTAATACTTTAGACAGCTGGTTTGCTCACGGGGTCCTAAGAGAATTTGAGCAAGCTCCTCGTGACTCCACGTATCGAGCTACGGATGATATTGCAGGTACATCTTCTCCTCTTCCAGCAGAGACTGTAGTGGTTCAAGACGAACCAACTCATGATGCTTCGGCGCTTCCTTTACAACCCACTCGCCCTAGTTCATCATCTCCGATGACTAGATCAAGGACGCGTTCGCAAGCTTCACCACACGTCTCTACCGAAGGAACAGGACAATTGCCTGTCTCTCCTCTAATCAAAGAACCTGCGCCAGAAATCAGTCGGGCTGCTCCCTCTAAAGGAAAGAAAATTACTACTAAAGAAATTGACGAAGAACTTTTGGAGAATGAAAGCTCAGCCTCATCATCAGAGAATACTGCCTCTTCACAGCATGAAGATAATGAAGATGGTGAAAGCAGCAAAGACACAGATGACGATTTTGAAGAAGGAGAAGTTGATATTGACGGAGAAGAGGGAGTAATTGCAGAAGGCACTGAAACAGAACACCCTGCAACCTCTGAAGCTCTCCTCAATGCTAGAATTCCTGCCAAATCTCCTATAACGGTAGAAGAAGAAGAGGAACCTTTAGATTACGGCGAATATGGATACTCACCAGGTAAAAGGAATTTAACTTTCACATATCTATCTATTTGCTTATTTAATATCAATTATTTATTTAGAATTATTATGTCTTCCCCTCTTTTCCAGGTGTTCATGTCGCTAATATTGAGATAGGTGAGATTTCCCCTTCAAATTCCCCTGCAACTGCATCAGTGATTTCACCGTGAATCCCTTTAAGTCCATTAGCGACGCCCAGAACAGTAGCTCATGAGATCGTATTTCCAACTGAATTCAAAGACTTGCCGACTCCGACCACCAGGGACTCGAGTACAGAGGCCAGGGCGCCTTCCCTTACAGATATAGTGGGGACTAGTCCTTCTGTGATTCAAGGAGCCTCTCTTTCTGCTAATCGTGTCCCGCTGACAGGTACATGTAGATGCATACATATTAGCTTATTTTATTCAAAACAATATATAACCTTCTATTGATATCTCTTTATACTTTCTCCCATTGTGTTATAGGAACCCCTCCTCGCAGTGGGGCAGCTAGCTCTGACTAGCTAGCCACTACATCTGAGCTCTCATCCTTTGTAAAAATCCCCACTCACAAGATGCTCTTGATGAGGAATTCTTTATCAGCAATAATCCATATCTTTAAAGATCCTGAATAATGGTCGGACTTGGATCTTGCTATTAAGTTCTTGGAGAGTTCTGCAAGGATGGCCAGAATTAATATATCTTCTTTGCAAGATTCTCTTCTCAAATTTCGCGATTCAGTAATTTCTTTGGCATCAGCGAAAAATGTTGCAATTCCACCCGAAATCTTGGAATATGGGCAGAGATTGGCTACGTCACAAGAACAAGCTTCTTTGATTACTTCCTCCATTTCTAAGCTTGAGCAAGAATACTCAATCCTTCAGGATCAATTAAAGGTTTATACTGATGAAAGAGCGATTATTCATGATCGCATTACTACTCTGAAAGAAGAAATCTCTCAGCTGGAGTTGAAGAATCATGAGAAGGAATCATCCATCTAGGATATTGAGGAGAAGATGCGAGCTAATATTAAATCTGCTAATGCAGAAAAATCCATGCTGCTACAAAGTAGAGAAGTAATTACATCTTTGGAGAGTAAGCTAGTCGATCTTCCTGATCAGGTAAAGATTAAAAATCGAAGCATGATGCAGCTCAAACACGATTAAAAGAAGATTTGTGAAGATATATGGAGGCATTGGGAATGGTAGAGGAACTTTAAGCATGTATTTTGCGTTCATATGTTTTTTGAACAAGTAACTTATTTGACTTTCGATAGATGTATTTATGACAGCATTTTGAGATATTCTCCTTTCTCTGAAGCATTATCATATCTCATATTATCGTAATCATATTTATTTATTCATACTATCATATCGCATATCGTTGCGATTGTATTTATGATAGCAAATTTTTAACCTTTTATGTATGTTAGTGCGGGATTTCCTATGTGGGTATTTAAGTTGGCGGTACTATATTTCAATTTAGTCAGTCACACACAGTTTAAGCTCATGAGTTGTGGAGCACACACACAGTTTAAGCTCATGAGTAGTGGATCTGCTCTTATGTGATAGTCTCCGTAACTCTCAAGAATTCACTGGACTTCTCACTGCCTAGTGAGTTCACAGGCCGCGATCCATCAGAGGGGCCCAGTGAAGCTACCGGGGTGGTGAACTCGATTGGATTAACGTGCAGGGTTGGCCACGGTAACTCTCTAGAGTTCACAGAGCTCACACGGCTACCTTTGAGTACCAAATCTAGGATTGTCAGTCCATCAATGAGTAGGCTTAAGCCCTTCCTCATGAGTATGTACTGAAATCAAACCATAAATCTGGAGGGTCTTATGCATGGTTGGCATGGTGCTCACACTGCAGCCCTTATTTCCTTCGTCTGGAAGAGCGAGCCCATTCACGGAAGGGCATTTTCCTCCGTTTCCCGTGACACTACCAGGAAACTATACAGACGGCATGGGAGTTACGTGTGACTAGCCATTTACTTTTTAGCCTTTTAGGCATATTAGTCGTAGGCTTCATCAGCTGCCCGCATGTGTGGGTACGATAGCCTTCACGGGCTTTTTTGGGCCACTGACTTCTCGTCCGCTTACCCGAATGGCGAAAATGATAGGACTTATGCGTAGCTGGCCGGCTCTTTTTTGATCAATCCTTCCAGGGCTTGATCCTTTTAGAGCTTTTAGCCCTTCTTTTAGAGCATAATAAATTTTGATTTGGCTCTTGGCTCTTCTATGATTTTTCTTTTCTTTTTAAGATTTTGGCCCTTTTAGGATTTTGACCCTTTGAGGATTTGGCTAGACTGCCTTGGATGATTGTAGGCTTTATGCGTAGTTAGCCGTATAGGCTTGGCTAGGCTTCCCTATCGTGCCTTGTAAGGCAATAATAATTGTGATCATCGTTATCACCAAGATGAAAAATGTGTCTGACTGAGATTGATACATCGTTACTTCTGATAATATCTTCAAGAGGATTTTCATGATGATACCCGCCAAACTTTGCCACTTGCAGGACTCATTTGGTGATGGCGATGATCGCTTTCATTCAAAATACTTGATAAATGTAGTCAATATGCTCATGAATTTCTTCTTTATAGATTCTCTTAACATATGGACATGATCTCATTCCTTCTTGCCCCCTTTTGATATAAAATCATTATATTGATAATATTCTGGATCAAAATCAGTAGCTTCTTTTTAAGGGTAATATCTTTTGATAAGCGATCATTAACCGGTAAACTGATACCTTTCCCATCTTGATCGGTGATTCTATATGCTCCATTGGAATAGACTTCATTTATTACATACGGCCCGTCCCATTTGGGCTCGAATTTGCCCCCTGTTCGGCGGGTGACCACTATAGGTCTTTTCAACATTAACACCATATCTCCTTTTTTGAAAAGCGGTGTTTAACTTGTTTATCAAAGGCAGCCGATATCCTAGCTTGATATGATTGCAATCACTGTTAGGCGGCCAGACGTCCCTCATCAAGAAGATCCAACTCTTTCAGCCTTATTTTAGCATTTTCATCATCTGTTATGGACTAATGTACCGCCACTCTGAGTGATGCCACTTGTATTTTGATTGGGATAACTGCCTCCGTGCCATAGATTAATGAGTACAGTGTTGCCCCCGTTGTCGTGCGCTGAGTAGTCCTGTATGCCCATAACGCTTCTTGTAACTTTTCATCCCAATCACGCCTGTTGCCAGTGACCGTCTTCTTTAGTATTTTGATGATTGTTTTATTAAACGCCTCTGCTAGCCCATTGGCCAGGGGATAGTAAGGTGTTGAAAACGAGTGATGAATGCTGAATTTCTGGCACAGCTTTTTCATGCCTCTATTTTTGAAGGGAGTGCCATTATCAGTAACGATTTTCTTTGGAATACCGTGACGGTATATTATGGCATGCCGAATGAAATTGACCACGTCATTTTCTTTAACATTGCGTAAAGCGACTGCTTCAGTCCATTTGGAGAAATAATCTGTTACTGCCAGAATATATTGCTTTCCTCTGGATGAAGGCGGGTTTATAGGACCAATTACATCAAGTCCCCAAGCAAAGAAGGGCCAAGAGGCAACAGACTGGTGCAAGTCTTCTAGGGAAACATGTATAACGTCTCCATGAATCTGGCATTCGTGGCACTGCTTTGCATAATCTATAGCATCTTTGAACATGGTGGGCCAATAATAACCCATCCGATGTATTCTGTGGAATAAATTTCGACCCACCTGATGTGCCCCACATTCACTAGAGTGTGCTTCCTGCATTACTTATCTTACTTCTTGTGCGTCTAAACTGCGTAACAACATTCCATTGTAAGATTTTCTATATAATACTTTGCCGCATAAGATGAATCTAACCGACCGCCGTTTGATTTGTTGCTTCGTTGCCTGATCCTCTGGCAGGATATCAAATCTGAGGTAATCAACAAAAGGTTGACGCCAATCATCTGTTGCTATTTCTAAGCATGATATAGGAAGCGTTTCAACTGCTTCTTCTATGATCTCTGAAGATGGTAAGAATCTTCTTTCTTCTATAGTTACTTGAAGAGGACTCCTGTTAGGGCAGGACAGGGCGCCGCTAGGCTAGCCGAAGCATCCACTTTTACATTTTCAGACCACGATATATGATTAATTTCTACATGGCAGAACCATTCTAATAATTGTTGCGCCTTTTGATAATAGGGCAAGAGTTCTTGCTTTCTTACTTCAAACTCGGTTGTCAATTGATTTATAATTAATTTGGAGTCTCCAAATATATGCAGCATTCTTATTTTCATCTTCTGAGCTATTTCCATCCCAATGATGAGGGCCTTATATTCAGCCTCATTGTTTGTGCATGCAGTACCGATTGTGAAAGAGTATGGTAATAAGTCACCTTGAGGAGTAATGAATATCACCCATGCCCCCGCTCCTGATGCCCGTGCAGCGCCGTCGAAATACATCTGCTACGGGCTTTGTGCTTCGGCCAGCATAACGTGCTCATCTGGAAAGTCATCAGTGATAGCTTCGCAATCTGCCACGGGGTGTGCTGCAAGGAAATCTGCCACCGCCTGTCCTTTCACTGCTTTGGCCGGTTTATAAGTAATGGTGTATTCTGAAAGCAACAGCATCCATTTAGCCAGTCTCCCTGACAACATTGGCCTTGTCATTAAAAACTTGATCAGGTCTGCTCTTGAGATTAGAGTTATGTCATGAGAGAGACAATAATGCCTCAACTTTTGGACTGCAAATATTAACGCCAAACACTCTTTCTCGATCGGAGAATAATTGCATTCGGCTCCCATCAATGTTTGACTTAAGTAATAAAGAGCGGCTTCCTTCCCAGCTTCATTTACTTGAGCCAGCAAAGCACCTAAGGAATTTTCAGCCACAGATATGTATAAAATAAGTGATTTTCCTTTTATCGGGGCCATTAATACCGGCGGTTGCTTCAATAATCTCTTTATTGAGTCAAATACGTTCTGACAAGCTTGATCCCATACGAAGTCTGCATCTTTTTTCATCAGATGTGAGAATGGCTGGCATCTTCCTGCCAGATTTGAAATAAAACGACGAATGTACACCAGTTTTCCTTGCAAAATTTTCAATTCCTTTAAGGTCGTCGGTGACGGCATATTTTGAATAGCTTTGACTTTCTCTGAATCGATTTCTATACCCCTGTGCCGTACAATGAAACCAAGGAATTTTCTCGAAGACACTCCGAACGCACATTTAGCTGGATTCATCTTTAATTGTTTCCTTCGTAATCGACAGAAAATCGATTCTAAGTGTTCGCGATGCTCCTGATGGTCTCCTGATCTAACCACCAAGTCATCGACGTAACACTCGACATGTTTATGCATC
The DNA here is from genome assembly GCA_037074715.1 of Magnolia kwangsiensis. Lineage (NCBI taxonomy): Eukaryota > Viridiplantae > Streptophyta > Magnoliopsida > Magnoliales > Magnoliaceae > Magnolia > Magnolia kwangsiensis. Next base: position 106,250,574 of record CM073575.1, on the reverse strand, counting down.
ATGTCTTGGAATATATTTTGTATTGCTCTTTGGTATGTTGCCCTAGCATTTTTGAGACCGAACGACATGACCTTATAGCAATAAATTCCCAGCGGCGTTCTGAATGTTGTTGCTTCCTCATCTTCGGGTGCCATTCAAATCTGGTTGTACCCTGCATAGTCATCCATGAAAGACATAACAGCATATTGAGTTATACTATCAATCAGCAACTCTGTTATTGGAAGAGGAAAATTATCCTTCGGACAGGCCTCATTCAGGTCCCTGAAGTCAATGCACACTCTGATTTGTCCATTTTTCTTTTTTACCGGCACAATGTTCGATATCCACTTGGGATACTTGACTTCTCGAACGAACCCGACTTTGATTAACTTGTTGACCTCTTCTTCAATTAATAGAATTAAGTCTGGATGAAACCGCCTTTGTTCCTGTTTAACCGACCTTTTCTCTTTAGAGATATTTAATCGGTGCATTGCTAAGGTGTAACGCCCGTGAAAAATCCGTACTTGGATTCGAGTACCGATTTGACCCGAAATCGCGTAGGAATATTTTCCATGGAAATTAAACGTAAGTTAGTTAGCACAACGCTAGAGTAGCTGGGAAATCGTCCCTGATCACTTTAAATACGTTCTACAAGACCCAAATCGAGTAGAACAGACAACTCTACAATACTCTATAACCTTGGATCAAACTCTAAGCAGGTTTGTCCTCTGGACCATGTTGAACTTTTGTATTAGATTTAGACCGCGCGTCGAAGGTCCGATACCTCCTATCTTAGACCGTTAGAACCGCCCAGCTGGACTTGACAATCATCTCAAAAATCAAGTCAAACCGATAATCACAGAGTATTTCGTTGAACCCGGACTGAAGCGACCGCGAATAGGGACGAATTGGGAATTTCAAATTCAAATCTGGCACACGACTTGACGCGTCAGTATTAAGCGTTCTGACCGTCAGAATTCATCCAGATTACACCCTCGGATCAGGAAAAATATCTATTTATTATCATGGGACTTTCAGCCCTGATCTATGTGCGGTGACCGCTGAACTGAAACTGGTCCGCCACGTGCGATCTGCGAACCCTGCCAGACTGAAAACTTAATACGAGGTACATCTGGTACCCATGAGCTTAAGTCTGATCGTAATCGACCAGGGGACCACCAGAAAGCAGTTTTTGGACCGAAACAGCCCCGAAATGGATAGGCATTAAGTAAACTTCGTCCCGGAGCCTATTTTCGGCGTTTCCAAGCTTATAAAAGGGGTTGAAACCCTCATTCCTTCCTTGCATCCGAATTTCACAAACCCTAGAAAAGAGAGAGAGAGTTTGAGAGAAAAGGAAGAGGAGATTTTTCCCGCTTCCGAGCCCCTGACAGTGCTGCTTCAATACTTCATTCCAATCACCTGGCTGGTGATTTTTCTACTTTTTCAGGTATAGAAAAACCCCAAAAACTTGCTGATTTAGGGTTTACGTAGATTCTGAGCATGGTAGCTAACGTAATCCATGAATCAGGTTCTCTTACAGCCATAGACGAAGCGTACACGCTCCGTTCAAATTCCCACGACCGTAAGAGACTAGGTGAGGATTTTAGACGCTTTGATTGACGGTTTACAACGCTTTCAATGTCGTTTAATAGTAGATTATCGACGGCATCGCCGTTTGACATGTACAACATGCTCTCCGTTTCCTGTTTCACAAATTAACGAAGAATATGAGATTTAGGGCATTTTAGTCATTTGTAGGAAGTACGGTCTCCATGCATATTTTGCTGACGTGATTGACATGATTTGTCGCCGCATTAGAGAGTTAGGAATGCTTGCATAATCAGTTTGGCGAAGAGATTCGCCAAGTTGCGCACGTTGGGTCGACATACTATATGTGGACTTAAGTGTGTAGTGTTTGTGTTTGTATAAATGCTTGTATTATTATGTATTGAATTAAATGATGTTATGTAGTAGATTGAGATTGATTTCATGATTAATATGCTGACCTGAATGATTTCCTACATGCTTACCTTATGCATGATTACACTACATGCATAGAAAGTACGCCTTGAAGATTTGCTTAAGTTGAATATACATGGGAAAGTATGCCTTGAAGATTTGCCTTAGTTGAATGTTATAACATGTGCTAACATGCTCACATGATGTGTTTCAATTCCAATACCCTGACATATAGCGTTAATGTGATTCAATAGATGTGTGGGACTTGACTTAGTCCAGGCAGTCGGTAACCGAACGAATTCGTGACTGACTGGTCATAGCCACGAACGACGCGTCGATGAATGTGATTCGTGTTGAGAGTTGGCGGCAGTGGTTAGGCCACGCGAAGTGTTTTACGCACTTCATGTCGTTCAATTCGAGATGCGATCGCGCTAGTCGAGCCCGTCAAGTAACCCGACTGGCCGATGTTTGTTCACCTTGTATGTATCATAACTGCTTGAACCTAGGGTACTGAACTTACCATTGTAAACCCTATTAACCGTGGTACCTTGATCCACGAAGACTCATGAGCCGGGCATGGTGGTATGGGACACCGTGGTCAAGCTGTCGGCCTACGCTGGGGCCACAAACCTCCCCGTAGTGACCAGTGAGCACCTTGACTCGTGAGCAGATTATGGTGGTATGGGACACTATATTCTAGCTGTCGGCCTACACTGATCAGGCGACGAGCCCTTTGTAGTGACCGCGAGCGTATTCTGAGTCCACGGGAGGCGACGACCCTTCCTTGCAGTAGAGTACAGTAGGCCTGTATTGATAAGGTGATGGGGGAGCGGTGCAACGAGTGCGAGCAACAGCCCTGGCAGCCCTTGCAGTGACCTACGAAATGTACATCGTATGAGATTACTAGGAGTGACGACCCTAGACAGGATCCGTGTTGGGATTGATACAAGGGAAGTACCTTAGTTTCCCAATCCTGCTGTTTGAATGGACTAATAACAACTTGGTAATCATATCACCATAGCATTGCATGTGCCTGGAAGATGTGGAGCACTCTAGGGAGTGTGGCATGCCGTGGTCGTAAGATGTTGCCGCATGAGGGTGATCGTCGGTGAGGGCATACATCATGTCATATCATCTTGCATTAAAAACAGTATTAGGATTGTCTGATTTACTGCTTTACTATTATCGCGTGATTGAATTGTGAACATGCTAATCTTTTCTCTATGATTCCACTGAGTTGATCACTCATTCCCACGTTTCGGGATGGTGTTTGCAACACCCACCAGACCCTGTTGTAGTTGCAGGTGAGGACGAGATCCAGGAGGTGGAGCCGGAGATTGACGAGGACCAGGATGAGTTCTCGTATATGCAGTATCACGACGGCTTCCCGTAGGTGACCTGGATCGAGGGGGACTTCAGTGGGACTATTTTGAACTTATTCTTTTTTTTTTATTTACATGTATATGAGACTCAGAGATGTAGTCATACTTTGGAGACGGATGAGATTACTTTGTTCTTTCCATACAGTGATATATATATTGTTTAGTCTTCCGCTTGCTTTTATCACTGGATCTGAAGTATGAATTACAGTTTTGGTATACTTTTACTCATGTGAATGCTTTAAATCAGACAACATTGAATCATAACTATTTTTGTTGCATAAGTGACGGTCTGGAACTCGGGAGTTGAGTTTATACACGACCCCCGATTTTTAGGGTGTTACATAAGGAGGGTTCCAAACCTGGCATTTCCACCTACGTCCAAGCAAAGACGTCCTTATTTTCCTTGAGCAGTTGGAAATATTTCTCAAATTCTTGCTCAAAGATACTGTTACTGATAAATGTATTCCAGGGCTCTTTTTCTGTACCCAAATTTATTTTCCTCAGGCTATCTATCGTCGGTTGCCCCCCGTCTTCAATCTGCTTCGGTGCTGTCTAAGGATACTTAACCGCCTCAGGATCTTCTTCCGCTACCTGTATGACTGTAATCATATTTATTGACACCTCTGCTCCTAACTGCTCTGGTACAGAAATCTTCCTAGGATAACTAAAAATGGCCTACACCTTTCAGCATTGGGTAATGGCATTGTATAATTAGATTGCAAAATCCTTAACTGCTCTGGTGATAATATTGTTAATGGTAACTGCTCAGGCTGTCTTAGGTGCTTTGGTACAAAATAGAACTTTTTCCTTACTTCCGTCATCCCAGAAGATCCTACCCTTTCTTCTCGAGCCGTGTCTACTTGAACGTCTTTCGAGACTTTTTTTCATTACTATGTCTCACCTCCTCATAGAACCCTTTGTAATAATTGGCATCTGCAAAGAAAGACTCGGCTTCCGTATATGGTTTTATATCAGCCATCACCTTACATTGTATTTCGTCCTTGCAATACTTGAAGCATTGATGCAAAGTAGAGGGTATGATACTGTGTTGATGTATCCATGGTCTTCCCAGAAGGAGATTGTACGTCGTTACGGCGTTTATAACATGACATACGACGTCAGTACTTAATTCTTCCACTTCCAGCGTCACTGTAATTTTACCCAGTGCACGCTGCCCATCTTGATTGAAGCCCTGTATCATCATTCCATTGGGGCGCAGATCAGAACGGCGGTAGCCCAATTTGCCTACCAATGAAAGCAGTAAAAGGTTTACTGCAGACCCATTATCTATCATGATCCGTTTTACCCTTGTCCTGCAAACATGACCTTCTATCATAAGGGGCCTGTTATGTTCCGTCTCGCTAATCAAATCATCATCGGAGAATGAGATGACTAGCAGACAATCTGCTTGTTCATTGTGTCTTTCTTTCTTCATTTCTGTCAGCAGAGTTTCTCTGACATTGTGATTAGATAATGCCTGTATTAAACTCTATCGAAACTCTCCTGTTATGTTCCGTCTCGCTAATCAAATCATCATCGGAGAATGAGATGACTAGCAGACAATCTGCTTGTTCATTGTGTCTTTCTTTCTTCATTTCTGTCAGCAGAGTTTCTCTGACATTGCGATTAGATAATGCCTATATTAAACTCTGTCGGAACTCTTCTGATAACTTGAGCGCATCATAGATGCTTAAACGTGCCAGTATCCCTTTCAAATGGCTAACTACGTCATAAGCCACTTTCACCGCTTTGCCCCCGTCCTCTTTTCCATCATCATTATTCTATTCACCGATGATTTCTTTCCTTACAATCCCCATTTTTTGCTTTACGGGACTTGTCATCTTCCTCCCTGAGTGCAATGTAAGCATTTCCGTATTCTTTATCGACTTTTGACTTTCTTTCCTTCCCATCTCTCGAGCTTTTTCTCAGGCCGTGAACATGTTTACTGTCGCTCTTGTATTCCTTTTCTTTCCTTCACCGGTTATTATTTCACCCTTCTCTATCATCTGCTGTATGATACATTTCAGTGTATAGCAATTCTCCGTCGGGTGTCCTACTAGGCGATGATATCGATAAAAATCTCTTTCCCTGGTTTTTGTCACATCTTTCGAGCGTTTGGGTTCTGACAATTCTATGGTTCTAGCTTTTAGCAATTCTTTCATCATAGGAATCACATCTTCCTTGTCGAAGTCGAGCCCTTCATGAGAGTCGAGCATCCTGAACCTTTTTCTATCGTACTTATACTTTGACTGATTCCATCTTTCTTTTTGTCCCAGCCTCCTGTCTTTTGAACCCTTCCTATCCTTATCTTTCTTATCACGATCGATGGTATTCACAGTCATCCGGCCGGATGTCCTTCTAACAGTCTCGTGATGAAAAGATGGCATTTTGTGCGTCATTAATTCCAACGCGTGAGCTTTGGTGGCCAAGTCACGGAATGTTCGGATATCAGAACTAGTGAGTCCGAACGCAATTCCTGTTTTCATGGAATTCAAACACATCTTTACCTGTTTCGTTTCCTCTGGCAACTATCTACATGAAGCTCCCAGTGTTTTCCATCTGTCGATGAACTTTTCTACTGGCCCTCGTTCTCATTGTCATATAGAGGCCAACTCCGTAATGCTAACATCGCGTTCCGACGAGAAGAAATTTGACATAAAAGCATCTTGCATTTGTTTCCAAGTCCGCATCGATCCATGAGTCAGGCTGCAATACCACCGGAATGCTTTATGGGTTAGCAACGACCCGAACAGTCTCAGGCAGTATTGTGGTACTGTGGAAAAATTCTCCATACTGGTAATGAAGTGCATCAGATGTTCTTCTGGTGATCCTTCCCCATTAAATTTCTGAAAATCTGGATGCTTGAAATTGGCTGGAAACGGAACATCTTCCACTTCTCTCGGATACGGTGTTCAGTATCTGAAACGGCCAGTATTTTCCCGCTCCCTTTCTGTTCTCACGGTTTCTTCAATGACCTGTCTTATGTCATCATGTGTTATGGCTCTCGATACTGGAACAGACTCTCGTGATCCGATTCCTTGTGGCCGAGGACCCTCCTATTGGCTTCCTTGCCCATTTGTTGCCCCCAACATTGGTGGAGCCGCTATTTGGGCTACATTATGCGCCAAAGTAGTTAAAGATTCTCTGAGGTTTCGACACTCCTCCATTAACGCTCTTTGTGCTTCGGCCATCTGGTTGACACGATCTTCTATCATCGGCATATTTTCTCGATTCGTCTCGACCATATGCACCGTGGCTTCTTTACTGCTTGTCGAAGCTGTTGTTGGGGTAAAATGAGAGTATGTTGATGCAGCGGGGCTTGTGAAGAGGGGAAAGATCGAAGTCTCATTCGACTTCTGTGTGCTTTCTGTGTTGCTGATTGATTGGGGTGACACAGTCTTTGGCAAACTTACATCAGCTGACACGGGCGTTGGTGAACTTATTAACGGTGCCTTGCCTTTCTGCTCTTTTGTCCACTTGTTCCTTGGAGCGATCAGCGTCGAAAAATCATGCGACGCAAACTGTGGACCTGTTTGCTCGGGGTATATCGCAGGAGGAGCGAACTTAGGGTTCTTCCTGACTGTATTGCGCGTTATCGGTCCTCTGAACTTTGGCAAAGATGGGTTCGCTTTATGGTTCTTCATGTTCCTTACTTTTGTCTTTCGTGACAGAACCATGGTCCAATCTTCGTCACTTTCTCACGATTGAGGTGAAATGGATATGACTCCAGCTGTCATTCGAGTCACTATATTCTCGCCAGTGGGACGCAGACTCCTACGCTTTGGGGCGTCATTTGGTGCGTATTCCACTATAAATCCCGTGGGGGTGAAGCGAAAATTCACTTTTCTTGTAAAGTTAGCCATCAGTTGTATGTTGCAGTCGAACTCAGGTACCTTCGATAATGAAACATACATGAAGTTAGTATATGAAGGGTTAATATGAACAATCTTAGAGATGAAGGGGAGGATGTTCCCACTAAGAGTCGCCATTTTGGCGTCTGGAAGATGCCAAAAGGTGACAATCGCTTTTACACTTTTTCTAAATGTTAATGTTGAGTAAGATAATAAAGATGACCCCAGTGGAGTCGCCATTTAATTTTAACAAGAAAACAAATGCGTTTCAATTCTTGGGGGATTATCTTATTCAAACATAAGAGAGGAAAAGTACAAAGACGATCATCACATTTTATTGATTCTAGGTTCATTTACATCCTCTGATCTCCCTTGATTCTAAGATATATTCATTCAAATATATATGAACTAATAATATTAAAACATTGAATCCAAATAGTAAATCTAGCAGCATTTCAGTATAAGGTTCAATCTTCTCCAAGGACTTAGGAGGAATTGCCAATTGAACCAATCTATCTTTAGGGAAACAAGAATTTCAACAGCATTCCGGCACTATTTCGATCATCCCCTGAGACTTAGGAGGAATATACGCTTCAGCAGATTATCTCCCTTCATACTTGAACAGAAGGACCTGGAGATCTCAATTATTTCGGCAGCATGTCGACTCCTCAGCTCTATAGACTGCAGAGCAGTCGGTTTGAGCGAACCCTCGCAAAGGACTTGCTTTGCGTGATCCGGTGCAAGGGACATGCTTTGCGCGGTCCGGCGCAAAGCCCTTGGGCCCTCACCTTCGATGATTCTCCTCGCTCCACTTGTTCTTCGAAATCTTCGATTAACCAACCCCTAATCAAGGAAGAAAATGGGTATTTATAGGCACTCACACGTGCGAAAACATCAACCTTAGCGATGTGGGACAAAACAAACCACACTTATCTTGCCCTTATCAATGCAGTGTGATGTTGATTGCGCGGAACCGCGCAGATGATATCGTTTGCGCAGTCCTACGCAAAGTCCTTTATAAGCCATCTGATGCCCTTTTCTTCTAACTCTCCTTCAGTCTTTCGATCTTCATTTGTTTTCATTCTTCTCTTATTTTTACTCCTCAACAGTTTTGAGGATAGTATTTTTGGATTTTTAGATTTATTTGAAGTGTAGTTCAAATGTTTGTAGGGAACCTATAAGTTCTTCTACTTTCATTTCATCTATGTTCCTACATTCTTCAATGGTTGTTACTTTAGGATTGAACCGTTCCGGTAATGATCTAAGAATCTTCCTACAGATTTTTGGTATTGAAACTTTCTCTCCTAATCCACCCATGGAGTTGTAAATGATATTCAATTTTGTGAAAAACTTCATAAAGGTTTCATGCTCTTCCATTCTGAGACTTTCGAACTGTGATGTCAGGAGTTACAGTTTAGATCTCTTCACAGTGTTTGTTCCCTCATGGGTTGTTTCCAACAAATCCCATGCTTCTTTGGTTGTCCCACACATACTGATTTGATTGAAAATATCTTGGGACAGTACAGTAGATAGTTTTCATAGCTTTAGCTTCAGTTGTTTGCCTTTCTTTATCGAATGTTGTCCACATTTCTTTGGATTTTGGTTTGGTGATAGTTGTGCCATTTTCAAGTACTACTTGTTCAGTAGGTGGCACATATCCTCTTTCAACAATATCCCAAACATCATGGTCCAAAGATCTCAAAAAGTAGTGCATCCTAGCCTTTCAATGTGCATAATTTGATTCATCAAATACTGGAGGTCTAGTGACCGATGAGCCCTCTCCCTTGGCCATATTCCCAACCTTAGTCAAGACTCTCTAGGCGGTGAAGCCCTTAAAGAGAAATCCACTCTGATGCGAATTGAAATTGCAGTAAAGATCACTTTAGTTGAAGTACGAATATACCAATATGTCCTAGAGGGGGGTGAATAGGACTTTTTAATAATTTTATAACAATTTAAAATCCTAACAACAAGCATAAATTAGGATTACTCAAGAGTAACTCTACTGGCTTCTAAGCCCAATAAAGGATCCAATCATAAACTATTTAAAAGATGAACGATATGCAAACTAGTTTATGATGGATATGATTGTGCGTGTGTGTGAGGTGTGATTTCAGATAATCAGATATGAAGTAATTAAGAAAATCACATAACAAATGAAAGACAATAACAATCTCAAACACAGTCATTTTTATAGTGGTTCAACTACTTGTCTACTCCACGCACTCAACCCTTGAGTGTACCGAATTTCACTAAGGAGGATTCCCACGGTTCACCCCAAACCCAAGGTTTTAAATCAGGTTCACCTTTAACCTTTACAACCTACACCTAGGCTGACTATTTATGCTCTCATGAGCAAGGGTCAACACATCGCACCCACTTTTAGGCACGCTAGCTAAGGATCTTCCACAAGACCCTAACTATTTATGCTCACCATAGAGAAAGGGTCAACTCAACGCACCCACCACGTACACTCCTGCCGGAGGCCTCCTAGAGGACTTGCAAGGGGTGAGAAACACCTTAGACCCAATCCTACAAAGGAATGATCACGAGGGTCCCCTGGCCTCTGATAACTTACAGATAAGCAGATGAGTCCCGTTTAGCTCATTGATGAAGATCTCCTCCTTTGTTGATGAAGAGTCTTCTGCTTCTGTGAACCGTAACTTAGAAAATATACCAATGCATGGCGACGAGTTGGGTCAAGGTTATGATGGATCCTACTCTCAAATATTTTCCTATAAAATATATAGAGTAATTTCAATCATCTATACATTTAAGGCATCCCAACTTAATGATTTGTCATTAAAGTGGTAGCTGGAGGATCCTTGAATGTGGAAGTTTATTCCCCAATCCACTCTATTGAATATCAATGATGAGGGTGGATTAGAGGATGAACTCCCCTAAGAGAAAGGGCTTTGGGTAAATGACCTAAGGTTAAACACTCAAAAGCACTCTCTTCTTTCTCTGACAGTAACTAAAGACAAGCTCTCTATATATAGGTAAAAAGTTCCAACGAATATAAAATGGACACATTTTTTGACAGAGTTCGATATCATCAAGCAGGCTCGATATCTTCGAGCATATACTCTCGATTGCTTCAACTGGCCACTCAATGACACAAACTCAAATGTCATACACTTTTAAAACCTTTTGCCAGCTGGTCGAGGAGATCAAAACCTGCGTCGATGTCATCAGATTTCGAACTCCAATTTCATCGACACGAGGATCGATTCCTCAATATTTTAAAATGAGAGAGACAAAGCTTTTGAAATTTTTCAGGATAAGGATATGATCGAGGTACGCTCGATATCATCGAAATATAAATGTCGATGATATTAAAGGTCACGTCGATGCATCAATAAATCCAAAGATCTTATCAGTGAGATTGTTAAACAGTTTATGTCCTTTTTCGATGCAATTGATCCGACCTCGATAGCATAGATATTTGAATATCAATTCTATCAAGTGACCCTCGATCCAAGATAAAAACCACCTGAATAATGTTGCTACAAAACTATGTCCAAGATTGATATCATTGAAGGCCTTCCGATATCATCGATTTTTGAATTCCAAGGATATTGAGGAGTCTTCGATATATCGAAGGTCTTCATGATTTTTTTTTAAAAAAGGGACATAAACTCTCTGTTTTCGATTATATCAAGTCAAATTTGATAGACTCAAGTTTCAAATATCGATGATATCAATAAGGGTATCGATACATCGATAATTCCATGCAGATAAATATATAGTTGCTAGACATCTTTTATCCTCATTTCGATGGTAACGGTTGATTATCGAGGACATCGACAGCACACTTCAATTTTATTGATCAGTCTATCGATAAATCGACAGAGGTAGAAAACTTAGAGATTTTCTGAATTTGTAAAAAAGTTTTCTAACTCAAAAAACCTTAGGGTATCTTAACCAATTTTAAGGGTTTTATTTACCTAGTGTTTTAGGACATGGGATGTGTGGCTTATATTTACCTGTGGCGAGTTCGGGCACACATCCAGTTGAGGCAGACAGTTGATTGATCTTCCTATAGAGCTTCTCTGTCTAGTTGACTCAAGACGAGCACTTTCACACTAATTGACAAACCAGGGCACTTCACACTCCCCTCATCCTCTTCACTTTCTTCCTCTATCTCATCTCCATACTCATCAAGACGAGCTTGGCATTGTCGTGGCCCAATACCCATGTCGTTGAGTGTAGTATCATTGATGAAGTGGATCGGCACAAGATCCGAGTCAAGTCGGTGGCCGAACTCACGAGCAAGCTAACATATGAGTCTGCCGAATGGGAGTGTAACATCTCCCCTAACAGAGCATGTGGTTTGTACTTCTGTAGCAGGATGTATGTTGGCAGGCACAGCTTGTCTCCCTGCCTAGCTCTATATAGGAAGTCCACCATCAAACATATGCATTCGGAGCGATTGCTCCACTTAGGATACACATTGTGTGTGAATATATGGTGGAGTAAGAGGAAGCTAGGAGTCATCTTGGTCACTAGGAGGCAGTTGCTTTGATTCCAATGGATCAGTTGGCCCCAAAGAAATCGCGTGCGGTGATCTCTTTCACGCACACTCCTGAGATTCTTCTCGGTTGCATGAACCTCACCACGCTCCATCCCCATAATCCAAACTATCACACAAACATCAACTGTGGCTTCCCACCTTCCCACGGGAATAGTGAACTGTAGAGGCTCCAGCAATGGGTCTTGTATGTGAGCGTAGAAGGCTTGGACAGTGCTCTCACACACACGTGACTTGCCTTCAAATATGGGACCCCATCCAGCGTCCAATAGGAGGTCCATCACTGGATATAACCCAAATAGCTTTTCGTCCATGTGTGCTTCACAGAGAACTCTATGACCCTAGAATCTATCATGTGTGATGCTCGGCTGTAGGGTCCTTTCTAGTGAAATTTGGGGATCGAGATCCCACTTCATCCTCAACTCTCGTACGGCGCTTGTACTTGCTTCGGCACCCGATTTCTTCTTTGGACGGGTTAGGCAGCTAGGCCCAGTTTCATCAGTGGAAGCCCTCTTCTTTCCCATGAGGGAAAAAAGTGTGGAGTGGGAGAAGATCGTAGTCACAAGCTCAAAAAGAGCCATAGAAGTCAGGAAAGCTTGGGAATAAGGTGGATTGTGAGGCTTGTGAGTTATGAGACATAAAGGTATAGGCTTTGTGCTCAAATAAGGAGAACAATGGAGATGGGTGGTTGTAGAAGATGGGTTTTTGAGGAAGATGGTGGAGATTGGTATGTAGTGAAGAAGAAGAAGAAGATATGAGAATGGAGGGGGATTTGAGGTTAAAAAATCAAGGTTTTGGAGGGGTTGGAAGGGTTTAGAAGATAAGTGGGGATGAAATGAAGAAAAAAGGGGAGAAATAGAGGGCCCCCATACATTTTCCATGTCCCCACATGAGTGTACACGGTCGGCTTGTTGCGGCCCACCCAGCCTATTGGACATGGACCGGGAGGCCTCCCGGTAACCGAGATGCCATCACGGTCCACTGGACCTCTGGATGATGGCTCGCCCTAAGGGCGATGACATCCCTCTCTCAAGGTGTTGAAAATGTATGGGACCCACCTTGGGTCCCACTGTTTCATGTGGTTTGGGCCCCTACACCCGTTTGGGACGTTTTTGGAGTCCATCTCATTCATATTCATGTTTTTTGGGTCGTTTGAGTGCGGAATACGCCGAATTATCATTTAAAACCCCGTCGATTGATGGTCTAGAGAGGGATTAGGATCATCTCCCATGATCACAGATACATCGGGTCTCGTTTTAACGGTCAGTTTTGGGCATTGGTGAAACTTGGAATCCTACGTTCGTTTCTACATTTTATCGTCCCCTCCTTAGTCAAAGTAAGCCAGTGTGTGTTGTGTTACCATAACTCAGGTCTAGTTAAATCCAAATCATGCTTTAATACCAACTTGTAACGCCCTAAAAATTGAGGGTTGAGTAAAAGCTCAACTCCTGAGTTTCAACACATCACTTATACAACATAAATAATGATGATTAAATGTTGTCTGTATTAGCACATTAAACATGAATGTGATTACACTAAATCAGCATATCATACTTCAAAAATGATTAAATTAGGCAAGCGGAAGACTGTGATAGATATATAAAGCATATAAGCGGTTATAAATCCCAGATTATGATCATGTCACCAGGCTGAATATATACAAGTTTGTTCCAAAATATACAAAGTGACAAAATGCAATGTCTAACTAATCTGTATCCCTATAATCCTGATGATCAGTACATGGTTTATAGAGACCCGTCTGATAGCTACATATAAGAGAACTCCTTATCGTCATAGAAGTCAAGCTCTGCCTCATAAGCATCACCATCATCTGCAGCTAAAACAGAGCCTGTTGGTATTTTAAAACACCGTCTCAAATTGGGAGTGAGTGATCAACTCAATGAGCTATAAGGTAAAGGTTAACATGTTATCAATTCAGTCAAGCAATAATGATAAAGCAGTACAACAATCATGTCATAAGTACTCTTGTTAATGTAGGAATGATATGGTATAGTGATGCATGCCCTCGCCTGCACTCTCTCAGCGACACCATTTAACGGTCGCACATGCTACTCCCACTGTGCTCTTCCTCGCCAAAGGCACATGCAATGTGGTATATGCACATGTTGGCCGAGTTCTTAGTTACGCTTATTCATACAACAGATTTTGGAAGCTAAGGTACCTCCCTTTATATCATTTACCCAAATAATGATCCATTTAGGGTCGTCAATCCTAGTTGTTCACATACGATAGGCAGGTTATAGGGCAACATCACCCCTGATTTGAAAAGCAGTGGATAAGCAAGTTTAGGTCGCTATGAGATGCTCGTCACCTCAGTGTAGGCCTAGTTTATACTCAAGGTCACAATGGGAAAGCTCGTCACCTTAGCATAGGCTGACAGCTCGAATACAGTGTCCTATACACCACTATATTCGGCTCACGAGTTTAGGTTGCTTACTAGTCACTACGGGGAGGCTCGTTACCCCACCGTAGGCCAACAGCTCGACCACAGTGTCTCATACAGCACCATGTCCAACTCATGAGTCTTAACGGATCATGGTACCAAGGTTGAAATGGGCTTTTCATTGATAAGTGGTACCTTAGATTCAAGCAGTAGCGTCTATACATGGTAAACACACATTAGGCCAATCGGGTTACTTGATAAGTTTGATTGGTACGAGCGTACCTAAATTTAATCAACATAAAGCACATATGCACTCCTTGTGGCCTAACCACTGTCGATAATCACCGTACGACTCGGACTCATCAAATGTGTCCGGTGTGGCAAAACTAACTTGGCCACTCGATTAGAAACTGTTACCGATTACCTAGACTACGTATTAGTCTCAATCATGCTCAAATACATTAGGCATTCAAATGTGACAGTAAAATAGTATTTAACAACCAATTCAAACATAAATCTCATTTGAGCATTTTAACACACATAGTGAGCATGTTATCATTCATATGTATTTCATCCATAAGTCACATAGTAGCAAGATAGGTTACATAAAGGAAACTATAAATATAGATAAGGTAATTGAGAATCCTGTCTCAACACCCTCATTAAATACACTCCAACAAGCAATTTCTCATTCAGACATTTTATCAAACACTTAGATTACACATTTCAACATACACATAATAAAATTAGTTATAACATATATCGTGGCAAATCTTTTCACAAAGGAGTTGTCATACGTACAACAAACATGAATATTAGATTAATAGTCATGGCAAGCATAAATCATAATTTTCTATTCATTTAAACATTTCAACAAACACACGAAATGCATTTAGTATACAACTTAGTTTACGCATACATGTTATATTGAAAATGTCGTAACTAAGATCATATGGAAGCAATCAAGTCAGACATAAATCATTGCTGACATTAAAAGCCTTAAAAATCATAACCTAAATGTTTATAGTCCACACTTTTCACCGATACACCGATTACGAACTCAGTTCGTACACTACGCCTTTGTCTATGGCACAACGGATACCTAAATCATGAAATATGTTAGTTATTTCACCGTTTTCTCTATTCGGATTCCTAAAATATATAGAGTTAGGATTTCTTACCCAAAAATGAATTCAGATTCGACGTTGTAAAGACACATAAGAGATGATTCGACACGTGGAGTGGTGGGAATGAATCTCAGCAACTCTCTCTCTCGCTCTCTCTCTCTCTCTCTCTCTCTCTCTCTCTCTCTCTCTCTCTCTCTCTCTCTCTCTTCTCCTCACTCTTTCCTCCTCTTTTCTCTCTTCTCTCTCCTAAAATTTTAGAAAATTCGTATGGAATGAGAGAGGGGTGGGTTTAGGGCTTTATATAGGCTCAGAACTAGTTCAAATGGCCCCAAGGCCATAGTATACTTAGGGTATAGCTAAAGGGTGGCTGTTTAGGACCAACGGAGCTCATCTGGAGGTCTATTACCTGCATATGGTCCAGAGAAAGTTTTTTAATAATGGATCTATGTCAAGTTAAGATTTCGGTCTGATTAAATTTTTGGATCGACCATGGAGGACCAGTTTCAGTTCAATGGTCATCGTCACTTGATCAGGGCCACAAGTACACTGACATGTGTAGAAAAATTTTTCTAATATTTTTGGTGTAGTTAGGTTAGAATCTAATGGTCTGAAACCTTAAATTTGGCCTACAAGTAAACGGCCCAATTACTTAAGTTTGAGTTTATTTTCTAAAGATATTCGCGTTTCTCACACACTTTGCTCCAGGCTTAAGTTGTGCATTTTTGAATACTATTTGGACTTAATTCCCACGATGGTTGTTAAGCCCAGTAATGTGGTCATAACCGTATAGTTTCGCGGTAGTCAGACTTTCGACACGCGATCCAGGTCTGATACGGAGTTTCAACGTGCTCCCGAGAGCAACTAGGTTTTGAGATTAATCCTAGGTTCCTAGGTAATGTAGAGTTAGTGATTCTATTAGTTTTGGGTCTTGCAGTTTGGATAGAAAGCGGTTCAATCTAATCTACTAATTAATTCAGTTTAGCACTTAATTAATTTTTGCCTAATTTTTAAAGAATTTGATCCTTAGTGATTTCTGCCTGAGGTGGTACTCGGGTCTTTGTATGAATTTTTTCAGAGATGTTACATTAGGCCACGAGGAGTGTGTATGCGCTCCATGTCGATTAATTTAGCGTGTACTCATACCAATCGAACTTATCAAGTAACTTGATTTGCCGATTGTATGTTTATCATGTATGGACACAACTACTTGAATCTAAGATATCACTTACTAATGTAAAGCCCGTTTAACCTTGGTACTATGATCCACTAAGACTCATGAGCCGGGCATGGTAGTATGGGACACTGTGGTCAAGCTGTCGGCCTACACTAGGGTGACGAGCCTCCCCGTACTGTCCAGTGAGCAACACAAACTCATAAGCTGAATGCTGTGGTATGGGACACTATATTCGATTTGTCGACCTACGATCAAGTGACGAGCCTTTCATAGTGACCTAGAGTATGAAATATGCCTCCGCTAAGGTGACGAGCATTCAGTAGTGACCTCGAGTGAAAACTCGTGAACTTGCCTATCCACTGCTTTTCAAATCAATGGTGATGTTGCCCTATAACTTGCCTATCGTATGTGATTAACTAGGATTGATGACCCTAGATGGATCATTATTTGGGTAAATGATATAAAGGGAGGTACCTTAGCTTTCCGAATCTGCTGTATGAATAAGCATAATCAAAAACTCGACTAACATGTGCATGCACCGCATTACATGTGCTTTGGCGATGAAGGCACAGTGGGAGTGACATGTGCGACCGTGAGATGGTGTCACTAAGAGAGTGTAGGTAAGGGCATGCATCATTATAGTATATCATTCCTTCATTAACAAGAGTACTTAGGACATGATTTTTATACTGCTTTTTCATTATTACTTGACTGAATTGATAACATGTTAACCTTTATTTATAGTTTCACTGAATTAGATACTCATTCTCACCTGGGATGGTATTTTAAAACACCAACCAGACTGTATTATAGATGCAGGTAATAGTGGAGTCTATGCAGCTGAAATGGACTTCATGGATGAGGAGGAGGAATTCTCTTGTGTTTAGCTATCAGGCAGGTCTTCGTAGACCTTGTTCTGATTCGTCGGGATTATAGGGTTGCATGAATTAATTGGATAATTACACCTTGATATTTGTAAATTTTGAAATAATACATATATATATATATATATATATATATATATATATATATATATATATATATATATATATATATATATATATATATATATATATTCATCCTGGAATCATAATCATACTCTGGGGATTGAGAAACACTTATATACTGTATATATCTATCTCAGTCTTCCGCTCACTTAAGTTGATTGTCTTTGGAGTATATGTTGTTTTAGTGTAATCCCACTCATGTTTAATGCACTAATATAGACAACATTTAAATATCATTATCTATGTTGCATAAGTGGTGCGTTGGAACTCGGGAGTTTAGCTTTGCTCGATCCCCAATTTTCAGGGTGTTATAATTATCTTATTGATTGCTTTGACCTGTCCATTCAATTGAGGGTGCCAAGGTGATGAATAAACATTCCGGATGCTGAACCTTTAGCACATGCCATTGAACATGTCATTGTCGAACTGTCTCCCATTATTCGAGACGATAGTGTTCGGAATGCCAAATTGACATATGATAATCTTCCATACAAATTTGGTGATTTTTTGCTTGGTGATCCTAGCTAGGGCTCAGCTTCCGCCCACTTTGTGAAGTAATTGACCGCTATAATCGCGTATCGAGTTTGTCCTTCGCCCGAAGGCAAAGGCCCAATGATGTTGATGCCCCACTAAGCGATCGGCCAGGGTCCCTACATAGGAATCAGTTCTTTAGGGGGCTATCCGAGGACAACTATAAATCTCTGGCACTTGTCACATGTTCGAGCAAAGCGCTTGGCGTCTTCTTGGAGAGTTGGCCAGAAGTAACCTAGCCGGATGACCTTATGGGATAAAGCTCGGCTACTTGAATGATTATCATTGATTCCTTCATGAATCTCCCGCAAAATGTAGTCAGGACCACTATCGTGTGAGCTTGGTAGAAAGGGCGGAGTCGTCGAGCAGAGAATATCAAGGCTAAAGCCAGTTTCTCCAGATCTGGATATTGTGTCTCCATCAGAACCAAGGCCTTACTGATATAGTACACTGGGCATCGTTTCCCTTCAAATTCTCGGACGAGGGATGAGTTGACCGATGTTGCGGAGACTACCAAGTATAATAATAAGGGCTCTCCCAATTCTAGTTTCGATAATAATGGGGGTGATCTCGAGTATTTTTTCAACTGTTAGAACTTTTTCTCATAATTCGAGGTCCATTTTACCTTCTTATTACCCTTCAATTGTTGAAAGAAGGGGAAGCACTTTTCGGTTGCCCTAGAGACAAAGCAATTGAGGCAGAAAATTCTCCCGTTGAGGCATTAGATCTCTTTCACAGTTTGAGGGGACTCCATGTTTAACAGGGCTTTGATCATGTTAAGATTCACTTCGATTCCTCTTTGACTAACTTGAAAGTCGAGGAATCTTCCTGAGCTGACCTCGAACGCACACTTGGTTGGATTCAACTTCATTTAATATTGCCTCAAGATTGAGAAAGTTTCGTCGAGATTGACTACATGGTCAGCGGCTTTGACGCTCTTCACTAACATGTCATCAACATAGACCTCCATGGACTGTCCAATCTTCCGAGCGAACATTTTGTTTACAAGTCGCTGATACGTAGTTCCAACATTTTTTAGCCCTAAGGTAATGACCCTATAGCTGTAGAGGCCCTTGTCCATGGCAAAGGTCATTTTCTGTTTGTTAGACGGGTGCATCGCTATTTGATTATAGCCCGAGTATGCATCCATGAAGCTTAAGAGTTCTTTCTCGGCCATGCTGATCCTTAGGAGAGGAAAGTTGTCCTTGGGCCAGGCCTTATTCAAGTTAGTATAGTCGACGCAAACTCGCCACCCATTGGACTTCCTCACTAGGACAACGTTAGCATTCCAGTCGGGGTAGTAGACTTCCTCGATGAATCAAGCGTCCAAGAGTTTGCCGACTTCTTCAGAAATTACTGCATACTATTCTGGCTCAAACACTCTTCTTTTCTGCCTGACCAGCCTGCAATCAAGATCTACGTTCAACTTATGAACCATCACCTCGAGGCTAATACCCGTCATATCTTGATGGGACCAAGCAAACATGTTAACATTTCGTCGGAGGAGGCTCTTTATTCACTCGCGGTGGTCAAGGATTAGCAACGACCCAAGTTGAACCATTCTGGTCGGGTCGGCCTCGTTGAGGGGGTTAGTTAGGAGATCTTCTATCAAAGAACTTCTCTCTGACAAGTCTTCCCTTAGGTCGAGCGAATTGACCACTAAGGTCTGCATAGGGGTCTTTCTCCTCAGTGCAGTCGAGTAGCATTGTCGAGGTTCGCGCCGATCTCCTCGGAGAAATCCTACCCTGTCTTCAGTGGGAAACTTCATCACGAGGTGGTATGTGGATATCACAGCTCTCATGGTGTTCAGAGAAGGTCGCCCGAGGATGACGTTGTAGGTCGAGGGGTCGTTTACCACTAAGAAATTGACCATCATGGTGATCTAATTTTTTCCTTCCCCGGCTATGATAAGGAGTAGAATAGCACCTTCAGAGATGACTTTATCTCCTACAAAGCCGTGCAGTGGGGTTTTAACAAGTCGGAGACGTGATCTGTCGACTCTCATCTTATCAAACACCTCGGAGAAGAGTATGTCAACCGAGCTACCTGTGTCCACGAGAATGTGGTACACCTTTTGATTAGCTATGGTCATGGGTACGACCAGCGTGTCATCGTGTGAGTGTTGGATGTCGCAGGCATCCTCCCTAGAGAACGTTAAGCTGCATGGGTGCATCCATTGCTCTTTGGATGTCCTGCTGGCAAGATGGACATAATGGCTTAGGTCAGTGCTCCGAGCCTGAGCCTTCCGAGCTGGGTTTGAATCACCGCCCACTGCAGGTCCTCCACAGATGGTGCGAATTTTGAGGCTACCATCAGTGACTTTACCCTGTTGCTCGTCCTTCCGACCCGATCGTCCGTCTTTGACATATTTTCATAAATGTCCGTTGTGGATGAGGGTCTCGATCTCTTCCTTAAGATCAAAGCAGTCGCTGATGTTGTGGCCGTGGTCGCGATGAAAGCAGCAGTATTTCTGCTTGTCACGCTGATCCGCACTGGTTTTCATGCAACTTGGCCATCTCAGTAACTATTGACCTCATACTTCTAGAAGGACTTATTCTCGTGAGGCATCGAGGGGGGGTATACAAGCTGAAGCTGCTCTCAGGATGCTTGCTTGGTCATTGTCCTCTAGTTATATTCTCATCCAACCTCTTCTTACTTAAAGGCAGTTGGGAAGGAGCTTCCTCCCAGCGTTTCTTATCTTTTACTGAGCTCTCGTAGTTTCAAGTAACCTTTCGAGAGCTGAAGAGGTCTTCGGCATTAGAATACTTTTGTGCTTAATTCATGAGCTCCCCTAGCGTCGTCAGAGGGTTTTTCCTTATCGAGAAGAGAAACCTTCCTTCTTTGAGACCAGCTATCATGGCGGTCAGAGTTATCTTGTCTGAATAGTCATTGACTTGTACTGCTTCACCGTTGAATCACACAATATAATCTTTCAAAGTTTCACCCTCCTTCTGCTTGATGGTGAGCAGATGAGTGAACGGCTTTCGCCGTTCTTTCCCAACAATGAACTATGTCATGAAGGCTTTGCTGAGGCTGACGAAGGAGCTGATAGACCACAGCTTCAGCTGCCTATACCAGCTTCGTGCAGCTCCTCTCAAGGTCAAGGAGAAAGCGCAACATATGAGGGTGATGGGCGGCATCCGGAATCTTGAGTGTAAGGTCAAGCTCATGATCTTGCTGGTGAATGACAGTTCTATTTCGTCCATCATTACATCTAACGTGGTTGGAGCTTGCACCTAGTACGCTTGGTGCATGATGTCGATCTAGCCCGGCAGCTCATCAAGCTAGACCTCCCAAGGGTCCTTGTTTTCAGTGATAGTTTCGGGGGCCAGATCTTCCTCGGGAGCTTTTTTTGCACCTTTTCTTTTCTAGTTCATGACACCGGTCGGAAGGTGCCGGCACCGAGGTCCCTGAAACGTGGGACGTGCTCAAGCAAATATGCCTTGGGATGCTTCTCTTCGAGACCCAGCAGACGCAGAATCTTCGACAGCTACTGGGGCCACCACATCTTGATTAGGGGGGGGAAGTTGCCTTTCCATCAATTGTCTCATTTGGTCGAGCTCGACGGCCAACGTTTCAACTTGGTTTTGCAAGGAAAGATAGTGGCCTTCCAGGTTCCGAGATCGTTGTGTTGGTCCTATAGGAGCCGACTCGGCCTGGAGCTTAGAAGATGAATTTTGAAGGTTATGTTGTCCAGTGGGCTCAGGGCTAGTAGCGACAGCAGTGGGAAGTGTTTTCTTTCTTCCTTTCGCCATTGTTTAGTAAAGTAGGAATGGCTTTGATGTTGTTTTACAGACAGCGCCAAAATGTTGATGCAAGAATCTAGATTGCCCTCCTCTAACCTCTGAACACCTACACAGGAAGAAGACAAAGGAGACCTGTCTAGAGCAAGGGACCCTCCGATGCCAAAGTCAGGCTATGAATCTGGGTCTAGCCGTGTTGAGGGGTTTAGGACGAGAGATTTTGCGTACCTCTCCCTGTCGATGGTCTGCTTATAGTGTTTATCGAGTAGGACAATCTGTCAATTCAGGCATGATCTTAGCTCTTAGGCAGGATGTGCGTGAGTGATGAATATGGGTTGTTACCCTTGAATCATGCGAAGAATGGTTACGTGAGAGGTGTGCGCTAGCGGTTATTTTCAAATCGTGTGCTACTATGGGGGATAATGAGCTGAAATAATTTAACCCAAGCTCTGTCGATCGACAGGAGATGATCCAAGCTAAGCTAATCCGAGCTAAGTTCTACCGATCGACCAAAGATATCCTAAGCTGAGCTAATCCGAGCCGAACTCAACCGGTCAACCGAGGATGACCTGAACCGAGCTAATCAAGACAAAATCAATCTGAGCCATAGCTCAGAACTGATCCTTTGACGGGTATGTGTTCTCGATGGTCCCCTAACCTTACTTATCCACTCCTTGGTAGGCACAAGTGGATAAAAACTTCACACCCTCTCAAAACGGTATCCACCAGAGCAGATGCCGATTTCCATTCGTGAGGTGACGCGAGAAGGGGCCGGGTGTCCGTGGAGCCGAGCTCACTTAAAAAAGTGCTCGGACTCATAACAGGCCCCACCACCAAAAACAACGGGATTGAATCCTTACCACTAAAAACCTAGGGGAGGCCCACCTTGCTGTATGTATTCTACATCCACGCTGATCATCTGTTTGCTTGCAGCCAATCTCTAGACACGTGTCCCGAGAAGAGGAAGATGCAAATCTCAGCTGGGCCCACCATGTATACGTGTGTTGCATCTTTGCACCGTCCATCCACCCTTCAAGTGTCCACCGTGATGTTTAATTATGAGAAATCCATTCAGTCCCTCCGTTTTTCCGGATCATGTTAGGATAGAGCTAAAAAATGAAGCAGATTCAAATCTTTGATGAATACCACTCCGTAAATCAACGGTGATTGAATGCCTGTTGTTGAAAACTTTCTGCACCCACTATGAGGTTTGTTTGTAACCCAACCATGTCTGAAGCTCATGAAGACCTGGATGAAGTGAAAAACAAATGTCAGCTTGTCTCAAAATAGGCGTGGCTCACCAGCACAACGGGACCAACGTAATGTATGTTGGATAACCACATAATTTCATGCAATAGCATGCAATCGACACTATTTCGGTGCAGGTTTACACTTCCAATCATTAGATTTGATTCTTGGTCAAGGCCTACTGTTCTAGCGGTGATCATGTGTCCCATCTAATGGACGAATTAGATTTTCAAACAGCGTGTGATCCAGAAGCCACGGTGGTTGTCCTTGATGAAGAAGATGATGAACACTTTGATGGTGGATTCATATTCGACAACTATTTCTTCGAACTGATTGTATTGGACGGCTCAGATGGGCCTCACGGAGCACGTGGACAACAGAGTTCAAAGCTTCACAACTATTTAATCGATGGGTTCTCAATAAAAACCATTTCAGCCACCGCCACTCGCTGTCGTGTGAACGCAGAAAAACACGGAGAAGACAATGTGCTCAGTCTAGTTGGAGTCCATCTCAGATTTGGAGATCTATTTGATATGGATAGGCTTCAATATAGAGTTCCAAGGGTTCGAGTTTAGAAAGTTTCAGCCGCTGTAGAAGATCTTTGGGTTTTCAGTGCTATGCACGCACTCACGTACTAGCACTTGAAACTTCAGTTTGAACGTGGGGGCAGCTTAGGGATAATATAATTCAAGATAATCGATCACAATAACCACCAACCCACTCAAAAATCGATTTCAGGTTTGATCATTGAAAACAACCCACTCAATAATCAGGTTTGAAAATTGAAAATGGATTTTGATTGTGTTAAATCTAATTTTAAAAGGTTGAGTTCGAAATTCATTGGCCGGATCATTTTTAATTCACAGATTATTGATCCACGGGGCTCCTTTAAGGGTTTTTAGGTGTAAATGAATGGTTGATCTTTCTATCCAAGGGTTGAATCGAAGTATTTCCAGCGATGGAGCGCTATGTACACTGTATAGGTAACTACCATATCTTGGATTCATCTTAATGGTCTTTTTAAAATTATAAAAAATAAATAAATAAATAAATATAAAATAAAATATTGAGTTAGCTTGTTAGTACACACCCATGTCAGTACACACACTCCATGTTAGCCACCCCTACCAGGTATCGATACCAAGACCTCAAGTGTTGTAACGAGGTACACTCAGTCCGCAGTTGAGCTATGGATCTGAATGGTCCTGAATCTATGGAAATATATCCTAGTGTGGAATGTAAGCTGATATATTCGCCGGGATTATCTATAGTTTGTATTGATGATTTTTTCTTAATTTTCGTGCCTGTCATTCACTGGATATGATGGGAAATTTATGGGACAGTGGATTGTTTTAAAGTAGATGTTGAGATTGAAGATGTATGGCAAACAGACTCACAGAAATGGGTTTTTTTAAAGAGTAGTGCCGGGTAGAAATGTGTACACCATTGAAAATATGAAATGCATTTATATCCATTGAAATTGAATTTTAATGGTGCAAAACATTCCTTAGTGTATCAGAAGTAGGAAGTAAGGTTCAGTGACATTGATGAACGGTCATAAATTACCTAAATTTGACCTTTTGTCTATTTCATGATGATGTGGTGTCCAAATTAAAAGTGAACAGGTGGATATCTTAATCTCTCTATAAAGAGTCATTTCAACGGTTGATTTGGTGAACGATCGCATATGTGGGCAGATGTCAATATTGATAGATGAATAACCTATGAATAGTTATAGGATTAGGAGGATTTGCACACATCGATTTAAGGTGAGAATGGAGAGATTAGTTCATCTTCATGGTTGGATGATTTTGAACGGTTTAGACACGTTATCATGTCTTATCAGGCTGATCTAGATCATAAGTTCAACGGCTCTTAGTGATATAAGTCCATATGAGGATCAGTGGTCAAACGATAGCGGATTGATCTCTAACTCGATGGTATCGCTATGAATTGTTATAATTCGAGATTAAACGGTTTAAAAGGAACCAATTTGATGTCAAAGTGGAAAGTCTACTCGAACATATTTTTAGTATAATTAAAGAATCTTAATTTAGTGATTTTAATACTCATATCCTAATCAGGCACATTTAGTGTAAGATCAATGGTTAGATTTAAGTTAAATTAAGAACGAACAGATGTCTTGTAACGTAAAGGTGGGCATTGAGTCGAGTCGGACTGGATTGGGTCCAACTTGACTCGATCCGAATTTTTCAAGTAACTAACCCGAACTCGATTCAATCCCGAACTGAGTCCGAGTCAGCTGATTCAATCCGATCCGATGCACTACTGGCCTGATCTGAACCGAGTCCGACTCAATCAGGGAAACCGAGTCAGATCAAGTTGGGTACGGTTCGGACCAGATTGGGTATGAAAGTGAAATGGGCGGGATAGAAGACCTACTTGGTAGGGAGCGGCGGGATTAGGGCAGAGGAGAGAGAAGTGAGTGGAGCCGTGGAGTACAAGTTACGGCGGATTAGCTTGTGGTGTATTGATGTCAGCAAGTTTTGTGGGTCAAACTATGAGTTTTGTATTATATCCAAACCGTCCATCCATTTGAAGAGCCCGTCTCAAGGCTTGAGCCGAAAAATAAAATAGATCAAAAGATCAGTTGGACCACACTGCAAAAAATAGTGGGGGATTGAACGTTTACCATTGAAACCCTTTTGGAGATCACATAAGTTTCAGATCAATATGAAATTTGTTTTCCCTCTTCATCCATGTATTTTTAACCTTATTAACATATTAAATGGAAAATAAGCGTTATGGTGGGCCCTATAAATTTTTTAACTGTGAAAATCATTATCCTCACTACTATTTTTGGTGTGGTCCATTTGAGCTTTCGATATGATTCATTTTTTCTAATGCTCTAAAATGATCTCGAAAAATGGATAAACGGTATGGATATAATAAATACATCATTGTGAGGCCCATGTAACTTTGATCTCATTTAAGCCATTCATACAACTCTAAGCTTGAGGCGCGTCTCCGCTCGTCTTTGCACAACACGTATCTACACCAGCTGTATAGCTAGTGTATTGTATAAGAAATTGGATTGCCTACTGAGTTACTCAATATGCTCTCTATCGTACTGGGTAAAGTCTGTTGGACCCATCGTGAAAGCGTGTGGTTTATCCACGCCATCCATTCATTTTTTCATATCATTTTAGGAGTTGAACCCAAAATTGATGCATATCCAAAGCTCAAGTGGACCATTCCACAGGAAAAAGTAGAAGTATTGATTTCCACCGTTGAAAACTTTATAAGGCCCCGATGATGTTTATTTGTCATCCAACCTGTTCATGAGATCAGAAAGACATGGATGAAGGGAAAAAACAAATATCAGCTTGATCTAGAACTTCTTTGGCCCCCAATAATTTTTCAACGATTGATGTTTAATTCACACTACTTCTGGTGGCGTGCTCCACTTGAGCATTGGATACACTCCATTTTTTGAGATAAAGCCCTAAAATTATTTGTTAAAAGAGATGGATGGGGTGGATAAATTGCATGAATGATAGTTGGGCCCACAGAGTTTACTCAATATGCATTATGAATTACTTCAAACCGCTTCCGTGGTACACCGGCCAATCTGCTTCTGAACCAGGTTTCAAAGTCCAGTACATTTGCCCAACGCAGGCCTTATCAATGAGCCACCCACCCTCACTGCACCTTTCTTGGGAAATGGTTTAACCCCAGCCCTTTATTTCTCAACGGCTGAAGATGCAAACATCCAACGGTTCTATTTTAACTTCATATGACCTGACCGGATCGGATCAGATTCGTTTGAATTGGATCCAATCAGATCAGATTTCGGATCGTATTAGTATGAATTGGCCACTGATCCAAACTCAATCCGATATACGGTCAGATTTGAGTGGGCCTACTCGATCCTAGCCTTCAATTCGGATTAGATCGAGTCGAATTCGTTGGATTGGGTCAGATTCTGCCCAATCATGCTCACTTGCGCATGTGCACACATTTGCACACGTGTCATAGGCGTCTAATCTGAATGTTCCATGTGTTGCAGAATCTCAAGAAACCCCAAGGTACAACAAATTTTATATATATATATATATATAGGGAAATGGTACTATAAGGTCGAGAACATAGAACCATAATATAAGGTCGAGTCGTGTCTTAGTCCGAACCATTGGATGGTAAATTTTCAAAATATACAGCGGAGATGCCATCCTAAAAAAATGGCAAAATCGGATAAATCGACGTTATACAATACAATCTTGGGGTGTTATATCCATATCATCTATATATTTTGAGATATCATTTTAGGGCTTGACCGTAAAACTGAGGCAGATCCAAACCTCAAGTGAACCAGGAAACATAAAACAGTGGGACAATGATGCCCATTGTTGAAACCTTTCTACAGCCCATCATGATGTTTATTTTACATCCAACCTGTCCATAATGTCACACAGAACTGGATGAAGGGACCAAACAAATATCATCTTGATTTAAAACTTTTGTGGCCCCAAGAAGTTTTCAATGGTAGGTATTCAATCCCTACTATTTTCTACGTTATGGTCCACTTGAGCTTTGGATCCGCTTAATTTTTGTGCTAATCCCCTAAAATGATTTTTTTCAAATGGATGGATGGTGTGGATATAATACTTATATCATGGTGGGGCCCACAAAACTCAGCGACGGCAACACACCACCAAGATCGGTGGCATGTATGGCACACCAGCCTTTCCGCTTCCCACGTGGAGGGAACAGATAGGGTGCAGCCTCAGCCAAACCTATGACAGTGCGTCCCTCACCGTGGTGCCCAACTTGATCTGCATATTGTGTACCCACTAGGTCCATCTTTTTTAGAAGACAATTTTAGGACCTAATTCCAAAAATAAAGATCCAATTCTAAGGTGAACCATACTATCAGAAACAGTAGCGATTGAATACTCTACCATTAAAAACTTCTCATGGCCCACTCCATCTTACCTGTTGATACATTACATAAACCTGGATGAAGTAAAATTAAAAAAATACGTATCAGCTTCATCCAAAATATAAGTGGCCCACTAATTGTCAACCACAACCTTTTACTATGGTTTGGCCTACCAGAGAATTGAATCTGCTGCAGGTTCTAAATCATATCTTAGAATGAACTATAAAGACAGATGGGTGGAGTGGATATAAAATTCATACGTCAATGTGGGCTTATAATAAGGGGCGCACCGTCTTGGGTCAGGCCTCAGCCACACCTAATACACTCCCCATGCAGACAGCTGTCGCCTGGATTGTGTTGGAAGAAATTTTTATGTACACGGATAGGGAGGCCCATTATAATGTTTTTGAGAAATCCACTACGTTCATTCATTTTTTCTGGTCATCTTACGACGTGGGAAAAATAATGAGGTATATCTATAATTCATCCGGGCCATACAACAAGAAAATGTGATCAGTAATTAAATGCCTACTGTTGAAACCTTCGTAAAGTCTACCATTATTCTTATATGCCATCTATACCGTTCACAGGGTCATTCTTACTACCAAAAACTGAAAATACAAAGATATAAGCCCATCCAAAACTTCTGTAACCCCACCAATGTTCACGAGCAGACATTCATTCCATACTATTTCTTGTCGTGAACCCACATTATTTTCGAATCCACCCATCTTTTTATCTCTTATCCTAATGTGACGTGAAAAAACAGATGAAAGGTGTGGATTTCTCACAATATGAGAGTGGTCCTAAATACCTTCCTATCACATTAAGTTGTCACATCTTCCCATCACATCACGCATTTTGATGGTTTATCATGCATAGGCTTACACTTGGACACAACTCGACCTTATGTTACGGTTCTATGCGCTCCACCTTATATATATATATATATATATATATATATATATATATATATATATATATATATATATATATACCCATATAATTATTAATTATGTAAATTAGTGGTGGTAATAATGACTTGTACAAATTAATGCATATATGATGGATGAAAGCATGTGTACGTGCACACGTGTGCACGAAAGTTTACAAGACCGCCAGTTATTACATTGGAAACAGATGAAGTGGCCAAATGCCACTCGACGCACCTAACGCACCACAGTGGGTCCCACCTACTGTTTACACCGCATAGGCGCTGTCCACTCTTGTTGACAACGGGCGCACCCACAGTTAGTGGTGTCGATGGGCCGCGATCAGGCCTAAAAATTACAAGTTTGAAATGGATTAGGCAGAAGGCCCGGCCCGATCAGTTCGAAATCTGTGCCCGTTGACAGCCCCCACAACACGCACGCTGTCCATCCATTTTTCAAGCTTATTTAGAGCCGACCTGATGGAGAGGGAGACCCGTGGACCACACGCGGGAAACAGTTGGAATTGAACGCCCACCATGGAAATCGCGTGGGGCCCACTGATGTGGGACCCACCGTGTTTGCACGTGCCACCGAAGCTGTGGAAAGGTCACACGGATCTGGATGTTAGGAAACACCAATTTCAGCTTTGATCCTAATGTTGGTGGGACCCACCACTTGAGCAATAAGGATAATGGCGTCCAAGGTTGAAACCTTCCTAGAGTCCACGTGTGTATGGGATTCATCGCACCATCCATCCTTATGGGCCCCACCACCAGAAACAATCGGGATTGAATCCCTACCATTAAAAACATTGAGGAGACCTACCTTGCTGTATGTATTCTACATCCATGCTGACCATCTGTTTACTTGAAGCCAATCTCTAGACACGTGTCCAGAGACGAGGCATATGCAAATCTCAGCTGGGCCCACTATGAATGCGTATGTTGTATCTTTGCACCGTACATCCACCCTTCAGGGGTCCACCTTGATGTTTATGAGAAATCCATTCAGTCCCTACGTTTTTCCATATCATGTTAGGATAGAGCTAAAAAATGAAGCAGATTCAAATCTTAGATGAATCCCACTACGTAAATCAACGGTGATTGAGTGTCCGCCATTGAAAACTTTCTGCACCCACCGTGAGATTTATTTGTCACACAACCACTTATTGTGTGATATTGTGTGGGCTACCAAACCGTGTGAAATTGTGACTTTGTGTGGCCCAGTGACGGTGTGAAATTATGACATTGTATGGCCCACTTGTGTAAACTTGTGAAAATGTGTGGCCCACCTAACTGTTTGAAACTGTGATATTGTGTGATTGACATAACTGTGTGAACTTGTGAGATGGTATGGCCCACTTACCTATGTGAAACTGTAACGTTTGTGAGGCCACTTAACTACGTGAAAATATTGTGATATTTATGTAATCATCTATCTAGGTAAATTTGTGATTTTTTTGCCATTTAACCATGTGATCATGTAATGTATATCTGGCTACTTAATTATGTGATCATGTGATGTGTGTGTTGATACTTAATCACGTGGAATCGTAATGTATGTGTGGCCATATTCTAACCATGTGATCATGTGAAATTTTGATGTCTATGTCCACTAAACCGTATGAAATTATGATGAATATGTAGTTACGTACTTAACCCTCTGACCATGTGATATATCTATTATCACTAAAATCGTGTGACTTTGTGATGTATGTGTGGCCATTTAACCATGTGATGTGTATATGGCCACATAACCTGATGAAATTATGATATATGTATGGCCATTTAATCATGTGAACTTATAATCCTTGTGTGACCACTTAATCATGTGAATTTGTGATCCTTGTGTGGTCATTTATCCATGTGAACTTATGATAATTGTGTGACCACTTGGCTATGTGAATCTGTGATGTTGTATGGCCACTTAATCATGTGATCTTATGATGCTTGTTTCAGCCACTTAATTAAGTATACTAATATGAAATGTTTATTTGGCTACTTAACTGCGTGTTCATGTATAATATTATTCCACCACTTAGAGTAGGTGACAGTGTGAACACTTGCTTAGCCCCGTGACAATGAGTGCAGACGACACACTTAGCCAACTTACCTACATTGTCTTGGCACATTAGAAATGCGTGCATGCACATCATGGGAAAGTTGGAACCATTGGGATGGTTGAGTATTGACATATGCATTACATGCATATGAATGTTGGGATGTTGACCCATGCATTGCATGATTATGAGTGTTGGAACCATGAGATGATTGACCATCTGATCTTTCAATGTAAAGGCCAGAGGAAAAAAGAAAGAAATATTGTTTGTCCAACGATCCATGAATTGCATATTCATGGATGTTAGAGTCATGGGATGGTTGGATGCATTGCATGTTCATGAGTAATGGAATGAAGGGATGGTTTGATGTTGATCCATACATTCATTGTTCATGAATGATGGAACCATGGGATCGTTGGATATTGGCTTATGCAGGCCATATTTATGGATGATTGGAACCATGAATCTATTAGTGGTTGGAAAATCAGTAAAGTGATAGAAACATATTGGGGACTGATGGGTTGCATAGGTGAAATTCCTTAAACCTCAATGGCACTAATCGAGTGCCCTCATTGATCGAGGTCGGTTAGGTAAGCACATTAGCTAGTGCAACGGACCAACTACGGAGGAGGCTGCGAGAAGTAGAGGTTTGACCAGCCTAACCGTTAGAATTAAGACAAATGGGTCCCCTCATTGATCGAGGCCGTTTGCGTGAACAGATTAGAGTGCGAAAGACTAGTTACGTAGGCCGGGTGAGGTGTTAGTGATGAGTCTTGGCCAACTCAGGCTAAAATGGCCCTGGTTGTTCATGAAAGCTAACCGTGATACGTTAGATCACATTCATGATCACATAGCATTCACAACCACATTGCATCGCACACGCATAAAAGCACCCTTTATACTTCATCGCTTGGGTAGGTCATGGTAAGATATACGAACACACCCCACACACGAGAAATGTACTCACTTTGCTTTCTTAAGCGCATTCCTTGGTTGCTATATTTTTCTAGGCCACGGTAAGCGACAGGAGTAGCCTAACATAGATCATCTGTAGCTATTACTTAGATTCTCTTCAAAATTTTGTAATGTATTATGTAATAGAACTTGGGGATTCATTGTACATGTGAATGATATATACTAAAGTGAAATTTGAGTTTTCCTACGCATGAAAGTCACAACCTTACTACTCATATACAAAAAAAAAAAAAAAAACTCTTCGTGCTCTCAGATACGGGACTGGAGCACATAACCACAACACGTGTGATGGGTGCAAAGTTTGAGGCGTGATAGAGGAACATGTGTGGGATCCCAGTCCTTTGTAACACTGCTCGTGCACACACGTGTCCCAACCCGCATCGTTAATTGACAGTTCACTGCACCCTAGTGCATCCAGCAACCGCACCTGAGTGATTTGTTCTGGATGCCTTTGAAACCTCTGTCATGTGGACCGCGTCATTGTTGCAGTCGCCATAGTGAAAATCATGTGTCAATCCGACCCTCAATTAGTGAGATACGACCCAATGAATCCACGACCCAAATTGCATATCTTATAACATATGTCACATTTATCATGCTAGGTCCATTGGACTTGGGCCCATGTTAACCTAAAGCCCACTTTCTATAACATGAAAATTATCATAAGATAGGATAATCACTACATGACAAATGAAGAGCTAGCACATATAAGACTATGTACTATAAGATAAAAAAGGAATCTAGCCCAAAATCTATCATTAGTCATCTCTCATGCCTTAGAAACTAATCATTGCCCATGTCCACCTCATCTTATACATCCAATGCATGTCTTATTTTGTGCCACATCACTTCAAACAACCAATTGAACTACTTCATCACATCATTCATCATGTATCACCTACAATGCACAATCTTTATTCATCCACTAGCCAATGCATGCCTAGATTTCTTCCACCTTGGCCAATGCATCTAATGCATATCTTGTTTTGTGCCACATCACTTTAAACAACCAATTGAACTACTTCATCTCATCATTCATCATGTATCACCTACAATGCACAATCTTTATTCATCCACTAGCCAATGCATGCTTAGATTTCTTCCACCTTGGCCAATGCATCCAATGCATATTTTGTTTTGTGCCACATCACTTCAAATAACCAATTGAACTACTTCATCTCATCATTCATCATGTATCACCTACAACGCATAATCTTTATTCATCCACTAGCCAATGCATGCCTAGATTTCTTTTACCTTGGCCAATGCATAATTAGCATCACCCACATCATCCATCCATTACCTATACCATACACCACCTTCCACCTCTCTTTTAGCACCAATTAGACCTCATAAATTTGTCACATCATCTTACCACCACTTGGAACCTTTAATTTATACTAATTAATAGAGAAATTATATTTTACTTAGGCCAAATCAGACCCCACATGATCAGGAAGCAAATCCCAAAATGGAGTTCGGCACAATTGTGCAGAAAATTAAAATACATATGTTTGGCCCTATACCAAATATTATGTGTGCATAACCAGTTGGTCCCAGCTTAGATTTTTTGAATTCCATATATAGCACTACCAATGGCACTTGACATCACACTAAAAGGTAGTCCCTTGTGATCATGGGATGTACTCAAAAACTAATTATGCACTATGTTTCCTGCATATTTTCTTCATGTACCCATGTTTGCGCCGTCACTGTAAATTTATACACCCAACCAATGAGGCCTGTCTTATACCTTTTAAAGCTCATACATAGATCTATCAGATGAATCATTCATTTCACCATATGTGGGTCCCACATGATCATAAATCTGAATCGAAGAATGCTAGAAACCAACTTTGCATAAAAAATTTGTTTGACGTAAAATTATATGGGGCCAGATTAGTGGGGTCCACCACCTTCCAAGGCATTTAATACACAATCCAAACCATGAAAATGAACTCTCATGTGCTAATGAGGACAAACCTTATGTAGGCCATCTAGTGTGGGTTGTCTTGTATGGGCCTTACCATTCATATAAATGAGGCCCACCTGACATGTGTTGGAAATGGGTGTTATCTAACTTGTGAAATGTGTATTGGACAGATCTTGCTGCCCATTTGTTTCTCCTAAGTCATATGTGGCCTTGGGCCCACCTAAATGAGGCAACCCTAAGGCCTAAATGGGCCCAACACTAAGAGAAACCATTGGGGAGTGAGAAGCCCACAATGGTAACCTTCCTTGAGCCCGTTGGGCAGGCCCATTGCCTACTAAGCAGCATGCCTTGCACACACTATCCCTAGTCAAGTGGACCACACTTAGCGATGCCTATTTTAGAATACATAAATTGGATAATTGGGCTTTTTCTTGATTGCTTGTGTATGTGGCTAGTGGGCCCAATATGATGTATGACATGAAAGATGTTAGTATGTTGTGCTTATGTTTGAGATTGTGCATTGTTTCTAGTTAATGGTGGAATATGTGGGGCCCACTTAGTTGTGAAATTAGATCTACACCATTGAAAGCCTTGTGGTTGAAAGCTTATGCCTTTGAGTTAGCCTATTGGTTCACCAAGTAGGACTCACACTTGACTTATACGACCCCATGTCTTGCGTGTAGTCCAAGGTCAATGTAGAAGTCACACTAGGTGGGACGCACCTAGTAATGGTTGAGATGATCATACATGTGTGGTAATATGATAATGATAATGATAATGGTGAGTTATTGGTTGAAATGATAGATATGATTTAATGGATGGTAAATTATGGTATATGCATTAATGATGGATGAGTAATTATTTGTGGTACTTGTGGTATTTCTTACGTTAATCATGAAGTGGAAATGATCATTATACTAATGATGATGATTTTATGTATATATAATCATGATGAGAAAACATGTTAGTTGACCACAATGCTTGATATCCAAGTGATAATAATGCACGTATTGATTGTCATGATGATAATGTGGATAAGATAACCATGTTTTACTTGATACATGAATGATGACAAATAAATGATTTTGGTGAATGTAAGGATAACTTCATGCATGATAGACACCTAATGCCTAGGGCATGTATAATGATAGTGTTGGATGATGGCCACGATATCGATGATGCATGTGAATCCATGTATGTTATGTACTCCATGCACATGCTTGTATGATACAAGTTATGACGATGAATTTGATGTTGAATGATATCTATGATAAAGATGATACATACGAAAACTTGTGTACTACCATAACCTATGCACATGCTATGTAAGCTCCAGTGGTCATTTGTCTAGTATTCACAAGAGGTTTGGGCCTATATATGTGCTATGGAGCACACTTAAACGTATGGACCTTTGCGCCACATTGGCTATTCTTGTGTTTGGCCTAGTGCCTTGGGCTTGTGAAAACCTACTTGACCATGGAACTTGGGATGTAAGTTGGTTGTACATAATCGTTGGATGAGAAGCTAAGTGAGCCCACTTCTATGGTCAAGGAAAGGATGTTTGATTATTGTTAGGTCGCTGGACTATTTGGTCAAATGACACTATTGTTAATTAAAGCTCATGAAGGCATGAGATGTATGGCAGATGTGTAATGACATGTGATTTAATGTATAATGAAGGCATGGTAGCATATAATTCATGATACAAGTATGATGACATGCGATATGTGGTGAAGAATAATGGTGTGATGTGTACCTCACACAAATGTTTATGGCATGTAATATGCAGCCAATATGTGACTGGCATGCATCGTGTAACTTATACACATGGTTGGGTCTCATAAGACTATATTATAGATTGACGATTAAATCATAGTTGGACCCGAGTTAAGGCTCATTGCTTATGAGTATTAAGGTCATGATCCGGCCCATATCAAGATAAGATTAAGGATCCATATGAACATTTCCATGGACAATGGGTAATAACTTGATGGTATACTGTCGAGTATCTATGTCGTACCTTGGCAATTTGATCTATCCTGCCATTATTATGTTAATATTGACATGATAATCTGATACACATGGTTGATTTGTGAGCATCCATTTTATGCGCATGCATAAACACATCATGAAATTGGAGCCACTATGTTATTCTATAGGCCTGGACAGGATCTAGAGGAGTTGAGGGATTTTGTATATTGTTTTGATTTGGGCCCTCGTGCTGGTCCATATGATTGGATGAGATGCATCGATGTACTATGTTTGAGCCCTCGTATTGGTCTGTATGGTAGTATTTGGGCCCTCGTGTTGGTTCGTATGATAGTATTTGGGCCCTCATGTTGGTCCTTGTGCTTAAATGAAAATCCAGAGGTGCTAGGGTATTGTAATTATGCACTTGGTTGTGTGGGCTTCCATGGTAATGTATTTCATGAACGAGTGTTTTGTATGGTGGCCACGTGATAGTTAATTAGGCAAGATGGTATGTGTTGAGGCCTTGTGATGGCCCAAGTGTTGATATTATTGAGAAGTTTTTATAGGGGTGTGCAATGGTCACCCCAAGCTTAGATCCTGATATTGAAGATGCCTATCCTTCAATAAACTTATTAAGATTGGCCAATCGGGTCATCTTCTATCGTGTGTCGAGTGGGGGTGAGCACAGTAAAATGGGTGCAAGAGTCATTTCCACTGTCGGGACCAGAAAGGGAAGAGGTGTGACGAACCTACCTACCATCATGTGTTAGGTCGAGGTGGGTGGTATTCCGACTGTTGAGGCCAGGTAGGGGGAAACAAATCAGGATCTCCCATTGTTAAGTCGATGGATAGATGGGTAGGGGTTGACATGCCCAATACTTTATTTTTTAGAAATGTTATCCCACTTTTATGTGAGGACGGTGGATACCCATGTGCGATATGTTTGTGATTTCTGGTGGAGATGTATTATTTGTTGTGGAGATCTACTAACAGATGATGAGAAATGTTGTCCTACTCTTATATGAGGATGGTGGATTACCCATGCATGGTATGTTCGTGGTTCCTAGTGGAGATGTATTATGTGTTGTGGATATGTACTCTTAGAAATGTGGGATCTTCAACATTTGACTCATGCATTCATCCATCCACTATTCACTCGGGCTGGTGGTGCATAAATAAATAATTATGTGCACATTCGCAATGGCCACAATTTTGGTTAGGTATGGTACTAACATGAGATCAGGAGTTTATCACATTGAGTATAGTTATCCAGATTAGGTATCGAAATGTTTTAGATAAAAGTCTCTTGTGATGAACCCCACGACTTACAATACTACGTATTATCATCCCGACTATACACGCCAGCTTTGTCATTCATTTCTTTCGTATACCCTATTGTAGAATATAGAATTTGATTATCTTATACATGATGATTAGTTATTCTCATGATTCATGGTCCTTCGTCAAGTGGCATGCCTAACATTGATGACATGATTCATGATAACCTATCTAACTTTAATAACATGTTTTATTAATAACATGCTCACCTATGATACCATGCTTGGTTAATAATATACTTATGGTTATTTTGGATGTCTTTACAGGAGCGCCCTGAAAAGCCGTGTTTTACTCCCAGTACGCAGTAAACTCGCGAGTTGTGGTTTGCTCGTACAGATGATTTATACTTTTTTAAGGATATGTTTAGTGGCATGGTGCGTGCAAGAGCTTTAGAGGCTTTGTTATATCTTCCCCCTTATTGTTGAGCTAGTGCACCATCATATGTGTGACATGTCGAGGAGGTTCGTTTCTTGGATATGCATTGATACCATGTATATGATGTATAACTACCTAATCAAATTAACTGTTTAGAGAAAAAAAAAAATCATCCGCCTTGACTTAGGTTTAGTGTTTGAGAAGTTCACTAACCGTTCACCAAGTTCGACAAGTGGCGAGGAAGTTTCTCTGACCTGACTTCGGAACTTGGGAAGTAGTAGTGCCCGGGTTCCAAATTTGGGGCGTGACAACATGAAAATCATCAGAGATTCACAACTGGTCATCAACTAGTTAGTTGGTTTCTACAAGTGTCTGAGTTGGACGTTAATGTTTTATTACGGGATGGTCATGTGGCTAATGTCTGATTTTGACGATGTTGTCTTGAAGTAAGTTCCCCGTGAGTAGAACACCAACGTGAATGAAATAGTGCAAATTGTGGCGGGACTTAGGTTGCCTGAAGGGTTGACTAAGAGACTTCTTATAGTCCAGAGGCAATTGATCTCGGCCGCCCAACAAAGAATAATGACCGTCAAAATCGCCTATCTGAATAATTCGCAAGATGATTGGAGAAAACCGACCGTTCACTACCTTATGAGGCCAAGCAACAGGACTAATTAGACTATTCAAACAATTGCCCCACATTATCTCCTCTTGGACAAAGATCTCTATCATAAAGGGACGGATGGATTGTTATTGAAGTGTTTGGGAATGGATAAAGCCATGATCATCATGGGCTAAATACATGAAAGCATTTGTGGAGCCCATTAGGCATGACAAAAGTTGTGATGGGTCATCCGTAGACACAACTATTATTTGGCCAACTATACTGAAAGACTAAATGAAGTATGTAAAGGGCTACCAAGCTTGTCAGAAACATGGATTGCTACAGCATGTGCCTGCGATCAAACTTCATCCGATCATCATCAAGCCATGTCCATTCTATGGGTGGGCCATCAATCTCATTGGAAATATATTTCCACTGTCCTCGGATCCACATAGCTTCATTATCGTTGCGATCGATTACTTCACCAAATGGATTGAAGCACGACTGATGAAGGGAGTTAGCCAAGAAAAAGTTATCGATTTTATCAAAGAAATATCATACATCAATTTGGTATCCTTGAGACCATCACGGTCAACAAAGGAGTTGCATTCTTGGGCAACCAAATTCATGTTTTCGCTGACGCTTATAAGTTTAAGTTGGTGTGTTCTACTCCATATTATGCTCAAGCCAATGAACATGCCAAATCAACCAACAAGATAAAGAATATGTTGAAGTGTATGAATAAGACAACCCACGGTCATGGTATAACACTATCTAAGGTTTTGTGGGCTTATTAAACATATTTCAGAGGACAGGTACAGGAGTCACACCTTTTGCCTTAACATATGGCCATGAGGATGTGTTGCCCATGGAGGTAAATATAGCATCGCTCGGGGTAGCCTTTCAACATCAGTTAACTCCACAAGAGTTCACTGAGTCTATGATGATTGATTTGAAAGAGCTTGATCACAACAGAATGTTAATCCTAGATTTACTAAAAGTTCACAACTCCAAGGTAGCCAAGGCTTATAATAAAAAGGTTAAAGGAAAGTCTTTTAGTGAAGGAGCTTTTAGTGAAGGAGAATTGGTCTTGAAGACTATACTTTCCATTGGCACCAAAGTTCATGAATTCGAAAAGTGGTCCCCGACTTGAGAAGGTCTACTCATTGTAAAGAAAGTGCCACGGGGAGGTGCCCATTTGTTGCAAGATTTAGATGGCTATGAAAGTAAAAATCCTCTCAATGACTGTTATTTTAAGAAGTACGTCCCGACTCTATGGGAGGCTATGAAAAAAAAAAAAAAAACTAAAATGGCTAAAGAACAGGCCGAATAAATTTTATTTTTTAAAAAAAAGGAGATAATTTGTCAAAAGATGTTCTTCATTAATCCAAATCGTCCTTACAAAGAGATTTTAAAGAAGTATGTCCCTACTCTGTTGGAGTCTATGGAAAAAAAAAAAAAAAAGAGGCTAAAATGGCTAAAGAGCTTGCCGAATAAAATAAGAAAAGGGCGACAATTTTTCAAAAGATGTTCTTCATTCATCTAAATCGGCCTTACAAAGAGATTTACATTCCTCTGTTACAAAAGAAAATAGGGAAAAGCACTGAAAGACACAAAAGACAGAGGTGTTATCTCTGATAGATTGTCCGTCAAGGTAAATCCTTGATCACTTTTTTATAGCGGTCGAGCCCTTGAGCTTTGGTCGCCGCCCATATAGCGTGTCATTCTTCAAGCACTTGGAGGAGAGGACAACATCAACAGTTTGGATGTGGGCGAAGGAAAAAACGGAGTAAAAATCGAGCAGTGAGGAAGACTGTCTTAAGGAACTCATCTTATAGAAGGTCATGCCATCAATATCCTCAACAACCATAAAAGAACAAGTGATTTCCGACTTCAGAGGCTGTGCGTGACAACCAAGCACTAACCCCATACTACCATGTGGCACCTACCACTCTCGAAGAGAAGTTAAAAGACACAACATCTCTTCACATTCTCTAAATATAAAGAGACATTGGGGCATCGTTTACACTTGGCCAGATGTAATAGATGTTAACTAGCAAGAAGTCGCCGTGTCAGGACACTCGTACCAAAGATGGGAGAGAAATGTTCTCGAGCCAAGAGACTGCCAACGCTTCTCTCTCGAAAACACGTAGGCTGCCCAAAGGAGTTGATACTCATAACCACATGCACATCTAGCATTAAAAAAGTCGATAATCTTTCACACAGCACCTGACCGACGTATGCAAGACGTGTAACCCCTAGCATGTTCAAGAAGTTTCTAAGGTTCAGTTTGGGCAGTGGGATTAAAAGGGATTAGGTGGGATGGGATTCAAAAAACATAATTATTACACATGGCAGGGATTGTCCCCTGTTTCCATGGGATAAAATTAACGCCCTGTTTTGTTGTTAATACGGTGGTATATTGAATGGATATACCCACTATCATTTAAAATTACTGAGAATAACACACGTGTTATATCTAAACCATTCATTTGTTTTGTAACCTCATTTTATGGCATGGGCCTAAAAATGAGGTAGATCCAAAACTTATGTAGCCCCAAAGAAGTTTTCAACTGTAAGTATTCAATCCCTATTGCTTTCTATGGTAGGGTCCACTTGAGCTTTAGATTTACCAAATTTTTTGGGCAATGCTCTAAAATAATCTAGATAAATGGGTGGACATTGATATAGCCCACACATCATGTTGGGACCTACACAACTTTCCAAACATTGAGTGAAATTGGCATGGGACCCAATGCAATTCCGGTTAATGTAATTCCAAGCTTTTCCATTCTTCCCAAACATGGAGTGGAATTGGCACAGGACCAGATGAATCCCGTCCTACCTAATCCCTTCTAATCTCATCGCCCAAACTAACCCTAAAAGACATGTGGCCGTCCCAAATCCACTCAAAAAGAAAATTATGAAAAGTCATTTGAAAATAGAAGTGGATCACATATGATGGTACAACACAACAAGGATTCTAGATCTCGATGAGACAGCTACTACGTAATCAGAAGATTGATGCGCAAGACATGGAAGCTTATGCATAACTGCCACTTAGTAGTCTATAAAAGCAGTACTCGAAGAAGAGCTCGAGCCCCATTGCTAACACAAATCATTCAATCCCTTCTTAGCTCTACCATGCTTACCCATTACGTCCAATATGAGCGTTTATTAGTTTTGCTTCTTAGCTTAGTTCTCCTTCCATCCTCCATGGACGTTTATTAATTTACTTTTTTAACTTAGTTCTTCCATTTTTGTCCAACCATGCTATGAGAAATTTGAAGATAGTAATTTGTTAGCTTAGTCCAATGCATCACTACAGTACACACTTAGGAGTAAATTAAATATCCGCGACCCAGTCGTCAAATATCCATATTATCAAGTCTTCGATATATCTCCGGCCACATCTTTCTGACTTTACACCACAATCATCTAAGAAAAAAAAAAGAAGCCTAAAATGGCCAAAGAGCTTGCCGAATAAAATAAGAAAAGGGCGACAATTTTTCAAAAGATGTTCTTCATTCATCTAAATCGGCCTTACAAAGAGATTTACATTCCTCTGTTACAAAAGAAAATAGGGAAAAGCACTGAAAGACACAAAAGACAGAGGTGTTATCTCTGATAGATTGTCTGTCAAGGTAGATCCTTGATCACTTTTTTATAGCGGTCGAGCCCTTGAGCTTTGGTCGCCGCCCATATAGCGTGTCATTCTTCAAGTACTTGGAGGAGAGGACAACATCAACAGTTCGGAAGTCGGCGAAGGAAAAAAGGGAGTAAAAATCGAGCTGTGAGGAAGACTGTCCTAAGGAACTCATCTTATAGAAGGTCATGCCATCAATATCCTCAACAACCATAAAAGGACAGGTGATTTCTAACTTCAGATGCTGCACATGACAACCAAGCACTAACCCCATACTACCACGTGTCACCTACCACTGTCGAAGAGAAGTCGAAAGACACAACATCTCTTCACATTCTCTGAATATAAATAGACATTGGGGCATCGTTTACACTTGGCCAGATGTAATAGATGTTAACTAGTACGAAGTCGCCGTGTCAGGACACTCGTACCAAAGATGGGAGAGAAATGTTCTCAAGCCAAGAGACTGCCAACGCTTCTCTCTCGAAAAACACATAGGCTACCAAAAGGAGTTGATACTCATAACCGCACGCACATCTAGCATTAAAAAAGACGGTCATCTTTCACACGGCACCTGACCGACGTATGTAAGACGTGTAACCCTTAGCATGTTAAAGAAGTTTCTAAGGTTCAGTTTGGGTAGTGGGATTAGAAGGGATTAGGTGGGATGGAATTCAAAAAACATAATTATTACACATGGTAGGGATTGTCTCCTATTTCCATGGGATAAAATTAACACCTTGTTTTGTTGTTAATACGGTGGTACATTGAATGGATATACCCACCATCATTTGAAATTATTGAGAATAACACACTTGTTATGTCTAAATCATTCATTTGTTTTGTAATCTCGTTTTATGGCATGGGCCTAAAAATGAGGTCGATCCAAAAATTATGTAGCCCCAAAGAAGTTTTCAACTATAAGTATTCAATCCCTGTTGCTTTCTATGGTGGGGTCCACTTGAGCTTTAGATTTACCAAATTTTTTAGGCAATACTCTAAAATAATCTAGATAAATGGGTGGACAGTGTGAATATAGCCCACACATCATGCTGGGACCTACACAACTTTCCAAACATTGAGTGAAATTGGCACGGGACCCAATGCAATTCCGGTTAATGTAATTCCAAGCTTTTCCATTCTTCCCAAACATGGAGTGGAATTGGCACAGACCAGATGAATCCCATCCCACCTAATCCCTTCTAATCCCACCGCCCAAACTGATCCTAAAAGACATGTCATTGCTGTTGAATTCTTCGTAGCCCAACATTACATGGCATGGCCATCCCAAATCCACTCAATAAGAAAATTATGGAAAGTCATTCGAAAATAGAAGTGGATCACATATGATGGTATAACACAACAAGGATTCTAGATCTTGATGAGATGGCTACTATGTAATCGGAAGATTGATACGCAAGCCATGGAAGCTTATGCATAACCACCACTTAGTGGTCTATAAAAGCAGTACTCGAAGAAGAGCTCGAGCCCCATTGCCAACACAAATCATTCAATCCCTTCTTAGCTCTACAATGCTTACTCATTACGTCCAATATGAGCATTTATTAGTTTAGCTTCTTAGCTTAGTTCTCCTTCCATCCTCCATGGACATTTATTAATTTACTTTTTTAACTTAGTTCTTCCATTTTTGTCCAACCATGCTACGAGAAATTTGAAGCTAGTAATTTCTTAGCTTAATCCAATGCATCACTACGGTACACACTTAGGAGTAAATTAAATATCCGCGACCTAGTCATCGAATATACAGATTATTGAGTCCTCGATATATCTCCAGCCACATCTTTCTAACTTTACACA
This sequence comes from Magnolia kwangsiensis, assembly GCA_037074715.1. Classification (NCBI taxonomy): domain Eukaryota; kingdom Viridiplantae; phylum Streptophyta; class Magnoliopsida; order Magnoliales; family Magnoliaceae; genus Magnolia; species Magnolia kwangsiensis. Next base: position 106,207,084 of record CM073575.1, on the reverse strand, counting down.
TGGCCGTTTTACTAGCACAAGCTACCATAAGTATTTGCTTAGTTAATTTTCTCTTCGTTGATTGTACTTCCCCAATATTCAAATTAATAGACTCAATGATTCAATCTTATTTTTAATTTTGTCCGATTCTTATTACTTTTTTGAGAAAATCGATCCGCTACCGCCATTAGAAGGAAAATATGACCGGTTCCAAGATTAAAAGATTCCATTCAAAAGGACTAACCCTTCACTTTTAAAATTGCCCGAACAATGTAACAACCGGTGACTGAAGGGTCATGACAATCTTCATATATCTAGTCTTAATCCGAATGACAATCTTCATATATCTAGTCTTAATCCAACTAGCTCGGCGCCATAAGTCATAGGCGTTCAATCGATTACAGTCGAAGACGACTCTAGCATGGCCAGCACTAAATCTAATTACACATGTTTAACCAAATTCATGTTGTTCGTAACACGTGTGACCACACGTCCAGATTAAACAACAACAAGAGGCAGGATTCAACTCATCCCAACCTATTTATTTCAGTGGGCTCAATTTTCAGTACAACCTCAACCGGATAAAACCAACTTCAAACCCATTTAATTTAGGAGGCCTCATTTTCCAGCCCAACCCGTATTACCCATATGGAATGGCCCAAAGAGGGTCCAAAGGTTAGACCAGTTGACCCGCAGGCCAACCGGACTCATTTCCACCACTCCTGGTTTTCTGACTGAACAACTCAGACATGCTATAAGCAGTCCTGAGTCAAGTCCTGACTCACCTGAGACTCGTGGTAACAAACAAACCTACCAGAGTCCTACGGGTAGGTAATCCATGCCAGAGGCAGTTGGGTCAGGGACAGCAGAGAATCTTAGTTGGGTAGAAGTGGGCCTTCTGATTAATGGACCGCCAGTTATGTTTAAGCCAAAATTCTTGGGCCATTTAGTAAACACAGACCTTCAGGCTCCAACCATTGCCACCCCTACTTACAAGTTCAAAACACTACTGGTAACTTTATCAAAACATGATACGGTGCAAATGAGTTGTATTGTCAGTCAATGCAGAGTTACAAGAGTAATTTCATAACACTGATCTGTAACATCCATCCAACCCAATACATTCGTCATTGTTCCCTGTCAAACCCTGTGAGCGATTCTAACTGACACAGGGATGGCCGTGATGAGGTGGAGCACCTGTCTTCCTCAATGGGAACTACTCTGAATCCACGGAGTTTCTTTGGACTCCTCGGAGAGATTCCTCGAATCCACAAGGGAAGAAAATAGAAAACAATTATAAATAAATTCAAAATAAATTAATTGATATAAAAATAAAAAATTAATTAATTAATTTTTTTTTTTTTTTTAAAAAAAACGAGTTTAGAAGTTTCATAATCAAACTCCAACTCCAACTCTCTGAAATCTTGAATTACTATAAATAGTAAACTTACTATTTATAGACAATCATGATTTCCACTAGACTTCATGGTTTTCGTCCAAAAATAGCAAGTACCCTATTTGGCTTAACCATGTTATTCTCCTAATTTTTCTTAAGCATTTTTAATGTTGGACACAACTCGTAAAACCCAATGGATCGAAAGTTATGATCGAACTAAAACTTAATATAAATAATAAGAATGGAAATAAAATGAATTTTCGACCGTCAATGGAATCTTTGCAAATTTGGTGTGTGGGCAACCCGGCATAGCGGGGTTGGTTGGCTAAAGTAGCTTCTCCTACCCCAAAATCATATATGGTAGGTTGAATAACGTAGGTTTGCGAGATATGTCTGTTTTAACGTGAGATATGTCTGTTTTAACGTTATGACGGTCTGGATCACTTCCGCATCCAATCAGGCCTTCTCTGATCCATCTCGGCCATGAAATTGTCCGCAACCACCAACCATCTGAACAATGGCCATTCCTTGGTAAGTCTTATTTTCCAAGCCAGATATCAAATTGACTCTTCTGAGGTCACAACACAAGATGGGTTCCACCGGATAGGACCATCCAGCCTGATGACGACAACATTATTGTTATAATTCACACAGACTGTCCACTTTCCCAGCCGCCATCAGATGTCCAGGATCATGCCTTCAATGTGGATTTGACCCGGCTATCCATGAAGAGTAGTTTGGACTTAATTGAAGTTCTTGATCAATGGTTGAATGGTACACTTGTCCAATACATGTCCAAGATCTTCTCTAATAAGAGGACCATGGTGACGAACAGCATAGATTGTCCAATGAATTAATCCAAGCATATCCCAAAATGATAAATCATCAATCAAAAACAAAAGGATTACATTAGAAAATATAGTCCACACATGAAAAAAAAAAAAAAAAAAAAAAAAAACCCTTATTTACCACATATAAGGAGGATGACAGAAGAGGTGGGCATGTATGAGTATAGAAGAAAAAGAAGATTAATCACCTTTTGGCAGCAGTGCAGAAAGTCCCACCCTTCTCATACCCTCTATGGTCTGCCCGAAGAACAAGACCCATCTTTTGTGAACTAGAAACTGTTGAATTTGTACACTCAGGTAAAAGTTTCCCAAGTCGACGGAAGCCTGGTAGAAGACGAACCAGTCATGTTCCGGACGTTGACATCCAGCGGCACCATGCGGTACTCGATGTCGAGTTCCCTGAAGACAGAGATCATCTCCTCAACCAAGAGGGCCCTCCGGATCCACCTCTCCCCCATGTCCTGATGATTCATGCGGTGCTGCAACCACACCGCTATCTTTAGCTTGTTCATGTCATCCACATCCTTCACCACGATGAGCGGGTTCGGGTACCAGTGCTCCTTATTGCCCTCGATGCATCTGCAGTAGAAAAGATCATTCAAGAACTTGGAGAGAATTTTTGCACAAGTTTATTTCTCCTTTTTTTTTTTCCTCATTCAGCAGACTTGACTTCCAGATTCTTCAGAATGATACCGTACTCTTCAATCAAAACTCAGAAATCTGATTTGATTGTTGAAAGCAAATCCATAGATTCAAGAATATGAAGAGGTAATTGTATTGGATATGATAAAAATCTCTATAGTTATCTCACATTCTATCCATACTACTCTTGACCATAGAAAAAAGTACATGGACAAGCACATGAAAAGATCGGATCTGAGAAACAGCAAAAAATCAGTTTAAAAAATACAAACACCAAAAAAGCCAGGAGAATAGAAGTTCAGGTCTAATGTGGATTTGACTTGGGAGCAAGGGTATTAAAAAACAGTTAAAGGTGGTACCCATTACACAATACAGGGTCGTAATCAAGGTATTCAAAATCAGTTACGTTACGAAATGGTAATGGTCATAACCATTGCGCGTTATGGGGTTGAAACGGCCATGACAGCCGTTACGGAAAAAACAGGCCATAAAGGCCCCGTAACGATTCTATAACAGTTTTTTCAAAAAATAAAAAATAGCCGTAACGGCCGTTACAGCCCGTATCATAACGGTAACGGTGGTGGCCCTTGTGGCCACCGTTACCATTTTGGAACACCTTGGTCGTAATACCGAATTAAGGGGGGAGAAAAAGGCCCTGTAAGGAGCCAATATAGGTCTGTAATGGACAAATACATGGCCAATACATTTTTTACTCTTTAAAAAAAATAAAAATAAAAATAAAAATAAATAAATAAAAATCAACTGTTAAAGCCACAGTTGCGGTTATTGAATACATTGCTTGGGGGAGGGAAGAAAAGAAGAAGAAGAAGAAGACTACATGCATAGTTATGTACAGATCTTGTGTCTGTTTATATCCATAAGATCATAATATGGAACTTTAATATTAAATACCTATTAATTCTCGCCTCATAAACAATAAGATCAGAATATAAGACTTCAAAATAAATTATGTTACAATTTATATCCTCTTGTAAACAATAATGCACATAGGTAATTAAATAATGGACAGAAATGCAGTTATACAAGTTCTTTTTCAGATATATTTTAGTCTAAAATGGGTTTTGCTAACTATGCACTTTACATAGTCGCCTCATGTTCTCTTCTTAACCTTCACTGATGCAATGTTAGCTTAAAACCTATTTGGAGTTCCACTAAAGAGAACCTTGAAAGTCACTGTTGTCTTCAAAGAAATGTCTCTTTTGTCAACCACCCAGTGATTTTTTCTTAAAAACAGTTGGCATCATCACCATTTCAACAATTCACATTTGTTGCATTCATAATCAGACAATTCGAGCACCTAAAATCCATGTCAGATCCAACTTTTTTGCTTCTATTCCAATCTGGGTTGTAGTCCAACGCTAGTTAGAATTTAAAAAGGCTTATACTAACATTTTCATAGTGATCCTGTTGATAGCTTTATTGTAGTCATGATTTAGAAGCAGCATTTCAAACTCCAGAAAGAATGTCACTTGCAGTGGCTCTCAATGGTTCGAGTTGAGGTCAGGTACTGTGGTACACATATCCCAACCCTCCTGAGAGGCTAGGGCTCAGTTCCTTTCAGGTCCACGTAACATAACTGAGGCAACTGACCCAAATCAATTAGGTTCGATAGCTGCCAGGTAATAGGGTCATGGGTGTCTAGGCCAGCTGGCTCTAATTAGTTGGGGATAAGGCTTAGATGATGATGATGATGATGTGTCTTGGCCCCGGTGCAATATAAAGACCGTAACAAGATTGAACCCTGCTGGCCTCAATCTGCAGATACACATGCCAGCACACTCAAGACATATACATCCCCATAGCATGTATCAGGGCTAGCCGATTGACTGACACGTATTGAAATGTTTGATTGTTGGTGCCAGTCCCAAAACCCATGATACAAATCATACAATGATACAACATCATTACCACACGAAGACAGATTTCACGCATGAAGTTCTAGCAGACAGAAGACAATCTAGATACATAGCTCATTTTGAAGTACTTGGGTGTCATAAAGCCAGTGACATGAGGGGATACAGACAATTTGTTCACCAAAAAAACATGATGTCACGACAACACATAGCAGGCTCTCGAGATTGTGGAGTAGGACAAATTCCACACAATCAAGAAGATTGGTGAGTAGGTATCATTTGCTTACAAAATTACCAAATAGTCCAAAGATATACCATGAATCATAATTCACTTGACCCCCAGACTGCCATTGTATATGCCAAAATGCAAGGGTGCAAAGGAATAAGGCAGTTTGACTTAGTTGCAACTTGCTTCTCCTTGCAAGGAAGTTTCATTGAACGAACTTTGCTAAGGCTACATGCATATGCATTCACACTCATGTACACGTGCCATCATGACACAATAGGTACAAGATCCAATCCCTCCATCAGAACAGCATCACTATACTGATGCCATCATGTTGATCCACTGGTCAGCTGGTTCACAGTTTGCAAAACGAATGTATGGTACTGAAAAACTTGGCTGCAGCTTTCTAACACATCCACCTGTTTCTAACATTGGGGCCCACGTGCTGATTGGACCAGATTTTATTTTTTGGAAAACATGGAGAAGGTCAGACCAACCTGATGGATCGATACAGGTATGTGCCAAGCTGGCACAGTGTAGTGTGTACTCGAGCTTTACTGCACACGCATGCATGCTTAGCAAAGCTCTCATAAAATGTGCCCAAACTTAATTAGACCATCACACTTCTAACTAAACACTACTCGTGTAAAAGAAGAAGAAGTAACTACTAGGGTCAAATTCAAGATTGCTCGACCAAATAATTCAAGACATCCTACCAAGGAAAAAATTCAGACTCAGCAATGACTTAAAACATCCTGTTCAGATGTTTTGAGAACATTAAAGATGGAGACTAACCTAATAAAGCACACAACATATTCTGAAGAACAATAAATGAAATAGAGCTCATTTCAAAACTTACTTCTTTATTCTTTCTTTCATGTGAGCTAGCTTTTGTACCGGAGTTGAAACATGAATGGAGAACTCAATTGCATCTCCCATGTCAGGACTTCGATAGAAATTGCTGATTGGTTTGGTGGAGAGCACACTGTTAGGATATGAGATCTTCTGGTTGTCGTACCTTAGAAAGACTGTTGTTAGGATGTTCATCTCCTCAACTACCATCTGTAATTCGTATGTGTAAATAGTGGCCTGTAAGTTCCCCAAGAAAAAGTTAAATATACAAGAATTTTTTTAATGTTTATTAGTTTTGTACCTGCACTCCATCCACTTCACAGCGATCACCCACATCAAAGGGGTGCATTGCAAATAAAAAGATGATTGCTTCGAAGACGGTCTTGCAAGTGTTCCCAAAGACAAAAACTACAAGCAGGAGCTGTGAACTAATAAAGACCAGAAGATGGGTGGTTGCAATTCCAAGAATAAGAAGCCAGATGACCACTATAATGATGCCCACAACAATGTTGACCATCTGGTGGAGCTTGTTCACTGCTGTTTTGGTGTCGTTCAGTGTCAACGAGAGAGCTCTCCTTTCTCTGAATGCATTCACCTGCAACCATAGAGGTGAGAGATTAATGGAGTTGCACCAATATACAAAATTTAATCTATGCATTCAAATCCATCATTAATTGAAGAATCCATATCAGCTTGGTATGATACGCTATACGGGGTTGTATTTACCCCAAGGAAAAAAGGGGGCCATATCGGCCCATCGCAATCATATATGGGGTATATCAGCACCGATACAAGTCCTGTAAAGACTGATGCGACCATAAAAGCCCAAATTTGAAATTTATTTTTGATTTTCCTCTCATCTTTCCTCTTCCTTTTTTTTTTTCAACCATACCAGAAGCTAAGAGAGCATTTTATACTAGAATGTACCATTATGGGAAAAATTAGATAAAATGGGTATACCAACTCTTTTTTTGCATGCTTACATCTTCTTTTTGTTGTATTTCAATGTAAGTTGGCCTAATTCACCAAATCATGCTTGATTTGTGTTCAATTAAGGTGCATTTGTTTGACTTTCTAGAAGTCCATCAACAGAAAACATTCTAACCAAAGAATGGTCAAATACACGATTGAATGCATATTCAAAACACGATTTTTTATTTTTTATTTTATTTCAAAGACTCTTGAATATCTTAGTTTCTTTTACTTATTTTCCATTATTTTTCACTAATTTTTTTTGGCTTGGAAAAAAATAAAATTCAACTGATATGGTCCACTACAGTGCCGATAATAATACACGACACCCATACTGTATCATTTTTTGGATGGGCAGAAATGCCCACCAATACCAATATTCAGAACCATGGTGTCCATACCAATATTCAGAACCATGGTGCCCACCAAGAATGGTCAAATATACGATTGAATGCATATTCAAAACATGATTATTATTATTTTTTTAAAGACTCTTGAATATCTTATTTTCTTTTACTTATTTTCCATTATTTTCACAAACTTTTTTGGCTTGGAAAAAAAAATCAACTGATATGGTCCACTATAGTGCCGATACTAATACACGGCACCCATATTGTATCATTTTTTGGATGGGCAGAAATGCCCACCAATACCAGCATTCAGAACCATGGTGTCCATACTAATTTCAAAACTCAGTTTCCAAGTGTGAGTTGCTAATTTACAACTAATTCAGTTTCTCAGCTTAAAACAAACAAGTTGTACAGTGACTAGTCACTACTCGGTTGATTCTCCAGCAGGACCAAGATGACTCAACAATTTTATTCAGTTGTCTATGCCCATCTAACACAGTTCATTACAAGAGGAAAGGAAGAAACAAAATTCATTACCACCCAGTTCTTGAGAGCAGTTTTGCTAACTCTCTTGTTTTCGCTTGCTCCTTCAAAGAGACTCATAGTCTTCAGAGCTTCATCTTCTCTCAAGAAACGCATCAGATCGTCGAGGCAGATATACCTGTAGATTTCATGAGCATCCACGCCATCAACATTACAGAAGAAATTATGCAACACCATGATCAGCCTGACAGTTTGTGCAGTATGCACATTCTATTTTGAACAAGAAGGGCACATATTTCAGCAATCCAAGCCTTTGATGTGTGTGTGGGGGGGGATGGTACTATAAGGTCGACCTCATGGGAACTTCCCATGAGGTCGAGCTGTGAGGACCCCACCATGATGTGTGTCAAACATCAACGCCGTGCATTTGATGGGTCCCCTTTAGGTTATGGGATATCCTAAAAAATCAGCCGTATATGGAATTCAGATGAGCCATACTATCTGAAACCATGTGAAGACATGCCTAAAACATATAAAAGCACTTTGTAGGGTCCACCTGAGTTTTGGATGCAGCTGAAACTTAGTCTGACCCCTCATCCAAGTGGGACACACACAATGGATGGTCTGGATTTGTGAAAAAAATCTCAGTGGGCCCAATAAATGATTCTGAATGTTTTAATGGGAGGGTAACCCCTCTCAACTGTTGTATGTGGTGTGGCCCACCCATGTCATGGATTGACTTGATTTTAAGCCCGTGGCCCACCATGAAATGGTGCATCTGGCTGATGGGGTAGATGTTTGACCCACATAGCTAGACCTCATGAGAAGTTCCCATGAGGTCGACCTCATAGTACTATTTCCCATACACGCACACACGCACACACACACACACACACACACACACACACACAGAGTACCAAGAAGAAGAAGTAGAAGATTGGAACATCACTTTGGACATTTTTGTTTGACTGTGAATTGCTGTATTTTCTTAATTAACCACCCATAGCTTTACTGGACGTGTTGAAGGGGTTGTGATTTTTCCATTGGGAGATTTTTGGTTAATGGGCCATCCAAATTGGGTCCAATCATATCAATGTTTGGGATCACTGAGCCATGGGGTCCTACTTATACAAAGAAAAGGATGAAATCGTACTTTTTTGGGGGTTTGTTTGTTAGTACACACCCATGTTAGTACACACACTCCATGTTAGCCACCCCCACTAGGGATCGATACCAAGACCTCAAGTATTGAAACAAGGGATGAAATCGTACTTAGATCCAGGCTTAGCTACGTTAGTGAAGATCTTCTTTGCTGCAGCTTTGGCCTCATACTCACTCCGAATCTGCATCATTGACTCATCCTCCTGTTTTGAATGAGAATCCAGTATCCGCTCGTCCATGGTGGACAAAACTCCGTGCCTGACTATATTGATCAGTCTCTTCATGTTCCAAGCTGAGATATTCTTCTGGTTGAGTTTGTGTAGATGGTCTATAGTAATGCCCTCATCCTCAGGCATAGAAATTGCCCCGGAAACCTTGCTATTCCCAACGCGTGGGCTCCTTTGGAGCCTGCCACTCCCAATCACCCGCCCACTCTTGCTTGGCATTGCTGCATCTTTGAGGTCAGCAGGCATCCTAGCGCCAGCATTCTGAAGTATCTGTACCTCAGCTATAACCTTCTGTTCTTCTTCAATGATACGTTGGTTTTCAATTAGAGGCAGGCCCGAGAGTGTCTCAATCACATACTGGTTAAACAGAGAGTCTTGAATCCGATCAAAATACGTACTCACATGGAAAGAGGAGGCCAAGACCTTAAGTAGAAGCGTCTTTACAAGCCAAATCAACGTGCCCACCAAGAGACAGACCAGGATCTTGGTCACATAAGGCAAGGCATTGTTTTTTGTCTCCCGCTCAACCTTCTTGTCGAAAATGTAATGCCAAGTAATTAAAACCAGACCTAACCACAGGCAGTTTTGAACCGCCTTCCGCAAGCCATAGACAAAATACAAGACCCTTTTTCGTAGAAGGAAATTCCTCTCGATGAAGAATACAACGAGCCGAATTACCCAACCAGACACCAACCGCCCGCATATCAGAGCCAAAACCATGACTACCCATTTCCAAAGGTGCAGATCCCATAACATTTGTCTTATTAAAAAGGGGACTGAAAGGCTGCAAATTAGTGCGGCCAAGATGAGGACAAGGCTGAGCCATTGGAGAACTGTAACTGCACCAAGCTTTTCTTGCTTGAATTTTTCGGGGAGGTCTTCATCGAGGAAAGGGTCATCATCGTCCTCATCCACCTTCCCTATCATTCCCGATCTCAACAGCCCGGATTTCGGCACCATACCTGATTTCTTCCCCTCATCTCCAAGGGTAGGCCGGTCCATCAGCCTCGACTTCGTCTTGCCTTGCAACAGGCTCGAGCTGCGATTGAAAGAAGAATTAGAAGTGCATCTCAGGACCTCTCCTGATTTCAATGAAATCTCATTACGCTTATCGTCGCTATCCAGAGAGCTCACATGCCGCTGCCGGACGGGTTCCGTTGCAATCTCAATACGTTGTGTTGACATTGATGGATCTTGGAATGAGACCTTGAGTTCCTTTGGCGACATGGACAGCTGCTGGTTTGAATCCTCATTTACGGGCGGAAGGTGTTGATCCTGCTGCAGTTCATCCATCTCCAGATCCATGTCCAGCGAAATCTCCCCCGATGCCTTCTGTTTATGCAAGAACTGCCCAATGAGCTTCGACGGGGGATCTTCAATCGGGTGCTGCTGCTGGAAATCGAAGCCACCATCACCATTCCCCTGCTGCTGTAACTCACTTCCATCTGCCTTACCATCTTTCCAAAACTCATAGCTTGATCCTCTCCATACCTGGTTTTTGTTGTCAACACCAAGCTCAAGATCTCTGTTATTTCCATTGCTGTCATTAATCTTCACCACCACATCTCTACGATCGGCCGAACTTGCCCCATCATCTTCATGACTGAGGATGGGCTGCTGTTCTTGGCCGTCACCCAACACTCTAGCCATGCTCTTGTAAGCTCCGTGAGTTTTGAAAGATTTCCTCAGAGAATCCATGCATAAGAAGTACTTCTTTCATGCACTAGATGTGGATAAAATTGGAGAAAGCAAAAAGTCTGGATGCTAATCTTTTAATTGTTCTTTTATATTTTGCAGAAACCTACCAAATTGCAGAAATTAAAAGAGTAAGCTTAGAAAATCATAGTATTTATGGCCAAAAACGCCTTTCATGCATGAGAGATGGGTTCCAATGGATTGGAATCCTCTACAATGCCTGTTTTACACAAATCCTCTATCTGTTTTATACAGCATGTAAAACACCAAAGCTCTTTTGGCCTACCATGTTGTATATGTGAAATCCACTCTGTCCATCAGGTGATAATCATTACATCCACTATACATGCAAAGCAAAAGATCAGCATGATAAAAAATAATAATAATAAATAATAATAACAAAAATATCAGATGGGACATGTAAAATTGTGCCTAAAACCTCTAAATTCACAGGTTGTGGCCCGCCTGAGCTTTGTGTCAGGCTGAATTTTTGTATCTTCACTTCATCCTGGTGATTCTAACCCAATGAATGGGTTTGATGTAAGACACCCACCATTGTGGCCCACCCCAGTTATGAATCTGGCTGATTTTTGGCCCCATGGCCTAATATCTAGAGTATACTCAGGATTTAACATATACAACATGGTGTACCCCAAAGATCTCTAGTGTTCTATGCACTGCATAAAACAGGTTTCAGAGCATTCCAGTCCGATGACAATGCAGAAGAACAACTACCCAGATCGGGGCTTCTGTTTTTATACCCCATATTACAGACACTCGTTAACATGATTCCATGAAAATAGCTTAAAACAAAGGCGAAAAAATAACATGTAGAAACTGAGCATCCATGGCTTAGAACCTTATCTCGTGCAACAGAGATGGAAGTAAATGGAAGAAGATGGGCTTCCGTTTCTTTAGATGTTTAATATATTTGATAGATACATGTCTACATGGAAGCCTTGAAGGACCTCAATCAAAGAAAGAACCCACTAAGAGAAATCAATGGCTAAGAACCTTCTTTCACTTATCGGAGATCGGTGAAAATGTAGAAGATGATACACCCAGAAGCTATTTTGATCTGGCATCCGGTTTTTCTACTGTCCTTATAGATCTCACAGATTATCAGCCAAAACAGAGAAGGAAAAAAAACACAGAAATAGAGGAATCAGCCGAAAAAAAGCATCCTGTAATGCATGAAAGGTGAACTAAATTGGTAAAGGAGAAATGCCCAAAAGAAATTTCCATGTGGCCTTCTGCTTTTTTCCACATTTGACAGACACCCATCTACCAAATCACCACTAAAGGAGCTTAAACAAGCGAAAGGGGAAAAAATGGAGCAACAGCGGATGAAATTTGAAAAATAAAAATAAAAAATTACCCATCTGAGAAATCTAATCTGGGTTTCCAGTTCTTAAGCTATTCTCACATATTTCTCACAAACCCATCAAGATCAGCGCCAACAGATGGAAGGAAGAGAAATGAAAGAAAAATTTATACCAGATTGTGGGATTTTGGGTCTAGCTGTTCTTCTGCATTTGAAGGACATCTGTCCTCAACCCGCCATTAAAAACAGCTTAAAAAATGGCCCGAGATAACAGATGGCGGAAGAAATATTGCCCGAGTAAAAAAACAACCCGTCCTAACCATAGAGACTGCTATAGAGAGAGAGAGAGAGAGAGGGAGGAGAGAGAGAGAGAGAGAGGAGGAGAGAGAGGGAGAGAGAGATGTACGAAGGCACTGGTCCGCATGGCTAGCTTTGTAGTATCGCAGGACGACGTCTAAATATAGCACTTGCCTTGTATGTAATTACTTTACTGCCACTATTGCTTTTCTGGTTTTGATTCGATATGGTCATCACCGTACCACAGTTAGATTGGGACGGAAACGGATTGGCTACTGCCCTGGCTGGTGGTCGGCGATCTTTGGGCCCCACCATGATGTATTTATTTCATCCATTCCTTTCATCCATTTTTAAAGATGATTTTAGGCCTTTCTCCCAAAAATTAATGGGATATAAATCTCAGGTGGATCACACCACAGGAAAACAATAGTGATTGGATATCCATCATTTAAATCCTACTAACGCCCATTGTACTGTTTATATGACATCCAATCTGTTCATTAGCTCATAAAGACCCAGATTAAGGGAAAAAAATAAATATCACCTTGATCCAATACTTTTATGGGCCCCAAAAAGTTTTTATGGTTGACATTCATTCAACACTGTTTCCTATAATGTGGTCTACTTGAGATTGGGATATGCCTCATTTTTTATGTATTACTATAAAATGATCTAGAAAAATAGATGGACAGAATTGATGAAACATATACATCATGGTGGGGCCCACCAAGCACCGACCACCTGACGGGGGCAGCCTGGCAGGGGACGCGGTTTGGTTGGTGACCCAGACACCAGCAAGCTAACTGGTGTCAAAACCCTGTGGACCCATCATGATGCATGTGTTTTATACACGCTGTCCCCGTCCATTCTCCACTTGATTTTAGGTCATGAACTCAAAAGTAAGTATATCTAAATCTCAAGTGGACCACGCTACAAAGAAATTGTAAAGATTGCACGGTTATTAATGAAAAAATTTTATGGGCCTGTCCTGAATCAAAATGATATTTGTATTTTCCCTTCATTTAGATCCATGCGACTTTATCTATGGATTGGATGAAAAATAAACTTCAGTGTAGGCTCTAGGAAGGTTTCGACTGTGGACATCATTCTCCCTACTGTTTCACGTGGTATGATGGCCCACTTGAGTTTTGGATCTCTTGTTTAGGAGACCGTGGTGTAAAATTTGCTCGTAAAATAGACGGACGGCGTGGATAAAATGTATACAAGATGCTGTAAAATGTATACATGATGATGCTGCTGGGAGCCCGCGGAGCTATATGACGCCAGCTGGCAGGTGCTTGGGTGATCAGTCCAACCGCGTCTTATCCGTACATCCGTACTAGACACTGGTCTCAAGGAAACGGATTGGCTACTCTCCCGGCTGGTGGTCGGTGCTCTGTGGGCCCTATCATGATGTATGTGTTTCATCAATGCCGTCCATCTATTTATCCAGATCATTTTATGATATAAGAAAGGTATATCCCGATCTCAAGCGTACCACATGATAGGAAACAGTGTTGAATGAACGTTAACCATTAAAAACTTTTTGGGGCACATAAAAGTATTGGATCAAGCTGATCTTTGTTTTTTGCCTTCATCTGGGTCTTTATGACCTAATCAACAGATCGGATGTCAAATAAACAGTACAGTTGGCCTTAGTAGGATTTAAATGATGGATATCCAATCACTATTGTTTTCTTGTGGTGTGGCCCACCTGAGATTCATAACCTTTTATTTTTATCATGAAGTTGTAAAATGATCTTTAAAAATCGATGAACGGAATGGATGAAATATATACATTATGGTGGGGCCCACAGATCACCAACCACCAGCCACCGTGCTGGTGTCAGGGGGAGTAGCCAATCCGTTTCCGGTCTGAATCGTCCACGTTCCGGATTCTAACAAAAAATCCTTCGTTTATAACGGATCATTGTCTACGGATGAGCTTCTGCAAAGCTGTAAAAGGTTGGGATCTTCATCTGATATCAGGAGGGAAATTCGGTGGCTATGGTAAGGTGGGAACGTAAGTTCGGTTGATATGGGGAGCCACCAAGCTCGGTGGTTCCGTGACCATCGGGCCCACCAAGACGTATCTGTTTTATATTCATACAATTTATCTATTTTTTTCAACTCATTTTTAGGCATGATCTGGAAATGAAGTAGATCCAAATATCAGGTGGCCTATAACACTGGAAACAGTGGTGGTGAATGAACACCCACTATTAAAAAATTCACCAAGGCCACAAATGTCTTGGATTAAGTTGTTGTTTGTGTTTTTCTTTCATCTAGATAAAGTAACCTTACCAACATGTTCAATGTCAAATAAATATTACCGTGGCTTTAAAAAGTTTTCAATGCTAGATGTTTAATCACCCTTACTTTCATTTTGTGGGCCACTCAATGATTGGTTCAGCCTTAATTTTGGAGTTGCCCTTTAGAATAAACCGCCAAAGTGGCACTATGGTCCCATGGTCAAAGATTTATTTAGCTCCGTGTTTCCTGCATCTGCAGGTGTACCACACACCATTAATTTGACTGATGTGGGCACGCATGCAAATAGGAGCGTTGACGTTCCCCAAGCTCAAATTGTACCAACAATTCATATGAGGCTAATCTTTATTTATTTATTTTTTTAAACACAGTCACAGTGTAGTAGAATTTTGCCAACAATTCAAATGAGATCAAAGTTACATAGCCCACAATGATGTATTTGTTATATTCATACCATTCATACATTGGTGAGATCATTTCCAAGAACAAGTCCAAAAATAATTCATATCCAAAGCCCAAGTGGTCCACACCACAAATAGGAGTGGGAATATTGATTATCATTATAACACTTATTTCCATCTAATCTATTTATAAGATTACAAAAGACCTAGATGAAATATCATATTGTTACAAAACGTTTGTGACCTCAAAAGTATTTCAATGGTATATGTTTAATCTCCCATTGCTTTTGATAGTGTGGTCCACTTCATCCTTATATTTGTCTTAATTTTCGGCTAAGCAGTAGGATGAGCTTCCTAAATGGATAGAAAGTTTGGGGCCTGATTTCTACATCAAACGGCACACGTGTCGGATTTCAGATCCATCCATTAGGTAGGAAGGAACATGGCATGACAAAGTTTAGGTGAGACACAATATCCAGAGACAGATTTTGAATGGTTGCATTTTCTTTCTAATAGCACATTTATTTCTTCTATAAAATTGAGATGCATGAGCCAGAATTTGACTGATTACATTTTCTTTCTAACAGCACATTTATTTCCTATACAAAATTGAGATGCATGATCAGCTGATCAATGGAAGCGGTTACACCACACACCAGCAATATAGCTGTAGATAGGCGTCGTGCTAAGACAAGCGCCAACATTCCTCAAGCTCGGAGTTGTACAAATGGTTCAAAAGAGATCAAAGTTATTTTGCTACTATGATGTATTTATTATATCCACACCGTTCATCCATTTTTCGATATCATTTTAGATCATTATATATATAAAAAATCTTAAGCTCAAATGTACCACACCAAAAATAGTATAAAGGATAATGATCTTTACCATCAAAAAATTAGTAGGGCCCACTATAATGTTTATTTTCCATCCAATCAGTTAATAAGGTCACAAATACATGAATGTAGAGAAAAAACAAATTACATATTGATCCATAACTTTTGTAACACCAAAACAGCTTCAATCGTAGACATACAATCTACCACTTCGTTTTTGACTATGGCTCACTTGATCTTTAGACGTCTTATTTTTCACCTCAAGCCTTAATACGAGATTGCTAAATGGATGAATAGTTATATAACACATGCCTCGTGATGGGACTCACAGGACTTGCTGACATATCTACGTCAGCTATATAACTGTACGTGGTACACCAGCCGATCCGCTTCCCTGACCAATATCATTTCTATCATGGCATGTACATGTTGTACCCTACATAATGAATGGCCCTGATCTTGACACGTATGGTGCCTGATGGTTTTGAAAATCTCCTCAGCCCATCTATAATAAGTTTCGTATCACAGAAGCAGGCGCGGATTTTGGAAATCTTTGTGGAAATCTTTGACTTGTTGTATCTTCTTGTGCTATCTTCACACGATTCCACTTTTCGCCCTCGAATGGACGCGAGTTGCCTTTTACCCCAATCTCTGTGGGTAGGTCATCATATGTTTATTTTATATCAGCTTCATGGTCTACTTTCGGTTCATTTGATAACGTGAGAGATTCAAAACTATTCACTCCCCAAGTGCAGGGTTATGATGTAGTAATAACTCGGTAAGACCGAGGTCGAATCCCAAGGGACTGAAACTTATACGTTATCTAAAATTAACTGAAAATAGAACTAGAATGAGATGAAATCTGAATTGAATTATAAATTGAGGAATAATTGTAAACTATTAATCTAAAACTTATAGGAGAAATCAGAGGTAAGGAAACTAGGGATTCACAGGATCCACTTGTAGAGATCAGGGAGATCTTATGCCTGTTTCATGAATCATGGAAATTACTGAACTGCCGTTGATCTAGTTTTCAAGGAGATGAAAGGGGTATGAATTAGAATGGATTCCATCACCAAACCATGCCCAAAAGACTATGGCAAACAACAGAATTAAACTAATTACCACCCAATTACATGTATGAAAGTTAGGAAGGGTACCGTCATCCAACCATGCCCAGGAGACTATGGTGAACAATAGGACGTCCTTACGTCATAAACATGAAAAGGAAATAGAAATATTCAAAGCATCGCAGACCCATTGTAATTTCAGTCACAACAGACCATTAAGAACTAAAAATATTCCCATAATAATCAACTAAAATCAACGTCGATTCATGAATTAAAATTAAAATAAAATAAAATCTCTCATCTCACTACAAGCTTCACCTCTTAGCCCTAGCTAAGAGGTTCAGCCCGCCATGAACGGGTTAAATCTCATTATAAAAGAAAAGAAAAGAAAATACTCTCCCTCACGTCTGCTTCAAGTCCCTGCCCGAGCCTCCACATCTCTCTTTTTCTTCCTTCCTAGACCTGAATGAATGCTCCCCACGTTCAAAAACCTCCTTTTATAGCTGCTGGAAGGCTGGAGTCAGTGACAGAGTTGTAGCAGGACACGGAGTGTAATTTTTCAAGCCAAGTTCGGTGCCTCGAAACACGCCACTTTACTCGCTTAAATTTTAAAGAAACACCGTCCCTTAGTACTTTCTTGGGTCCTCTACATGATAGACGGTTCAGATCTGCCATATGATCAAAGATGGTGGGCCAAAACCGCCTGAAAAAGTCAGTTTTCGGGATGTGAGAAACCTTTCGCACCATTTCGTTGTTGTGATCGGTGGGCCCCACAGAAGCATTTTCTGAAAAATCCACCCCGTCCATTGGATTTAGAACGAAATTTTAATTAAGAATGGGTGGTTTTGAATGTCCATTGACGTGACCCAGAGAAGAAATCACAAAAGAATCAGTTTTGAACGTTGCAGGGCAGCCCTTTTATGGCCTCTGTATCTCACACGTGTGCACGCATAAGTGAAAAGTGACAACATGGTTTTGTAGTGCTCGCGGCTGTCTACACGGTGGACGGTTTGGATTGAGCTTATGGGGCACGTGTGGGGCCCACAGCTGATCGTAAAAATGGCCAGCGACCGTGCATTATGCGAACGCGAAAGCGGAATCTTCTTTCGTTGTGGCACTTGTGGGGCCCATTTCGTTAGACACTTGAGAAATCCAATCCGTCCACCGAATTCCTCTCGAAATTTCAATAAGAAATGACTGGTTTCAGATTGATTTTGGCTTGGCCCACGGAATATTCTGTTTCGCCGTCCATCTTGTATTTTCTGACGATTCTCGTACGTACACGTGCATGGGGCCAAACGGCGAGCTTGGCGATGGTCAAGACCCATCTCTAGACACGTTGAACGGTCTAGATCATCAAAAAGGTTGATGTGTGGGCCCCACTACTCAAAATCGGACGGCAGCGTCTTCCACGCTGTCTCCGTTTGAGATTTGGAAGATGAGAGTCGGCCAGCATGCACTGACCGACTTTGGACGATTCAGTGCACGGCGACCTCACTTATGTTGTGCACACACACCATGCAATATGGGTCCCACCTTGATGTGTATACTGAATCCGATCCATCCATCCACTTTTTCATCTCACGTAAGCCGTTGAGACCAAAATTGAAGTAGGTCCAGATGTCATGTGGGCCCCAAATCAAGAATTTATGAGCTGATCTATCCGTTGGGAAACTTCTAGGGTGATCTAATGGATGATTTTTGATGTGTACGGTTAATTTATGGCCCTCATCTCATGTATAAAGTTTCGAACCGATCAAATGTCAGGAACCATGTGATCTTACATTCTGGATGCGTTTTAAGCCACTTGAGTTTCAGTTTCTTAGTTTTCTCAGATTTCTGACCGTGTATATCCGTCAATCTTGGTCCTCTGAAGTCCGTCCCTTGCCTTTGGTGTCATCAGATCGTTAAATCTCAACTTTTAACATCCTTTTGCATCCAAGCTTGTAAAATCAACCTGCAACATAAACACGATTGAATCAGCCGTTAAGCACTATTATGCTCGTAAATCCGGATAATATTTGAGGTCTAATATGCACTATTTGACCCTCAACACAACCCCCAACCAGCATTTTGCTAGTCCCGAGCAAATTATGCGAAAAATAAGTTGAGAATTATAGGAGAACTTTCTATGAAATCGAGTGAGATTTTGAACAAAGTACAAGAAATTTAATATTCATGAATGTTAGAAATTATTTTCTCCTAAGTTCAAGCGCGCGGTAGACTTCATAATCAAGTGTAAAGTATTAATCCATCAATTAAAAAAATTTTAAACATTGAGATCCATTGATGTATAGTCTAATCTCGGCTTATCATCATTAAGAGATCCAATCGTCAATTTCATGATATCATTGGTAACCAACAAGAAAATTCATGACAACCAAAACCTAATCCAAAACTTGCCTCATAGATTAACCTATTAACTTGTGATTTTTCTATTCAAAGTAATGTCAAGGAAGGGGAATCAAATCCTCACCTTTAGGGAGCGAACCTATGGTGAAGATCGTACACCTGACTCTTTTTCACATATCATTCATGGGGAATTAACTCTACACCTATAGGGAGCAAACCTATGGTGAAGATTAATTATCTAACCTTTTCAATTTTTATACCATGATGGCAAGATATTTCAGGCTAGTTCCTTTCGTGCTTAGTGATTACCAAGTTAATCCTTCGATATGGAACTGAAATCTTAATGTGTAAGCAAGACGTGTCCTGAAATCATGATTCAATCAATGTTTAAAATCTCTAATCATGGATTGATACTTCGATCTTAACTGTGAAATCTAATCGATACGGAATCCAAAAGTCATAAATCCAACATTATGTATCTTGAAAATCTAAATTAGGGATATCTGTCAAAATCACTTCAAATTTGTAGGAATTTTCAGAAAAATTTTAAAAATTTTCACAATTTTTGCTCAAGACCAAGAAAATACTGATTAGGAAGCCTAATCTCCCACCCCCAACCTAAAATATATATTGTCCTCAATGTAAAAGATATGGGCATGCAGTGCACATGGGACAACGAAAGTAAATGAGAAGTGATGGGAAGATAGTACCTGCATAACGAATCAGGAGAGTTTCCAATAGATCACGGCATGGAAGCTTGCCAGCATGAGAGAGAAAGCAGAACAAAAATAACAAAAATAAAATCCTACCTATACCACTTTCGTAGGTGCTCTCGATTGCATTTAGCGTATGCAACAAGCCTTTAAACCCCTAGGTTACCCCTAGTGGACGAGTTGTAGTCTCGTGAGGGTTTGCAGTAATGTTACCCACAAACATTGAATCATCTATTAAAGAATGAAAAGGAATAAAAAAGCTGGGTTGCCTCCCAGGAGCGCTAAATTTACCGTCTTCAGCCAGACAAATAAAACAACTATCCTAGACCTATGAAAGCGATAAACCTACCTATACCTCCATCAGACTAGGAGATCAGTCCTGGTAAACAGGAGCAATCAGAGGCATGGACATGTCCTCTGAATCAAATGTCTCGACAAATGGCTTTAATCGATGTCCATTTACTTTAAACTCCTTACCATTGTCGGGATCTCTTATCTCGACGGCCCCATGAGGATAAGCAGTGACAACAATGTAAGGGCCGGTCCAACGAGATCGAAGCTTACCCGGAAAGAGATGTAGTCGAGAGTCATACAAGAAGACTTTCTGACCTGGCGTGAATGATTTTCGGAAAATATGTTGATCATGAAATGCTTTCATCCTGTCCTTATAAATTCTCGAGTTTTCATATGCATCGTTCCGGATTTCTTCAAGTTCATTTAATTGAAGTTTGCGTAACGAGCCAGCGTTGTCCAGATTGAAATTTAGATTTTTGATCGCCCAGTATGCTTTATGTTCCAATTCCACGAGCAAGTGACAAGCTTTCCCATAAACAAGTCTAAAGGGAGATGTTCCAATAGGAGTTTTAAAAGCAGTACGGTACGCCCATAAGGCATCGGTCAATCGAATTAACCAGTCCTTACGATCAGGGTTAACCGTTTTCTCTAGGATATGTTTGATCTCTCTATTGAAAATCTCAGCTTGTCCACTTGTTTGTGGATGGTATGGGGTGCTCACCTTATGCGAGATACCGTATTTCTTCATTAAACTCTCGAATGGTCTATTGCAGAAGCGTGAGCCCCCGTCACTAATGATGGCTCGAGGCGTTCCGAACCGCGACGGGATATTTTCTTTCAAAAATTTAATGACCGTGCGATGGTCATTTTTGCGGCACGGAATTGCTTTGACCCATGTAGTAACATAGTCTACGGCGAGCAAAATATACAGATTTCCAAATGATTGGGGGAATGGTCCCATGAAATTAATGCCCCAGCAATCAAATGCTTCGATGATAAGGATGGGATTCAAAGGCATCATATTTCGACGGGACAATGCTCCCAATTTTGGCAATGCTCACAAGCTTTACAGAACTCATGAGTGTCCTTGAACATAGTGGGCCAATAAAAGCCACACTGTAGAATCTTAGCCGTGGTCTTTTTAGCAGAAAAGTGACCACCACAGGCCTGTGAGTGACAGAAGGAGATGACACTCTGATGCTCATCGTTTGACACATATCTCCTTAAGATTTGGTCTGGGCAATATTTAAACAAATATGGATCATCCCAAAAAAAGTTACGCATCTTGGTAAAGAATTTCTTCTTATCTTGTGACGTCTAGTGTGTCGGTATGGCACCTGTAGCAAGATAATTAGCAATATCAGCGAACCAAGGTGAATGGGAGACTCTAAACAGTTGTTCATCAGGGAACATGTCATTGATATGGGTCGCCTCAAGGGAATCAGAGGTATTAAAGCGAGAAAGGCGATCGGCCACTACGTTCTCTACTCCCTTTTTATCTTTGATTTCCAAATCAAATTCTTGGAGTAGAAGGATCTATCGTATCAAGCGGGGCTTAGAATCATTCTTAGAAAGAAGATACTTAAGTGCCGCATGATCTGTGTAGATGATGATCTTCGATCCAATCAGGTTGGATCTAAATTTGTCCAAAGCGAATACTACGGCTAAGAGTTCCTTTTCCGTAGTCGAGTAGTTCACTTGGGCAATATTTAGAGTCCTACTTACGTAGTGAATAACGTAAGGCCGCTTATCTTTTCTCTGGCCTAGAACCGCTCCAAGGGCATAATCAAAGGCGTCGCACATAAGTTCAAAAGGAAGACTCCAGTCGGGTGGCTGCATGATAGGTGCAGTGGTTAACATTCCCTTAAGCTTAGTGAAAGCTTCTTGGCACTGCTCAGTCCACTCGTACGGTGTATCCTTTTGAAGAAGATTACATAAAGGACGAGAGAGGAGACTAAAGTCCTTTATAAACCGTCTGTAAAAGCCTGCGTGTCCTAAGAAGGATCGCATGTCTCTGATATTCTTAGGTGGAGGGAGGTTAGAGATAAGATCGATTTTTACCTTATCTACATCGATTTCTTTGGACGAGATGATATGCCCAAGGACAATTTCCTTTTTAACCATAAAATGGCACTTCTCCCAGTTAAGTATCAAATTTTTTTCTTCACATCTTTTCAGCACACATTTAAGACTTGTTAAGCATTCGCTGAAAGATGAACTAAAAACAGAGAAATCGTCCATTAAGACCTCTAGATATTTCTCCACCATGTCAGAAAAGATACTCGTCATGCATCGCTGAAAGGTGGCAGGGGCATTACATAACCCGAATGACATCCTTCTGTAAGCAAAGGTGCCATAGGGACATGTAAATGTGGTCTTTTCCTGATCCTTAGGGGCGATTTCAATCTGATTATAACCTGAATACCCGTCAAGGAAACAATAATAGGAATGATCAGCTAGCTTTTTTAGGATTTGATCAATGAAGGGCAAAGGAAAGTGGTCTTTCCTTGTGACGGTATTCATCTTTCTGTAGTCAATGCACATTCTCCAACCAGTGGTAACTCTGGTCGGCACGCGTTCATTATTGGCATTGGCTACGATGGTGATCCCGGACTTCTTAGGAACTACTTGAGTTGGACTCACCCATTGACTATCGGATATGGGGTATATGATCCCCACATCCAATAGTTTGAGAACCTCGGCCTTAACCACTTCCTTCATGTTTGGATTTAATCTACGTTGTGATTGCCGAACAGCCTTTGCATTGTCCTCAAGATATATACAGTGAGTTCAAATTGATAGGTTAATTCCTTTGAGGTCCGCTATCGTCCATCCAAGAGCTCCCCTATGCTCAATGAGAGTAGATATCAGCATAATCTCCTGTTCTTTCTCCAGGTGGGCAGCGATCACCACCGGGTATGTCTCATCTTGACCTAAATAAACATATTTTAAATCAGAGGGTAAAGGTTTTAGGTCAAGCTTCGGTGGCTTGAGGTTAGACGGTAGAGGCACTACATCAGTTTGGGGCAATTCTTCAATTTGTGGCCTCCACCGGTTAACTTCAAGTACCGGTGCAGTATCAAGCATGGCACACGTCTCCCTAATTATATCATCATCAAGATCATGGGAGTGGGCCAGGCACGTCTCTAGAGGATCAGAGGATAAGGTGAGAGGTGTTCTATCTTCCACAAAAGAATTAATCATGTTAACATTGTGGAAATCGTCATCATCCTCTGAGTTGTTGCCGTTATTGAAAAAGATATTCGATTCCAATGTCAAATTTCCAAAGGACATAGTCATGACACCATTCCTGCAATTGATAATTGCATTTGAAGTGGACAGGAATGGGCGACCAAGAATGACAGGAATCTGAGTGCTTATGTCATGATGGGTTCGGTGTCCAAGATGATAAAATCAATAGGGTAGTAGAATCTATCAACCTGGACCAACACATCCTCGATGATCCCTCTTGGTATATGAACAGAACGATTAGTAAGTTGTAGTGTGGTTCGGGTGGGTTTTAATTCACCCAAACCTAACTGTTGGTATACCGAATAGGGAATCAGATTGACGCTTGCTCCTAAGTCAAGAAGTGCGTGGTCAATTCGATAGTTTCCGATTACACATGATATGGTTGGGCAACCGGGATCTTTGAATTTTTGCGGCACATCTTGTTTTAGGATGGCACTCACTTTCTCAGTCAAGGAGATCTTCTTTTGAACACTTTTCCGTCGTTTGGTAGTGCATAAGTCCTTTAGAAATTTAACATATAAAGGAATCTGTTTTACAACGTCAAGCAGAGGAATGTTGACTTTCACTTGTTTCAACACCTCTAGAATATCCTGAGAGTTAGAGAGACATTTTGGTTTAACCAACCGTTGGGGAAACGGAGCAACTAGCTTTTCTAGAGGTTCCGGTTCAAATTTTTGTGGGGCGCCACTAGATCCATCATTGTTGTCCTCTTCTGGTTCTTGAGGCTTTTCGGGCCTAACCGGAAGGGTTTTATCAATAACCTTCCCACTCCTAAGAGTGGTGATGGATTTAGCGTGCCCCATTTGATTTGAAGAGCTGGGATTACCTGTCTCGTATTGCGGTTTAGGATTGGGGATTGGTTGTGCAACGAGCATTCCTTTTTCCATAGCCATCATACGTGAATATATTTTTTGCATAAAATCTGAAATTCCTTGCATTGTCCGAGCCAGCTCTTGTATGGAAATTTGAACCGATTCTTCTTGAGGTTTTCCCTGATTTGGATTTTGATTGAAGAAACCTTGAGGGGTAGCAGTTTGTCCGTTCCTCCAACTAAAATTCGGATGATTTTTTCAGCCAGAATTGTACGTATTAGAGGGTGGTCCATTGAAAGGTCTTTGATAGTTATTTACGGCATTAGATTGTTCATTTAATACTTCTCGAAAGGCAGGTATTGAAGGATAATTTTCAGTAGTATGAATGTTGCAATCACAGATGCCGCAAACACTTTCATTAACCTTTTCCTTCCTTCCTTCCTTCCATAGCCTCAAATTTTCTGGTAAGATTGGCCACCTTAACATTAAGATCATTATCCTCTTTCAGGAGATATATTCCTCCTTTTTTCCTTGAATGAGTCGGCCTAGACGTAGTGTTCGTCCTTGGGTAATAGTCCCATGATTGTGTTTTTTCAGCGAGACTATCGAGATAATCCCATACCTCGTCGACATTTTTATTGATGAATTCTCCGTTACACATTGTCTCGACCATTTGGTGCATGGAAGATGTTAGCCCATCATAGAAAAAATTTGTAATGCGCCATATTTCAAAGCCATATTGTGGGCATGCATTAACCAGATCCTTGAACCTTTCCCAACATTGGAAGAATGTTTCATCTTCCTTTTGGACAAAGTTCATGATTGCTCTCCTGAAGGTAATTGTCTTATGATGTGGGAAAATTTTCTTTATAAATTCTCTCTGCAAATCATTCCATGTGCCAATGGATCTAGGACGAAGTGAATGTAACCATGTCTTGGCTTTTTCTTTCAAGGAAAATGGAAAGAGTTTCAGCCTAATAGTATCCTCAGATACATTAGGAAAGTATAAGGTGCCTATGATTTTATCGAACTCTTTCAGATGCAAGTATGGTTCTTCAGACTTAAGCCCATGGAACTTAGGAAGGAATTGGATAACCCCTGACTTGATGTCCATATGTCCTGTATTCTCAGAAAAAATCATGCATGAGGGCGTACTCACCCCCGCCGGTTGTAAATAATCTCGTAAAGTACGAGGCGGGGGTGCCTGATATACCTCATTCTCATCATGTACTTCCTCAACCCTTGGTTGGGGTAGTGCTTGAGGTTGATTTTCAGCCATAACGTCTTCTAACTCAGGAGAATTCAAGTGGTGTCTAGTCCTGCGATGGACAGTCAACCCCTCAACTAATCCTCCTTCAGTCACGAGACATCGAGTGTTGTCGCGTGCCCAATGGGGCATTAAACACACTCAGCCTTCAAATTCTAACTTAAACCTAAGAGAAAGGAAGAAGTAGAAATCTAGAAAATAAAAGGAAAAGATGAAAAGAAGTTACCAAATTTGGAGTCCTAGGTTAAGAATCTGCAAAACAAAATAAAATAATTTAGTTTATAAGAACAGAAAGTCCTAATTAAGAGTAAACTAATTTCTAGAAAAAAGAAGAAATTCCAAAGAAAGAGAAATTAGAAAGAGCTTACTAAATTAGAAGTTTCCTACAAAACAGAAAAATTGGGTTAGTTCCTAAACAAAAACTTATTGAAAAATTCTAAAATAAGAAACACGGTTAGGATTCCTAAAAAGAATTAGAATTAGAATCTCACTAAAAAGAAGAAATAAATCTTAATCTAAATCTAGAATAGAAAGGAAGAATTTAAGACAGAATTTACTAATTTAGAAACTATCTTAGAAGCCTATAAAACAAGAAAGACAAGTTAATTTTTAAAAATTAAGAAAATCTAAACCTAATCTTAAACTAATCCTAAAACTAATTAATTTCAGAAAAATGTAGCCGACAGTCCCCGGCAACGGCGCCAAAAACTTGTTCACTCCCCAAGTGCAGGGTTATGATGTAGTAATAACTCGGTAAGACCGAGGTCGAATCCCAAGGGACTGAAACTTATACGTTATCTAAAATTAACTGAAAATAGAACTAGAATGAGATGAAATCTGAATTGAATTATAAATTGAGGAATAATTGTAAACTATTAATCTAAAACTTATAGGAGAAATCAGAGGTAAGGAAACTAGGGATTCAAAGGATCCACTTGTAGAGATCAGGGAGATCTTATGCCTGTTTCATGAATCATGAAAATTACTGAACTGCCGTTGATCTAGTTTTCAAGGAGATGAAAGGGGTATGAATTAGAATGGATTCCATCACCAAACCATGCCCAAAAGACTATGGCAAACAACAGAATTAAACTAATTACCACCCAATCACATGTATGAAAGTTACGAAGGGTACCGTCATCCAACCATGCCCAGGAGACTATGGTGAACAATAGGACGTCCTTACGTCATAAACATGAAAAGAAAATAGAAATATTTAAAGCATCGCAGACCCATTGTAATTTCAGTCACAACAGACCATTAAGAACTAAAAATATTCTCATAATAATCAACTAAAATCAACGTCGATTCATGAATTAAAATTAAAATAAAATAAAATCTCTCATCTCACTACAAGCTTCACCTCTTAGCCCTAGCTAAGAGGTTCAGCCCGCCATGAACGGGTTAAATCTCATTATAAAAGAAAAGAAAAGAAAATACTCTCCCTCACGTCTGCTTCAAGTCCCTGCCCGAGCCTCCACATCTCTCTTTTTCTTCCTTCCTAGACCTGAATGAATGCTCCCCACGTTCAAAAACCTCCTTTTATAGCTGCTGGAAGGCTGGAGTCAGTGACAGAGTTGTAGCAGGACACGGAGTGTAATTTTCCAAGCCAAGTTCGGTGCCTCGAAACACGCCACTTTACTCGCTTAAATTTTAAAGAAACACCGTCCCTTAGTACTTTCTTGGGTCCTCTACATGATAGACGGTTCAGATCTGCCATATGATCAAAGATGGTGGGCCAAAACCGCCTGAAAAAGTCAGTTTTCGGGATGTGAGAAACCTTTCGCACCATTTCGTTGTTGTGATCGGTGGGCCCTACAGAAGCATTTTCTGAAAAATCCACCCCGTCCATTGGATTTAGAACGAAATTTTAGTTAAGAATGGGTGGTTTTGAATGTCCATTGACGTGACCCAGAGAAGAAATCACAAAAGAATCAGTTTTGAACGTTGTAGGGCAGCCCTTTTGTGACCTTTGTATCTCACACGTGTGCACGCATGGGTGAAAAGTGACGACATGGTTTTGTAGTGCTCATGGCTTTCTACATGGTGGACGGTTCGGATTGAGCTTATGGGGCACGTGTGGGGCCCACAGCTGATCGCAAAAACGGCCAGCGGCCGTGCATTACGCGGACGCGAAAGCGGAATCTTCTTTCGCTGTGGCACTTGTGGGGCCCATTTCGTTAGACACTTGAGAAATCCAATCCGTCCACCGAATTCCTCTCGAAATTTCAGTAAGAAATGACTGGTTTCAAATTGATTTTAGCTTGGCCCATGGAATATTCTGTTTCGCCGTCCATCTTGCATTTTCTGACGATTCTTGTACGTACACTTGCATGGGGCCAAACGGCGAGCTTGGCGATGGTCAACACCCATCTCTGGACACGTTAAACGGTCTAGATCATAAAAAAGGTTGATGTGTGGGCCCCACTACTCAAAATTGGACGGCAGCGTCTTCCATGCTGTCTCCGTTTGAGATTTGGAAGATGAGAGTCGGCCAGCATGCGCTGACCGACTTTGGACGATTCAGTGCACGGCGACCTCACTTATGCTGTACACACACACCATGCAATATGGGTCCCACCTTGATGTGTATACTGAATCCGATCCATCCATCCACTTTTTCATCTCACGTAAGCTGTTGAGACCAAAATTGAAGTAGGTCCAGATGTCATGTGGGCCCCAAATCAAGAATTTATGAGCTGATCTATCCGTTGGGAAACTTATAGGGTGATCCAATGGATGATTTTTGACGTGTACGGTTAATTTATGGCTCTCATCTCATGTATAAAGTTTTGAACCGATCAGATGTCGGGAACCATGTGATCTTGCATTCTGGATGCGTTTTAAGCCACTTGAGCTTCAGTTTCTTAGTTTTCTCAGATTTCTGACCGTGTATATCTGTGAATCTTGGTCCTCTGAAGTCCGTCCCTTGCCTTTGGTGTCATCAGATCGTTAAATCTCAACTTTTAACATCCTTTTGCATCCAAGCTTGTAAAATCAACCTGTAACATAAACATGATTGAATCAGCCATTAAGCACTATTATGCTCGTAAATCCGGACAATATTTGAGGTCTAATATGCACTATTTGACCCTCAACAAAAACTCTGGTGGGTCACACCACTTTCATGATGCCAGAGATTCAAAACTCAAGTGCGTCCCACCACCCGAAACAGCGGGGACACGGAAACGGCCATCAATGAAAAAATTTTAAGCCCACCATGAATCCTGTGGGATGCGGATTTCTAGCTAAAGGTGCTGCGCAAGGGTGCTGGGTGAGGCTCACCACCATGTTTGTGGGAAATATACCACAGCGAGCTAATTTTAAGACAAGCAATCAAAAATAAAAAATGAGTTGGATCCAACACTAAAGTGGACCACACTAGTGGGAAATTTGGAAAGAGAAATAGCTACCGTTGAAATCTTCTTGGGCTCCACTTTGATGTTTATATGCCATCCAAACCGTTTATAAGGTCATTACCACATGGATGAAGTGAAAATACAAAAAAAAAAAAAAAAAAAAAAAAAGCCTAAAAGAAAGCTTTTATGGTCATAAGAATGTTTTAATGTTCTCATTGAATCCCCACTGTTTCCTCTCGTGTGGCTCACTTGAGTCTTGTATCCACCTCATTTTTTTTTTCTTTTTTCTTAAAATGAGCTTGCAAACCAGATAAACAGAGTATATTTCCCACAAATATGGTGGTGGGCCCCACCCAGCATCCTTGCGCAGGAACTTCCTGCGAAAGCCCTTCACAGGAATTCCACGTCCAATCTTGCGTGCCATCCAACCATAATTCTCAATCCCAAAGTAACGAAGACTAGTATCGTTAATAAGGCTTTATTACAACACTGAAAGGGATCACGTCACGATGAAATAGGCAAAGTAAAAGATGTGCACGATAGTTAAGATGCCATTGTTGCAAGTCAATTGTCTCCTTGTACCCTTAGCGAAGCATGGATACAGAGAAACAGCTTCACACCTATGTTAGTTTGTGGACCAACCAAGTGGCTATAAGAGGCAAATTTTATGAACGAACTAAATATAAGCAAAATTCATCATAAAAGTTCAATGGATTAGGATCTTCGGTTAAATTGCCTAGGATGAAAATAGACTTAACCAATTAATTATAGTGAGAATTGGTTGCATCATCATTACTCCTATGCAAGGAAGCAATGACATGCAAGCGATTCAACTCAACATGAAGCTAATTGATGTCAATTATGTAAATCTAAGACACTTAACATTTATAGGTGAAATAAGTCTTTCAATCTTGCATCATAACACTCATGTCTCTACTAAACAGTGATTGTCCGTGTAAGTGTTATTATGTTAAGCACACATAGATTGTCTGTGTAAGTGTTATTATGTTAAGCACACATAAATTGTCAAATTTCATAAGACAAAAACGCTTCAAGGTCGGATCACAAGTATGGAATCATAATTACTCTACATGCATAAAGATCAACTCAAGATCAACTTATTATCAACCCAAGATTTGCTTATGATCAACTTAAGATCGACATATCTACTCAAGAAATCGATGCCCTAATTCAAGATAAGATCAAGTCAAAGTTCAAGACAAGGTGACTTATATATTTGCTAAAACACAGGTGGTATAAATCTATAAAGACCTTAGGTTAGGATCTTTTAAAAATTCATTAACTTAGGTTTTAATAAGTATTTTTACCCTGGAATTCGGTCAGCATAACTTCTGGTTCAACCAGCCTAACTTCAAGACCGAGCAAAATAATAAATTCTGTTAAAAAATTGGCTAGCCTAAGTTTTGGTTCAGCTAACCTAAACTTGAAATTCGGCTAGTCCGAGAAAGTTCGGGTGAAATTCTAGTTAATCTTTTGAAATTTGTGGGAATTCAGCTAGTTGATTGGCAAATTGACCTTGAGCCAGCCAAATTTTGGATAAATCTTATCCCGCGTGATCCGTGAAATCCAGCCAGCCAAAGCTAGTCTTAGGTTAACCGAAGTTCCAACTTCTTTTCCTAAAAATTGAGTCTTTCTCTCATTCTAAAAAATAACGAAAAATTACTATAATTCTTCTGCAAGAGAGAGAGAAACTCAAGTCATCAGCAAGCTATCCGTTGGTATTTATAAATTTAATTTATAGCTTATTCAATTCTTTTTTTTCTCAAGATCGTTTAAGTCTTATTCTAAGAGAGTAATCTATACTCTTCTTTAAGATACAAGAGAATTGAATCAAGTAACATTTGAGTTTTCCATTTATAAAATATATAGAACCCAAGACTCTTTCTGTCTGATTGAACACTGCACCATATACGTTCAAGAAAGAAGTTTTCCTACTATGAGCTTCTGTAACGTCTTCAAATCTCCATTTGAAGATAAGTATATTTGTTGTATTTCATTTTATATTTCTTCTAAGATAGCATGTGAAAATCTCAGTGGGGTTTCTTTTTGTAATAGCCCATGAAAATCACAAAAGGAATTTTGTAACATCCCGAAAATTGGCTGTTAACTAACTATGCACGCATTCCTAACATTCTAATGCGACAACAAACCATGTCAATCACGTCAGCAAAATATGAATGTAGACCGTACTTCCTACAAATGACTAAAATGCCCTAAATCTCATATTCTTCGTTAATTTACGAAACAGGAAACGGAGAGCATGTTGTACATGTCAAACGGCGATGCCGTCGATAATCTACTATTAAACGTCATTGAAAGCTTTGGAAACAGTCAATCAAAGCGTCTAAAATCCGCACCTTTTCCCTTTTTGGGGTGAGAGTTCGAACGGAGCGTATACGCTTCGTCTACGGCGAATAGAGAACCTAATTTACGAGTTATATCAGTTTACATGCTATGGAACGGAACGAATGCCAAATCAGCAACTTCTAAGGCTATTTCTTACCTGAAAACGTGGAGGAATCGCAGGGAAAGTGCTTGGATCGCGTGGCTTAAACACGTGTAGCAGGTAGCACCAGCAGTAGGAAATTCTCTCCCACCTCTCTCATAATCTCTCACCTTTTCTCTCCCTCAATCTATGGCTTTTCCCAAATTCGGATGGGAGAGATATGAGAGGGTTTCAACCCCTTTTATAAGCTTAAAAATGCCCGGAATAGGCTCGGGAACAAAGTTCACTTGATGCTTAACCAAAGCGGGGCTGTTTCGGTCCAAAAGATGATTTCTGGTGGTCCCCTGGTCGAATGCGATCGGACTTAAGCTCATGCGTACCAGATATAGCACGTATTAAGTTTTCAGTCCAGCAGGGTTCGCAGATCGCGCGTGGTGGACCAGTTTCAGTTCAGCGGTCACCGCACGTAGATCAGGGCTGAAAGTCTCATGATATAAAATAGAAATTTTTCCTGATCCAAGGGTGTAATCTGGCTGAATTCTGACGGTCAGAATACTTAATACTGACGCGTCAAGTCGAGTGCCAGATTTGAATTTCAAATTCCAAATCTGTCCCTATTCGCACTCTCTTCGGTCCGGGCTCAATGAAATAGCCTGTGTTTATCGGTTGGACTTGATTTTTGAAATGATTGTCAAGTCCAGCTAAGCGGTCATAACGGTCTAAGATTGTAGGTATCGGACTTCCAACGCGCGGTATAGATCCAATACAAAGTTTCAAAGAGGTCCAGAGAACAAACCGGCTTAGAGTTTGATCCAAGGTTATAGAGTGTTATAGGGTCATTGGTTCCACTCGCTTTGGGTCTTGTAGAACGTATTTAAAGTGGTCCAAGTTAATTCTACTAAGTATTCAGTTTGGTACTCAACTAAATTCTACCCTAATTATGGCAGAATACGGTCCTAGGGCCATTCTATCCCCCATCTTGGGAACTTCTAGGTATCATATTATTTTTATTGTTTTTCTAGGGGTTCATCATCAAGTTTACCCTAACTCCTCCAAATTTCATAAGATTTTGAGTTGTAGAAAAATTCTAAAAATTCCAGAAGCAGCAGCTGTCCAACAAGTGATTATCGGATAGTTTCTCACAATGACCTACTTTAAACTATATTAAATATTTTATTATATTTTTCACATATTTTTATATAAAACTAAACTCATTTAGCTTCAATCTGGTTTTTGAATCACCTAAATCGGAGTTATAACGAAGGAGATATGATTTTTCAAAGTCCGAAGAAATGCGCAGGAAAAAAGGTACAGAAACTCGCTGTACGGACGAGTTCGGCGATGCATCGCCAAACCGGCGATGGCATCGCCGACCACTGACCTGTTTGGGGTGATTTCTCCATCTGATATTTAAAATGGGTGTATTTTAGAACCTGGGATGAGTTATTTGACATGCAATATATGATTTTGGGGTAGGAGAAGCTGATCTATCCAATTAGTCTACTTATTTAGTGAGACTTCAAAAGGTTAATGGCTAAAAACCCTTTTCATTTATTTATTTACTATTTATAGTACTTTTTAGCTTAAGTATTGATCAACATCACCTAAACTTTAAGATTTGTGTCTAATGTGAGAGCTCTTAGAAAATTTTGAAGGATAAAGTAGTAAAAGGTGAGATTTTCGAAGGAAATAGGGATTTGAGACTTTTGGATTGAGTTTTGAGAAGTTAATCAAGTGTTAGGATAAACTCATTGCCTAAGGACGTCTAATCCCAGGTTGGCAAAAATTCGGGGTGTTACAAATTTTTATTATGATAGCCCATGAAAACAATAAAGAACTATATCAAGTTGTTAAGGTGAACCTGTGAAACCTTATTATAGTGAATGCCAAAATTATGAGGATAGTAATTTTGAGAGTGGAGTAGGTGCAGTTATTTTAAGCACTGAACCACTATAACTCCTTGTGTTGTGTGGTGAATGCTTTATTCTTTTTGGTGATTGGATGTTATTATTTCATTCTTGTGGTGAATGTTATAATATTTTCATATTCTCTTACTAGTTTAAAATTTTAATTTTAAAGACACCCATGAAATAAGGTTGTCATGCTTAATATTTTAGGTGAAGGTTGTCCTACCAATTATTTGGAATCAAGGTTTCAATACTCAAGTGATTGAGATTTTTATAATATTTACATATTTCATATTTATTTTGATTATTTGGCGTTATCCTATTCACCCCCCCCCCCCCCCCCCCCCCTCTCTCTCACTCTCACTAGCTCTCCTTTTCAGTCTGCATTTTCGTCACAGTCTACAAATGACCACAATATGCAATCCTCCCACTATATCCCAATATCAAGAGTCAAAATCCGCAAAATTTTCACTGATTGAGGTCATTGCAACAGCTAACACAACTGATTTTAATCCCATAAACTTAGACTTGGGATTGCGAATATTATCCTGTCATTAATGCATTCCTAATAAATTAGTTCAATTTGACGCAAAAAGTAGCTGACATTGATCACCGAAACACAAGAAATCTTAAAAGGAAATAGATAGGTTTCTCTCTCCTATTTCCTTTTAAATTGACGGTCCATGTTAGCCTATAGAGTATGGGTAATGGGCATATTACTGAGCCTAATCGAGACTCTATATAATCTTAATATCATCAATGAGCATTGTAGGTCTGGCCCTTAATATTCACAAGATTGACAAGACGAATAGAATGTTTAACTTGATTCAGTGGCCAGTAAGATCCTTACATTAGGGTCCATAAAATGAATGGTTCAAATTCGATGTTCAAGGTCTATATGATAGAAAGTCCAGATGTTTAACCATTTATCTAGTGAATGAATTAGATTTTATGCTCACCGTAAGCTGAATAGAGGTCTAAATTTAAGATCAATGACCATAGATAGGCCCAAAAGGCCCATATGCAAAAGGGGCATCAAGAAAACTCTAAGATTAGGCTTGGTTTTGACCAAGTACATGCGCAAAAGAAATCCTAACATGTGATTAATAAATAAGGTTGAAATTAGGCCAGCAAACATGCTCAATAATGGGCTAAAAAACATGCCCAAAGGAGCCATTCGGTGGCCTAAACTGGACCTAAAAGCCCAATGAAGGGTGAAACATGTTGGGGATTTTGGCCTACGGAATCACACAGATCTAGATCTAGGATAGCAATTCAATGGCACCAAGCACACAAGAGAACACAGAGAACACCAAAATTTAACATGGAAAACCCTTGGAGGAAAAAACCATGGCACAAAGCGACAGATCTCCACTATGAAAACAAAAATTACAAAGGAAAGGACTTACCCGATTTGAACAACCTCGAATCTCACCCTTGCTACACCCTTAAATTTCCCTGGAACCCCTTTAGAAAGCTTTCTCATGCCCTAGAAAAACCCTAGGAACACCTATTTATAGTTTACGCAACTTCCTTCCGCATCCCAGTTGCGAAAGGACTCAAAATCTGCAATCCGCACAAAATCGCGGAACGAATTTGCGTAACCTACGATCGGTCGAGTGGACTGCACGACCGGTCGAGCATCACCCATGACCGGTCGTGCCTCTAACCACAAATATTTTTGCTCGTTGGACTTTGAATCGAGCAGGCTACGACTAGTCGAGCCACTCCCACGACCGGTCGAAGGTCCCCACGACCGGTCGTACATGTTCAAATTTAAGACATCCGTAACAATCTCCACCATATCTTCAATCTTGAACTGTGTAGCTTCTTGACCTCTTCTCTTATTTCTGTATCACATCATAGTATCTTGTGCACACTCCGTCTTCCTTTTACGCCATCGCCAAGCCCAAAGAAGTATCATATAACTTGAACTTCTCTACATGAACAATCTTGTTGATCATGTCTGCCGGATCTAAATCCACATGCCCAACCACCTTTGCGTCTGTCTTCTTAAAAGAAAAAGACGTAGTCTTCTTACCATCTCACCGTTACCCAGTACTGCTTGCCGGGATACTTGCTCACAACACTAATAGCCTTTGAAATAACCGGTCTAAACCAGACCATGGCATACATTTTCCAGTACATTTGAATAAGGCTCATGAGATATCCTGCTTTTCCTCATATGTTTTGGGACAAATCTTGAGGAAAACTTGAGGAGAGAAATGTAGGGAACGCTCTCCAGCTTTACCTGGCCCATCACATCCTGGATCAATACCTACACACAAGGTATTCCTCCTGTGATTACCAAAGCCTACTCCTTCAGTTTTAACGCCGAGAACCATCTTTGTAACCCCCCGATCCTTCATCCTGAATATTTCAATTGACCGAGTCTTCAATACATTGATTTCAAACATGTCACAACTTGCGATCCACACGTCATCTTCATACAATACCTAACCCACCATGAAAGAATCAAACCACTGCCTAGGTGACAGGCCGAACAACGACCTCCTGCAAAGTCTTTTCTCAGCCCCTTTCACTTCGAACCGCCCTGGTTGCTTCATGTAGATCTGCTCTTCACTTTCCCTTATAGAAGTGCAGACTGCACATCCTTCCTTCCAGCTCAAGATTACATTGGTCAATCAGTGCCAATCACTGATCTAATAGACACCTACTATACCGTCGGCGTGAATATCTTTGAGAAGCCGATCCCTTCTCCCTGAGCATAACCCATCGCCACCAACCTCGCTCTATATCTATGTTATATCCTCCTGAAGATCCACCTGCATCCAACCACTTTCCGACCCACAGGAAGCTCCACCCGCTCCCATATGTCGGTCTGGTACAACAAATCCATCACATCGCCCATAGTCATCTTTCACTTCTCAACATCAGGCTCACCTAGAGCCATCTGAATAGAAGATGAATCCTCCTGCGATATTGGAGTCGTCCATATACCTCGTCAATTTTCTGCGATCATGCCGTGTAATTCTTCCCACAGGTGGCTGCTACACCTGCTCTGTATTCCTGTCCGCACGTCTCAGCCTTCCTACCCTGCTCGATCATGTGGCCATGCCCACCATGCCATACACGTGCAGAGGTGGAATCTGCTACATCCACCTTAGCTCCACCTTTTGAAATGTTCCCGATCAACTTGTACAAGTTACCGAGTCGTTGCACTTTCATGATTACCCGTGCCCCCTTAGATACTTTAAGAGCACCATCAATACCTGTGTACTTATATCCTTTTACCTCAAGCACACCAAGAGAGATTAGATTATGCTTCAAATCAGAAACATGCCTCACATCTGTCAAGGTATGATCCACCCCATCAAACATCCTGATGCGCATAGAACCAATAGCCACAATATTACAGGCAATGTCATTGCCCATAAATACCTGTCCACCATCGCACTCCCTATAGCTGGTCAACCAACTCCGATGAGGAGTCATGTGAAAAGATGCCCCTGTGTCTAGCATCCATTCATCCTTACGATCATCGTATGATCATCTGAGCGAAAACACAGATAAAACATCACCATCACATCCACTCGATCCATCTGACGTGACAACATTGGTCTCCCTGCTTGAAGCCTCAGAATCTTCCCTCTTCAATTTAGGATTTTCACAATCCCTCTTCACATGTCTTTTCTTCCCACAATTTCAGCACTTTACCTTTCCTTTGCCCTTGCCCCTGGATTTGGATCTAGAACCAGAAGAACCTGTACCTTGTCCAGAATTCCTACCCACTGTAAACAGTGCATCAGAAGACGTCCCCATGTCGCTGTTTAGTTGTCTCATAACCTTCCCTTGAAGGGCTGAGATAACTGTGTCGACACTCAAGGTTTTATTCATGCTGCACATAGTGTCCTTGAATGTCTCATAGGACGCCGGGAGAGAATTCAGCAACATACATGCTTGTTCTTCATATTTCATCACTTCCTTCATATCCAGCAATTTGTAAACTAATTTATTAAAGTTGCTGATGTGAGCCTCCAGATCTCCACCATCTGCCATCTTGAAGTTATACCACTGCCGCTTCAAGTGTAGGCAATTTTTCAAGGATTTCTTCGCATAGATATCCTCTAACTTCGCCCACAAACCAGCCACAGTTTTCTCCCTCATGACGTTGTAGAGAACCTCATCCGTGAGATATAAACGGATCGATGATAAAGCTTTCTTATCAAGAGCATTCTAATCAGCATCAGTCATAGTAGACTTCCGCTCCTCAAGAGCACCATCCTCGCCTTGCTTGGTTAACAGGATAATCATCTTAACCTTCCATAACTCAAAATTATTTTTTCCTGAGTACTTCTCAAACTCATACTTAGCGCTCGCCATTATTACTAATCCCTCAGATTCAGATCTGTGCCCCAACGATAGCTCTGATATCACTTGTTGAAGATTTTAGCTTGTGAAATCACACAGATCTAGATCTATGATAACAATTCAATGACACCAAGCACACAAGAGAACACAGAGAACATCCAAATTTAACGTGGAAAACCCTTGCGGGAAAAAACAACGGCAAGCGATAGATCTCCACTATGAAAACAGAAATTACAAAGAGAAAGGACTTACCCGATTCGAACAACCTCGAATCTCACCCTTGCTACACCCTTAAATTTTCTTAGAACCCCTTTAGAAAGCTTTCCCATACCCTAGAAAAATCTTAGGAACACCTATTTATAGTTTAGGCAACTTCCTTCCACATCCCAGTTGTGAAAGGACTCAAAATCCACAATCCGCACAAAATTGTGAAACGAATCTGCGTAACCTACGACCGGTTGAGTGGACTGCACGACTGGTCAAGCGTCACCCACGACCGATCGAGCATGGCCCACGACCAGTCGAGTACCTCGAACCACAAATCTTTATGCTCACTGGACTTTGAGTCGAGCAGGCTACGACTAGTCGAGATGCTCTCATGACCGGTCGAAGTCCCCACAACTGGTCGTACACGTTCAAATTTAAGACATTCGTAACAAAACAGGCATAATCCCACCTTACCCAATAAGAACTCAAACATGCCCCTTGTTAACAACACCAAAAACCCTAACACTATAAAATTAAGAACAACAACAAAATATCTCTACCCATGTTCATCTTCCAATAGGAGAACCCAGAACCCAATTCTTTGATAGAGATTTGTCATTGATTGACATGTTAGAAAACGACATCATATTCAATAGGCATAGAAGTAATGTCACTAAAATCCATGGTTGTCAGTACAAACGTGATTCGACGAGGAGAAAGAGGAAGGTTGAGATTGGTTTCGTTATTGTCTCCATGACTATCAATAAGGATTCGATCGAACACTTTTGCAACAGAATCCAATATGGGTTTTATCCCTTTTACTTGTTATTGCTGCTATATAGATTTGAATCAAATGAGAGGGATTGTTAGTGCACTTATTTATGCACCTTGTTTGTTAATCACATGAGTCTGTATGTCACAGAGTCGGTTGAACACTTGAAAGTTGAAGACCAAAGACATAGGAGGACATGAGCATAAATAAGCAAAGAACAAGTAAAAGATGTGCCTTGGTTACCCTAAACTTAACTCAAAATAACCCCATAACCTCTAGATGATCATAACCTTAATAGGTAAACCTTATTGATCATCTCTTAGCCTTAGAAGATTAATTGAAACATGATAAGTAAGGCTAGAAGAGGTGCAAAGCTGCCATAAAATTGTATGGCACCAAAATAACAGTTTATGTTTAGTTCTCGATCCCATTAAGCAATCATTGATTGTTCTCGATTGATCATACTCAATCAATTGAAGGTACCCAAAAATGTCTAGTAACAAATTGACTATTTTTAAAATTTTATTGATATTATCGAACCATTATTCGATCCTATCGAATGGGAGTTTGATTGATTAAACTGGTCATTCTACCCTTTTTTTACTATTGGAACTTGGTTCCTTTATATAGGGCCTTTAGACTTTTAGCATTTTGATAGGTTTTTGGTACAATAGAAGCTTAGTAGATTCCTCACTCATATCTTACATTCCAAGCCTCTAAAACCATGTGATCTAAATCGTATTTCTTGTGATTTATCACTTAAAAGAAGATTCCAACCTCAATGAAGAAGATTAACTTAGTCTCCACATTTTTCTAGAGATTAGACTTGAACCAATAATCAAATTTTTGTCTAAATCCTCTAGAACAGCCATATAGGTGAATCTTTTAGGATTACAACCTTCCATTAGTTGTAGAAGATTCAACCAACCTCTCATCACGTTGGTTACCTCAAAAGTGTATCGCATGCAAGGTGTTTGATCTTAAAGCAAAAGCATTG
The DNA here is from genome assembly GCA_037074715.1 of Magnolia kwangsiensis. Taxonomy (NCBI): domain Eukaryota; kingdom Viridiplantae; phylum Streptophyta; class Magnoliopsida; order Magnoliales; family Magnoliaceae; genus Magnolia; species Magnolia kwangsiensis. The sequence continues at coordinate 106,167,449 of CM073575.1, read as the reverse complement.
GTAATGCATCAACATCAATGATCATGAGAGTAAAATAAGAGATGATTGAAGCACGAGAGAGCATCGATCAAGCAACCTAAGACGTTGCATCAAAGGGACTCAATTCGAGAAATATCATCAGTGAGTTCATGCTCTCTTTCCTTGTATAAGATTGATGGTAAAAGTTTTTATCTCAAACTTGATAAGTTCTTTTATAGGACCTAGGTTCTTGTGCATGGTCGAATTTACCGAATACGTGTGTATGTTTTAGTCTTTGTGGAAGCCTCCGGTGGGAGTAAATGTAGGTCATTAGACTAGAACTGAGGTTATTAGTTAGCCGATAAAAAATCAACTAAAGTCTCTTGAGGGAGCTACAATGAGAGTGTATGCTAGGTCTTTGTGTATGGCTGTAAAGGTTAAAGGTGAACCTGATTTAAAACTTTCAATAGTAAAATCGTGTACACTCATGGGTTGAATGTGTCCGTCGTGAATGTAGTAAGGAAACCAAACCACTATACATGCTTGTGTTTAAGATTATCATTGGATAAATTATTTAATTATGCTTATATGTTTGATTAGTAAATTATATGTATTCACAATTAGATGAATGTTAAGAGTTAATAGTTAACACATCTCACACACACATGTATACTATTATTTATAAACTAGTTTCTTTCATTGGAATATTATTTGTAGTATATGTGATTAGATCATAAAATTGTTTTACTTGGTTTAAATTGGTATAGTAGTTTAAGTAAAAAAAATTATGTGTTAAATTGGTAAAAAATTTATTTGGTCCTAATCCCCCTAGGACATAGCCTCCATTCTATAACTCTGTCAAGCTTCCACGCATAGCCATGGTATCATATTCCACATGTAATTTCAATTGGTACCAGAAAGGATAACTCTTGAAGGGCTTAAACGCTTGAGTTGATCTAAGGGGCTTAAGAATGATGTTTACCTAAGATGGGTCTGTCGTCATATGACCACCATATTTCAATGGGTCTAACTACGTCAATTAAAAGTCTAGGATGGGGTTCTTTTTAAGATCCATTAATCATATAATTTGGGCTATTGTCGAACAACGATGGATTATACCCATAAAATAAGTCATTGTTGATGGTAGAACCATTAGTCCTCTCAAAAATAAATCCAAATGGAGTGTCGATGAAAGAGCACAATATACTTATGATGCCTAAGCTCTTAATGCAATTTACTATGCGGTTTCTCCCGATGAATTTAAACATATTTGTACATGTGAAACGGGTAAGGAAGCATGAGACATATTAGAAGTCACCCATGAGAAAACTAGCAAGTAAAAAGATTGAAACTTTAGCTTTTAATAACTCAATTCGAAAATATTAGAATGAAAGAGCCTAAAACTTTCATGAAATTTTAATATAAATTTAATGATATTTGCAATTCCATGTGAAGTTTATGAGAAATGATTCTAGCTAGATGATTGTATATGTAGGAAAATACTTATATCCCTTCTAGATAGGTTTACTGATAACATTTAATATTTTCATGCATTCAAAATGTTTAATTGATTAATTAACATCTATTTTGTACATGCAAGGTAATTTGGGAAACAAAAACGAAATCATGATTAAGAAACATGATTAAATCTTAAAAGATTAATCAAGAAAAGACTTTAAAATTTGGAAGACATTAATGAAGAATTCATATGCCAAGGATCCAAGATATCCAAGGATAAAGAAAGGAGAAAAGACTTAAAAATCATAAAGAGCAATAAAAAAAAGTAATAGACCGTTCGGTCCCACTTGAGGTTGGTTCAGTCCGACCAAATGTGCATAAAACAATCCAGCAACAAATTGTGATTTTAAGAGATAATTCGGCTCGATACTTAGGCCTGACCAAAGCTAGGTTCGGTGTCACTAGAGGAGAATTCGGAGCGACCTAAGGGACATAGAGACTTTAGAAGAAATTTAAGAAAATTTGACTGTAACTAAGAGACTAGTTCAATGTGATCGAAGGCTACAATAGGTGCGACCGAAGCGTAATAAAGTGAGTAAATTTGAAGTCAGTTTCAAGTCAGTGCGAACTTTTTCTATTGAAAATAGTGTTCTAAGCCTTCCTAAGTGCTAATTAAGGTAGAGGAGAGAGACGTAGGAGTTATAGAGCTTCTTCGAAATCATCCTTCCTTCTTAATCCTTTAGTTATAGTTTATTTTTTGAGTTTTTTTTTATATTTTGTTTAAAATATTAGTTATTCTTAGCTAATCTCTTAGCTAAGGCTGATGGATGAACCTTTTAATAGATATTTGATATTTTAATTTGTTTATTCAATGAAAGTTTAAGTTTTTATGTTGAAGTTTTATTGAATGTCATTGAATTCGTAAATTGGGGAACGAATTAATCTGTAAAGAGTATATTAGATGCTTTCAATTCTATGCAACATGATTACTTAAATTTTCATGAGAGATCAATCCTATCATGATTCTAATCAATGTTAGATGGTTTTTTTTTATTAATATTACTATACTATCTTTCGACTAAAATGGATTGAAATTCAATTCGAGTTAAGTTATCAACTCGAGAAGAAGAATTGAATTCAAAGTCTATTGATTGAGGATTCTTAGATCTTTAGTCCTTATTATTATTATTTTTACAACTCTATCCCACTGTATTATAAACTCAGACCAACCATTTTTTTAAAGATTGAAATCTTAAGATATTCTCACCAAGTTCCATGTGGATCGACCTTAGTCATATCGAGTTATTAGTATATCGCAACCTTATACTTGTCAACCCTTGGATTCGTTTATTTACTCCCAAGATAACCTTGATAAAAGAGTGTAGGAATGTAGATGAGATGAATGTAGAAGAACTCTTAAGTTCTCTAAAAATATATGAACTATACTTTAAGGCCCCCTCTAAAGTAAAGAAACTAGACATCCTTAAAATAACTCATAAGCATAAGATTGTTAAATTTAATAATGATAATGATAATAAGGATGGGATGGAGATTTCAAAAGAAAAATCAAAAAAATTCTCAAATTGAATAGAGGGAAGAGTTGTGACAAGAAGAACAAGATGGTTGAGAATCATAAAGATAAATCTCTTAAAAAACCTAAGTAAGTCCAATGTTATAACTGTTAGGATTATGAACATATTGTCAATGATTGGCTTAGCAAAATAAGATATAAAAGTAATGTTATGACGACAACATGGGATGATACGAAGGAGTCTGAATCCGCTTTAGAAGACTCCTTTAGTATTGAAGACCTTAGTTACTTACGTGTCTTAACAACATACATCACAATATCCCATCCTGGAGACTTGGGAGACCATAACACGGTAAGTGACCTTATAAGGTTCTTTTGGGCTGAATTGTTAAATAGGATGATTAAGCCTAATTTTTATGCTCAATAGTTAAAAGTGAGGATTTAAGCCTCATTTATTAGTTTATTGGAAAATATGAGGATTCAAGCCTCATAAGCAAGCACCATAGGAAAACCAAAAGACTTAACCTTATCTTGTGCTTAATAGTAAAATTTGAGGATTATAACTTTATTTTTTTTAAAAAAAATATATAGTTTAAGCTTTAAAGTTGTTGAATTTTGACATCGTACGTTTTAAGCTTAGACTATAATTGGTCATTCCTAATTTGATTGGTATATTCTTTGAATGACCATAATATATATAATCCATGTTTAAATTTTTATATGCACCATTTATTTTCCTATTAATATATGCCTTGTAATACTTAAATGTATGATTTATAGAGTTGTTCCATGCAATATTTTTATTAGTATATCTATTGGATTAAACTCTTTGTCAAAAACAGACAAAAAAGGAAAAAAAGATCAAGTCCCATTGAAATAATGAATTCTATTTTGCAGGATTTATTATTCTATCCATGGATTCATGAAGATAGGGAGAGCTGCATTGCTAGTGTTACTTGTCTTGTTTATATCAAGTTATAAATAATTTATATTTGACATGTAATATTTTAAGTTGTTTTGGTATATCATTAGTATGGACCATGACATTATTTAGGTTAGGTTTTTGTCACGTAATTAACAAATGAGGGATTGTTAGTACATTTATTTTTGCACATTGTTTGTCAATCACATGAGTCCATATTTCAGAGAGTTGGTTGAGCCCTTGGAAGCTGAAGACCAAAAAAATAAGAGGACATGAGCATTAAGGAGCAAAGAACAAGTAAAATAGGTGTCTTTGTGAACCTAACCTTGACCCAAAACAACTCTATAACCTCTAGATAATCCTAATCTTAATAAGTAAACCTTGTTTGTAAAACCTGTATCCTAGTCCGTACTGTTCCGTTGACTCCTGCGATCATTCCCATCAAATTCCAGCAACCTGCGACCTATAATCGATGTTTGCGCGCGACCCTAAGTCGTATCCAGTAGATTTGAGTCGACTTAATCAGAGGCTTGTACCATTCCGACCGCACCGTCGTCGCGGATCCAACGCCGCGTCTTGCATATCGATCCGATACCCTGGCAGGGAGATACAGGCCTGCATTTCGTTTTAGAAAATACCGCGCATTTGCAATCCGAAGAGAATCTCTACAACATGTCCCATCAATCAATCACTCAATCAATTAATCAATCACCTCATGTCAAGTACAAGAGCAACACATGTTTTCTTTCTTCACAAGTCAAGCAATCTACCCCAAAAGTCAATAAATCTCTCACCTTACCCATCACTCACCTCACATCCATCACTTACACCCATCACCTCTTTTACAACCACCCCTTCTCTCTCTCTTTCTCAACATAATTTCCAAGCAACACTAAAGAAGAAAAAAGTGGTGAACATCCAATAATTTTAAGAGAGAAAAGTGAGTGTGTGTGGCCCACTTTCCACCCCAAAATCCTTCATCCTAGCACTTAATCTCTCATTATCTTCCATCAAAGAGAAGCATAAGAAGATTGGCGTTCCATCGGATCAAGAAGATCAAACGGTGGGTGCTTTATAGGCTAGATTTTTATGTTTTGATGAAGGGCAAAGTGAGGCCTACCGATTGATGGTATGGATCTCACTTTGGACCCTAGGTGTAGCTGATGGCCCACCTTGATTCTCATGGTCATTTTATGATGGGGCCATTCTCTATGGACCTCCTCATGATGTTTATTTTTCTTGCATGAATAGAGGTTATCTAGACCTTCTATTTTGGTGAAGAAGGAATCTCCACCATTGATCTTTGATTTGGTGGGCCCACATGTATTGAGACCCACTTGATGTATGATTGAATGCAAGGGACGGCTCATAGTGGTGGAGCCCTCCATCACGTATCTCTCTCCTTCTCTCTCTCTCTCTCTCTCATTCCTTTATTTTGTGGCCCATTTAGTGAGTGTATGTGGTGTCCAAACCGTCCATCAAATGGACCTCATGGCCGTCTAAGCCATGTGGGCCCAACCCTTTGGATAATGAGAAAACATAAATATTAGATTTAGCCAAATCAAGTGGGACCACCTCCATGTGGGACCCACCTTGATATATATTCACTCCGTCCAGTGTCCCTGGACGCTGGACGTGGGTTCAATGAGATGTGAATAGACAATGGGTTGTATTCACAACAACAAAAAAGATATAAATATATATAAGCTTCTTGGGTGGGCCACTAATGCAGGCCCCACCTTGATGTATAAATCTGATCCATGCCGTACATTCCATTCCCCGGCTCATTTTAGGCGTTGAGCCGAATGATGAGGCCAATCCGACTATCTGGTGGGTCATAGCATAGAAAACAGTGTTTGTACTGTAGAAATCTACCCTAATACTTATGTACCTAAAACATTTCGAATATTGGGCTTGATGGGTCTATCTTGGGCTATAAAAACCAATGGCTGGGTCGGATTCCCCTGATGCAGGCCCCACCTATGAAAAACAGTGAAAAAACTCCATTTATATATATATATGTGTGTGTGTGTGTGTGTGTGTGTGTGTGTGTGTGTGTGTGCAGTGCCTGCTGTTGCTGACGCTGTAGCAGGACGCAGCTGTGTTAGACGGTGTGCGGGGGTCCCAGCCGTGGGCCCCACCATGATGTGCGTTGATCATCAACACCATGCATTTGTTGGGTCCCCTTTGGGACAGTGGGCCTCCCAAAAATCAACCATATGTGGAGCTCAAGTGGCTCACACTACAAGAAACAGTGATGATTGAGCATCTGCCATTGAAACCCTTCTTAGGTTAGAGAAGTTTTGGATCCTTATGAAGTTTTTTTTTCCTCTACATCTGGGTTCGTGTGACCTTATTAACCGATTGGATGACAAATAAACGTTATGGTGGCCCCATGTGGGACCCACCAATGATGTACGTATTTTATTCACACCATCCATAACACTGGACAGTGAGACCCCCAATGATGTATGTGTTCTCTCCACACCGTCCATCCTTATGGGACCCACCATGATGCATGTGTTGCATCCAAACCGTCCAACCATTTTGAAAGCTCATTTAAGGCTTGAGGCACAATGAGACAATCTAGTTATCTGGTGGGCCACTGCTCGTAATAGTGGTGAATTAAATGTTTACCATTGAAATTCCCCTGGTCCAGAGGTTTTGGATAAATATAAAATTTATTTATTTATTTTTATTAGGTTTGTGTGACCTTATCAACTGCTTAGATGGAAATGAAATGTTATGGTGGGCCTTAGGGATTTTAATGGTGGAAATCATTATCACTACTTATATTTGGGCGTGGCTCATTTGATATACATGGGACCCATTGTGATGTATCCAAGGCTCATGGGTTATGGTCCATTACAATGTACATAAGGCCCATTAGTGCGGCCCATTGATGCAGCCCATTTGATGAATTTAAGGCCCAATGAGATGTACCTAAGGTCCTTTGCAATGTGTGATTCCACCATGGTTTATGTAATGATATTTATGGCGGGTCGTGCCTTGGGAGAAATGATGGTTTGACGTCCACATTGTAAGAATAATGTTGGTTAAATGTCCACATTATAACTCTCCCTAGGGCCCATTGTTAGGCCCATACTTGCTATGTGTAGGTTATCTAAGCCCATCTTTATTGTGAGGATAGTTTATCACCATATAACATACTTAATATAACTTCATGATTCATGCCCATACGCATCATATGTATGCTTGATACGAGGAATGTTTGATCATAGCATAAGCAGTTGGGCTGAGACATTTACGAGACTCCTTATTAGATGGAGTACCCCACATGAGTGCGCGGTACGCGCAGGATTGTTGTATGATTTAACGGTATGACTCATGCATCTCGCATATGTGTGACATGATCATTATACGCCCTATCGATATCAGGGCCGTGGGGTCCACAGGAACATCGTGGATGGCTGTATCAAATATCGAAAATACTTAGTTCTAGTACTGTGGATACTTAGGATATTCTTGGGTGAAAGTCCTAGAACCTTTTTAGTACCAGGAGATGCTCTAATGTTTAGACCGAGTGGATACATGAGCACAGGAGTGTCAAACACCAGTAGGCCGCGTCTCCCACTATGTCGTGGTCGGTTGAAAGGGAGTGTGGCCTTATTTTCCAGAGTGAGGGGGTTATAAGCTAGGCTGAGTTTGACTAGCTCATAAATGAGTCCGCTATCGACGAGCTGGGTAGGTATTGGTAGACTACTGGTCAGGAGGATAGTGTGGTCACTTCCACTTGCTAGGTTGTGCAGCTAGGGAGGCGGCAGTTAGTATGAAGTGTATTAGACCCTGGTGATATCCAAGAGAGGAACTGTACTGATATGTGTACTTAATGAAGACTGGCATGCTTTCTTTGTATCATGCATATGACATTTGTCTACATAAGCCTCGCATCGCATGGTCTTGGTATGTCCGATAGCATTCATGCCTTACATCACATAGCTTTGGTACAGCTGATAGCATTCATGGACTTATTGCATATTTTTATATTACTCTGATATTGTACACTTGATGCTTGCCTTGTGCACACACTTAAACTACCCTCTAAGCTTTTGTAAGCTTATGCATGACCATTGCGTGCAGGTGGCATTGGATCATAGCAGCGATGAGGCAGGAGCGCGTATCAGATTATTTTGAAGCCTTTTGATTACCCTGTATTTTCCTTTCCGCATTGTACTTAAATTTTTTGATATACTGGATATGTGGTGATGTTATTTTGTGACTTGGTTATGCTTGTGGTTATGCTCCATTAAAAAAAATATATACTGAAAATCCTCCTTATAGGATTCCAGGATCAGAATCTAGCATATGAATGCCAGGAGCCGAGAATGGGGTACTACGGAGGCTGTCGACGCCGGATTCGACGATGAGGAATTTTATCAGCCCATTTTCTGAGTTTGGGGCGTGACATTGTTGATCATCCCTTAGCCTTAGAAGCTGTAGACACCCAACCTCAAGCCGATAAGCTTGCTTGAACAGGAACCTTAATCCATACCCTCAACCCTGATCCAAACTCATACCTTCAACCCTAATCCATACCCTCAACCCTGATCCAAACCCTAATCCAAGCCCTAAAACCCTAGAAACCAACCTTAAAACTAGTTTCAAACCCAAAATTTGGGAAAAACGTAACCCCTAGAGTCAACCCATTAAGTCAACTCACCTAGTCAGCTCACATAGCCTAACTAGTCAACTCACCTAGTCAGCTCACATAGCCTAACTAGTCAATTCACATTGTTAAACCAAGTCCATAATCCATTTTGACAAAAGCTCATTCTAAAGATTAATTTGGAGAAAATGAGATACAACAAGGCAACTTTGGAGGGCCAAACCTGTCCACTTTAAAGGGGGAACCTCCCTTGAAGTTGAAGCAAAGACGAATAATGTGTGGCACATAGGGTGCTGCTCGCTACATAGCACTGGGCGTACTTCAGCCAGTTGCTCACTCATGTATTGTTGTCCTCCCTGCCTATTTCATGCATGTGTAAATTTGAGTAATTACTCCGATGCCCCTCTCTTGAGCCAAAATTATACTTTATGTCATCCAGACCAACACATGAGATTTTGCCACATGAAAATCTTAAATCCCAGCCATCCAAACCCTTTTTAACCTCAAGATTTATAGGAATTAACATAAAACTAGGTTGGAGGGTTATAAATACCCCCATTCCCTTCACATTTCAAACATCCCCTTATTCCTCATTCCTTACCAATCTATAAATGTCTCTTAGCCATCCATCCCACTAAGGAGAGTGAGAGTGAGAAAGAGAGCCTAGCTAAGGTTTAACCTTAATACTAATCTCTTAATCTAACCCAAGTTTAATCCAAGCCATTCGACACGATCCTTGTAACATTACCGTCCACCCAACTATTTTCAATTAAGCTATATCTAGCCATGGCATTTTCATAGCGTAACATTCATCTCATCACTCAACACACTTTGCACTAAATTGGCTTAGAAGTATGCTCTGATGCTTGCTGATTTAATTAGATCCTGCCCGATAGAAAACTTGCCATTATTTCACATTTTATCACATGCATTATATACATTCATATACGAGAATTGAATCCTAACCCTCAAGAATAGTCAGATCTTGTGAAGTGGAAACCATACATCTGTATGGGCAGAGTGGGTACCTAACACCTTCCCTCTCTATAACCTTAATCCCTTATTCAAAATCTCTGATCATATAATGAAAGAGTCATCTTAGGGCAAGAAATCTTAGGGTCCCTATCCTAATATTTTTATAGGGTCTAGCCGACTGTAGAAATAAAAAAATTGGCGAGTGATGACTCTAGTCAAACATAATAAACCAATCACAACACAAAGCCCTTGGAAGAGGTTACTCATGGAGAAAGCAGCCTTGAATCTATTCTAGCCTGAGATCTTAGTGTTTATAGAATGACGACACTACTAGGGATGTGCTAACCACACTAGCTAAGACCCGACTTGAAAAATAGGATCTTTCCCATCCCTAAGGGTCAACAGTTCTCAAGCATTTACATCTACATTAGAAGGAAAAAATAAACAACAAAAAATGAAAAAAAAAAAAAACTCCAAAACCATTGTGCCTTTGCGAACCAGGCACTCGTGAAAAAACCTTACATTTCGTAGCATCATTCGGACTAGATCGTAGATAACCATGAGGAAGAAATCCAACCCTTACACATACTCGATCTCACAGAAGCTCAGCCTACAATTCATGTAGGCACAAAGCTACTACAGCCAGTAACCAAGTTGGTCCATCTCAACAACCGCAACGACCAGCTTCAAGGTTCTTTTCAACTTCCAGTTTAAACCAAGCACAATTGTTGGAATCTACACAAGATTGCTGACATCAGTTAACACAACCCTCAACCATATGGCATTTTTTCAATCCCCTCTTGTAATCGGGAGTCAAAACAATCCCGCAACTAGGACTCTCAGTCAATTTTCAGCCAACCTCACAGCCGAGGCTTCAAATTAATTTTTAATAGATCCTGCGGCTGGATACCCAGTCAATTTCGAGCAGACCCCGCGACTGGGATTCAATTTCAAGCAATACAGCTTCCCCAACTGGAAGCTCAGGACCAACACTAGCGAATGTCCACAACAGGGGTCAGTGTCAAGTCATCTTCAATCAATAAGTAGTGACGAATACCCAATAAGGGAGTCACTTTCCAGCTTCTTAGCCTCCCCCGATTAGGAGTGCCTTTCAATTCCAACAATTCTCCATAGTTGGGAACATAGTCACATTGCAACAAGCTCCCCCTAATGAGAGCCATAGGGTAGAAGAAATATACCACTATATCGAAGAAGTGGAACAAGCTCAGCCGGAAGAGATGCTTCTCAAACAAGCCAAGCAGAAATGAAGGAATTGTAAGAGCAGCTCCAAGCCATGTAGAATAAGCTTCAAGGACAACAGGGGGTTGACCTCCCCTCAATAAAGTTCAGGGACATGTGTCCCTTCCCAGATGCATGGGTACCTCAAAACTTCGAGGTTCCCAAGTTCAAAAGATATGATGGTAACGGTTGTCCTACAACCCATCTTAAAGCTTTCTGTAGAGAGTTGAATGTCATAGTAGGGAACGAAGGAGCCCTCATCCACCTATTCCAAAAATCTTTGAAGGGAGATGCTCTGGATTGGTATACATCATTGGATTGTCACCATATCAAGACCTGAGAGAAACTTTCCTAGGCCTTTGTCAACCACTATGCGTACAATTTAAACATAGCATGTAGGAGGGAATATTTGGCAACCCTAAGACAGAAAAGCGACGAGACATTGTTAGCCTATGTCAGATGGTGACGAGTTATGGCAGTCCGAATGAGGACTCCCATTGACGATGAGGAGTAGATCTCCATGATCATCCACTCAGCAAACCCGAGTATTTCAAGGTACCTGATCTTGTACCCATATGCAAACTTCACCAAGCTCATCTAAGCAAGGGAACAAGTCAAGGCTGGAATAAGGACTGAAATAATTGTCCTATGGCCACATAAAATATCTTTAGAAAAATTGAGCAAGCTCGAGGGAAAACCCCCAATATATGGGAATGGAAATGGTTCGATCCAATCTTCGACAGAAGTCAACAACGTCGTCGCCACTGCTCAAGGCAATCAGTATGCTTCCTAACAGGGACACTAGCAACATCATCAATACCAACTGTAGCAGCATGAGCAAAGATATCAACCTCGTCCACTGTAGCAAATTCCACAACCACCACTACAACCATAATTACAGCAAGAGTTTTGGGGTAACGCACAATATCCTCATCAAAACTGGCAGATGGTGAGGGAACCTAGGGAGTTCACCCTGCTCACATAAACATACAACTAAATCATGACTACATTAGTGCAGAAGCAACTCCAGTCTTCCTTACAACCTAGGTCACCTTTGAATCCACTACCACCCAACTACAATCAGCACGAGTATTGCACAAACCACCAGTGTCGAGGTCCCACCATAGTCTGGTATTTTCATTAAGGCATGTAGTATAAGATTTGATTGGCAGCAAGAAGATTGTAATCTCAACTCATGGAACAACTCTTGCAATTGTGTCCACTAATATCCTCTATAATCCTCTACCACAACACCAAGTGGGCCCTCACACGTCAAGCGACCCTACCATTAACTTCCTTTAGGAGGAGAGCATCAATCTCTTCTTCTCCCCCATTTAGTCTATCCATGCTATCACAGACCACATGCCATTGGTCTTTCCAGGGGCACCCTAGGCCTCTCCTCCAACACCCAAGCTGGTGATTCTCTATGGGAGATACGATCTTCATCTTCCCTCATCAACTCCCAGCAACAGTGAGCCATGGGATCCTGTCATATTGGAAGGCACATCCTCCCATTTTGAGCCGGTCATTTTGCATGGGGCACATCTTTTTTCCACACCCATCAACATTCTCACTGGTCAGATAAATGATTATACCAAAAGAACCTGTGATCTTGGAAGGAGCACCATCAACATAGGAGCCAGTTGTCCTGCAAGGGGTAGTTGGAGCACAAGCCGGTATATTCTTCGAAAACTTGCCTCTCATGCCACACTAGCTAGCCCACCGCGAAAGACCTAAAGAAAAACATCGGGCATCAATACAAAGGTACTCATGGGACCGATAGTCATTTAGTGGGGAACTCCATCATCAAGACCAGTCATCTCGAAAACACGAGGTCACTATGACAGGGCCCCCCAGAACTTGAAACCTCAGAGAAATCTACAGAAGCACCAGTGGTCTTGGAAGGGCGAGAACCTCCTTCCTACAAGGCAGTTCTATGGCATTATCCTGAATACGAAGAAGTGGGGAATATGAACCCCAATGGGTGGTGCATTCGAAGGGATGAGGCAAGACGAAGTGACCCAAAAGGCACTCTATTAGGATTAGGAGGAAAAGGAGAGGCAACATACAATGTGGCCACACAATTAAAAACAATCTTAACTTAGATCTTTATCTGAGAATTACTCTGCACACCGCGCATGCCCAGAGAATTGTTTGTTAAGACGTTGAATGACACACATAGCCCCAAAACACCCCGAGATGATCACGCTTATGATTGAACAACTTCTTACTCCTCATGCCATCATGTTTACTGATGATGAGATGCCTCTTGAAATTAGAAGTTAAGGAAGATCTTTGAACATAACCTTGCACTACAAGGACTTACAGGTTCCACTGGTCCTCCTTGACAACCCACTACGGACCATTGTGCAACTAGGAATTGAGTCATCCCTCCTTCTAGCCAAGTAACATGAGTGTCAGAGCCTTCGATAACTCCTATAGGACTGTAGAAGGGGAGATAGACATCGAAGTACAAATTGGCCTGGACATTTTAGTCATAACTTTCCAGGTCATAAACATTGCAACCTTAATTAACATGCTTCTGGAGAGACCATGACTTCATAAGGTCGAAGCAGTCATGTCCACCCTCCATCAGCGAGTAAAATATATCATGGATAACAAGATGATCTCCATTTTAGTTGAGCCAGAATTCATCTTCCCGGGGAGCTACAACACACCAAAGCCAAACATCCTAGTTATCGACACCCAACACTTTAAAGAAGACGTCACCTACTACATTTTTGAGTTTACGACTTTGAATGTGATCGTCAATCCATCACCAATGAATGCTGAGTATGTCTTTCCACCCGTAGAACGCCTAAGTTTCAAATACCACGTAAAGATTTATTACAAAACAAAGGCAGTAGAGATAATCTATAACCAAAGGAAGTGGGGATTGGGATACCAACCTACTTTTAAGGAGAAACGGAGAAAAGGAATAGTCCGATGCACTCCAGTCTAGTTTGTCAGATTGGGAGCACCTTGCAAGGAGTCAAAACGAGGAAGACCGACAGTGCTGAGAAAAGGACTCCCATTATGCCTGAGTGAAGCATCGTGGCCACCTATATGATAGGAAACCATACTCAAACAAGTGAGAAGAGAACCACTGACATAAGAAGAAGAAGCGCCCAACCAGGGGCAAGACCAGGTGCAACATTTGGAAGACTACATGAAAGCCTTAATACCCCTCACGACATCACCAATCAACCAGGAGCACAACCTATACATATCAACAAGAAGTAGAGGAGACAACCTCCCCACCATTTCAGTCAATCAAAGGGACAAGCTCCCCATTTTTCCAGTCAACCAGGGGTACAGCCTGCCCACCACAGTCAACCAAGGGCACATCCTAACCACCACATTTCCATCCAGTCAAGGGGATAACCTCCCCATCTCAGTCACAATCAGCCAGGGGCACGACCAGCCCACTTCAGCCAGTCAAGGGGACAACATCCCCATCTCAGCCACAATTAACCAAGGGCAACAACCTGCCCACTCCAGCCATCTAGGGGCACAACTTGTCCGCTCAGCCTTCCAGCTAGGGACGCAACATGTACAGTACATGTTAGTAGCCCACAACCAAAGGCAACAACACTATACTGCTAACCATAAGCAGAAGGAGACCATTCATTGGATCGTGAAGGGAAAATAACCAACTTTATATTGGTATAAATCCAAGTACCATGACAAGTAGAGGAATTAGAAGAACTCCAATGTGTTGTAAGTGACCCAAGAGGAACATAGTATAACTCTGACCCTAATTCTGACCCCGACCTGGTGGAGGTAATAGTCATTAGGCCAGGCCATGATCTTCCACCCATTTCATCAACTTTAGTCGAAAGGGTTGGGGGTCTTAGTTGGAATTTTGTCCCCCTGACAATTGAATCAATCAGCAAGCCATCCAAGGGCACTGGTCTTTAAAAAATGCCAATTTGAGTAACATTTGGCATCCACAACCAGGTCACCTCAATCATGGTTTGCAATACTCATCTGTTCTGGATCCCTTGGAGCTAAAAAAAATAAAAATCATCAAAATCTAAAAACATCAGATATTCTAGCTTTACAAAACACCTAAACATATAAAAAAAAAACTTTCAAAACATGCATGTAATAATGTGCCTAGTTTTTTTGTGGAACCATATGAATTCGAGGTCAACACATATGATTTTGACATCGAGTTAGACTTCGAACACGTGATTCTAGATAAAGCCCGGTATGGAGAAGATGATGACATGACTTCCAAACTAGAGGATCTCCAAAAAGTTCGAAACCAAGGCTAATGTTGTGGCAGAAGAATTTGAGATTATAAACTTGAGAACTCTTGAAGTTCCTCAAGAAATGTGCATTAAGAAATTGCTTTCTCTAGAGTATAAGAAAAAATGGTAGACTTCTTGACTCTAAGGCTATCCAACTTCGCATTCTCATATGAAAAACTTGTGGTGCATCACTTGCCGACTAAGCCTGAAATGAAGTTGGTCAAACAAAAGTCAAGAAGAATGAAGCTAGAATGGGCCCTCGAAGTTCAAGAAGAAGTCATCAAACAATATAATATGAGATTCTTGGTAGTCTCCAACTACATCTAGTAGATTCAGAAGATCTCATAGATCCTTTAGCCTTAGTCATCTAGCCATCCCTTCACCAAGGAGAGTGAGAATGTGACTAGGAGAGAGAGAGAGAGAGAGAGAGAGAGAGAGAGAGAGAGAGAGAGAGAGAGAGTCCAACTCTGGTCTATCCTAGCCTAGCCAGAGTCCAAGGCTCCAGCGACACCCAAGTCCTAATCTGAGCCACTTAATCTAGCCTTGCGATACTACCATGTCATTCAAGCTTCAATCAAATTAGAACATTAGTATTGTTCATCACTCATTCTCTTTTCAACCCACTTACTCATATACATCATCATTGCACTGCATTTCATCATTTTCTTGCATCTAATTAGCAGACGTATGCTTTGTGGCTTACCGATATAATCGAAATTGACCTACCATAAACCTTAGCCAGTTAGCCATCATTTTATCATATGCATCAGTATTACATCACATTCCATTATTTTCTCATATTTAACTAGAGGGCGTATGCTCTATGGCTTGTTGATATAATCAGAATTGGCCCACCAGAAACTTTAGCCAACTAGTCATTATTTTATCATAAGCACCAATATAACATTAAGCATTCCATACATCACACTTATGCATATTTTACACCTTACACTCGATCGTTTTGAAGTATGCTCTATGGCTTGCCGATATAATCGAATCCTTACCATCAGAATTTCAAATCAATCAGTCATCATTGTTATTATATCGCATTACATCTCCTGCATGTGAGAACTAATCATATTCCTCAGAAATTAGTCAGATCTTGTGAAGTAAAGAGCGTATATCTATATGGGCAGAGTGGGTGCCTAACATCTTCCCTCTCTGTAACCACTATCCCTTACTCGGACACTCTGGAATGTAAACTCAAGAGTTATCTTAAGGTTAAGGATCTTAGGGTTCTTAATCCTAAGCGTTTCTATAAGCTCTAACCGACTATAGATTCCAAGTAATTAGTTAGTGGCAACTCTAGTCAAATATAATGCCCTCTTAGCCCCAAACGAAAGCCCTCGAGCGAGGCAACCTGTGATAAAGAGAGTCGATCTCCCATGCCTTAGGAAATCTCTAATGCCCATACGTTGTTGTAAGTCAATTACCAGAGTCTTCCATACCTTACAACCTTAGAGAAGCACCAAATGGGAAAACAACTTCAGATGTGTGTAGGCTTGAGGATCCATTCAAGTCTAAGTAGTTACAAGAGGGAGGAGTTTGAAACCCATCAAAATTCATATCTCTCAAGGCTTCACACAAATTTTAGCATTCCTAGTCCAATAAGGACACTGTGCGTGTAACATACTTTAAGCGTACCACCCCTACACTAATTTAGATTAATCACAACTTCAGTGGGGTTCATCGGCATACCCAATCACAGTATCCAACTCTTGGCTAGATCTAGGTGATTGATTAATTAGACACGCCTTATAGAATTCTTACATCAACTTGATCCAAAATTCCATGGCTTTGACAAGTTTTCAATGGTGCTTGTTCAATCACCATTATTTCTTGTGGTATTGCCCATTTTAGTGTTAGATCGTGGCTATGTCCAAAAATAAAATTAGTAGTGATTTTAATGAGTTGGATAGTTTATTTTGGGCCCTTTTGGTTGAGTTGGGTTTCTTCTTTTTCATTGCGTTGGAAAAAAAATACTAAATGTGACATTATCATTTGGATTAGAATCATTCAATTTAGAGGCCGGCTTTCAATTGGCTACGTCAATCACGTAGGTCATTAATCAAACAGTTCCAAACTTTTTTATTTTATTCTTTGCATTGGACTATTGCCACTTGATGGAGTACTAAACATATCAATTATATTGCTAATCCGATAACACTAGTTGTTTCTGAAATTACAAGGTATAGTGATATATTGTAAAATATTACCAATGTATTGCGATATTTTCAACGCTATAAATTTTAGATATCACTTGTATCACACGTGTGTATGAATGCATGAATGTATGAATGGTTGGATAGATTCGTCATTTTCTCCATGTTTCTTTAATATGTTCCAAAGTTGGCCACACATACTTTTAAGCTTTATTAAAAGGAAACTTATTTTATGTACATTTTTTTCCATGTCTCTTTAATATATTCCAAAGTCGGCCAGGCATACTTTTAAGCCCTATTGAAAGGAAACTTATTTTATATACATATTTTTTTATTATCGTTCAATCCTCTATCATTTTTTCCCAAGTTTCATTAAGGAAAACTTATTATGTGTTATTTTTGTTTATTTGTTTTTTACTTTTTACCATATTGATTCCAAGTATACAAATATTATAGCATTTCATGGAATTTCATTAAGAATTTTTTTACTTTTCTATGTTTGTATCAGTCAGCAGCAGCGATACATTTCATAGAGTATTATTAGCAATATTAGCAATGATACTGATGTCACAAACACTCCGACACAAACCGCATGTTCTATCACATGGTGGGTCATATGAAGGTTCAAGAGCAACGTACATGGGACATCTCTATGGTAGAGACTATCCTTTTTTCCTATGGTAGTTCCCCACCATTTAGACAATGGTGGTGAGTCTGTATCCAAACAAGCTGCATGGTTGTAAAGCATCTAGGCCGTCTTAATACTCAATTGATGATAGAACATAACTCAAAAAATTACTTTTGAGACAGTAATGCTGACCATATGATTTTGCACTTGTAGTTTGGACCACTTACTACATACAATTTGATGGTTGGGATTGCTTGTCGTTACGAATTTAGGGATATCTTCCATCCAAAATTTTGGTTGGCCTAGATAGCTTTACATGGGTGAGGAGATGAGTCAATAACATTTTGGGAGATGAGTCACCACCATTTTCAGAAAGGGTTGTTGCCAGAGTCAAATATATTTTTGGAAATGTGATGTAGAGCTCTAGATGCATGTATAATCAAGTTAAAGAACATTCAAATAAATAAACTAATTAACTAACCGTTTTCAATCAAAGAAATTAGGTAAATCTCAACACGAAGATGAGGTTATTCCGTTAGGATCATACCTCTTAGCATAAGATCACGTAAACAGTAAAAAGGGAGGACCTCAGGATATGATGATATCCCAGATCTAGCATAAGTTAGTCCACGGTCAAGTTTGGATTGGATCGTACTGAAGGGGGGTATCCAGAGAGAAACGAAATGGGTGAAGAACGAAGGATTCGAGATGAAACCTGAAATCAGTGTGGAATCCTCAACACTAATGGGTCAATCCTGAAACCCTAATCTCTTTAATAAAGAGGAAGAAAAGAGAAATTTCTATTCATTCGATAAGAAATGAAAATAAGGTTTCTCACAATGTATATATAAGCTATGAAAAAAATAAAGGTGCACTAAAGCGCCTGGAAACAAGAAAATTAACAAAAAAGATGAAAGGTAAAAAAGTGTAATAAAGCCCCTAAAATAAGGAAAAGAATAAAAATGCTTAAAACTAAAACACTTGTGTGGTACGGTGTGAAATCTGACCTATGGATCTATGGTTAGGGTGCGGTGATGCCACTCCTACACTTGTAGCACGTCAGAAAATGGGTCTGATAGACACAACGTTCTTCCACATTAACTCCTCTACTTCGGTACTCTGTCGGCGACGCTTCCTCCTCTGGTACACTTTAAAGGATGCACCACTGATGTCCACATCAAAATGACTTGTGCAATGCTAGAGCCAGAACACTGCCATTTTACTCAAGTTTCCACATTGTACATGAGACCCCAGGGACTTTGATTAGATAGCATGATGCACGTGTTTTATCTATGAGACAAAATGAAGAAGGTCCAAAGCTTTAGCGGACCTCACTATAAGGAGTGGGGATAGTGATTCCTACCTTTGAAACCTTCCTAGGCCAACCATAATGTTTATTAGCCATCTAATTTATTCATAAAGTCTATTAAATCAAGATGAAGGGAAGGAAAAACAAAAATAAGCTTTATTAGTTTTCAACGGTGGGCATTCAATCTCTACTATTTTTTTTCTCTTATAATGTGATTCACTTGAGCTTTGAATATGCCTAATTTTTTAGATGATGCCGTAAAATGATCGGACAAAATGGATAAACTGCATGGATAAAACACATACATCATCGTGGAACCCATATAAGTATTTCGAGCACCAACCAATGCTAAGGTCAGTACTCCTCGAGGCATCACCATGAATCCAAATATGGAGCTCAAAGTCTATTAAATCAAGATGAAGGGTAGAAAAAACAAAAATAAGCTTTATTAGTTTTCAATGATGGGCATTCAATCTCTACTATTTTTTTTTTCTTTTTTTTTTCTCCTATAATGTGATTCACTTGAGCTTTGAATATGCCTAATTTTTTTAGATGATGCCGTAAAATGATCGGACAAAATGGATAAGCTGCATGGATAAAACACATACATCACGTGGGACCCATATAAGTATTTTGAGCACCAACCAATGCCAAGGTCAATACTCGAGACGTCATCATGAATCCAAATATGGAGCTCAAAGTCCATGGTTGTCTTATCTAAAATGTTGATGTGGACCATTAATGTATCTTTTCTTTCTTAATCATCTTTAATAGAGATTTTTTCAATTTGAAAGTCTTCTTAGTGGCTGATTGGATTCATGGAAAGAATAGGGAAGAAAATGACATTTTCCATTAAACTCACTTTCTATTGTTTGTTAAGCATTTATTTATGAAAAATTGTAGGAAACATCATTTTCTACTTTCTATTTTTAATGAAAAATCAATAAATTTATTTTCTCACCTCTACATTTTCTCATCTCTACCCGTATGAAATACATTTTTCCAGGGTGGAAGAAAAATGAATTTCTCAATAGTTAAAGCACAAATGTTCCTTTGTCCATATTTAATATATTCACAAGTGCCACCTATGTCAAATAAGACATTGTCCATCTTCGATCATGCCCACATGTGCTACTATGCCACATGTGTTACCATATATCTTATCTTGTGTCGCACATGTGTAAAGAGCTCCCAATGTGCTAATGTACTACGTGTCACCATCCATCTTCTCTTATGACTCACATGTGCTATTGTGCCACACATACCACCATTTATCTTACTTATACCTCATGTGTGCAAAGCACCCCCACATGTACCATTTTACTTGTGCCCCATATGTGCAAAGCACGCTTCAAATATGTCACATGCCATTGTCTATCTTCAATCCTCTAAAATGGCATATGATGTTCTCCATCTTCAATTCTCCAAATACTTTACGTGCTAATGGTGTAAAGAATCGCCATCTAGCTTTAATGCTCACATATTAAATATGCAGATGTTTGTCTTGTGCCACATGTACTACTATACAACTATAAATACCTAACATGTATCAATGTGTGTTGTAATTTAACTTAAAGTACTTACATATGTGTGTATGTTATATATGTTATTACTCATCTCTAACCGTCACATATGCCATGTGCCAATCTAACACTTGCTAATGTGACAACTTAAAAAAAATAAAATAATAATAAGAATGTTTTTTATTTTTAATTACCAAACTTGAAAATAATTTTTAAAATTTTAGAAAAATCTTGTTGCAAAACAAACAAGAAAAATAATATTTCCCTTTCCATGAAAAAGAAAAGTAGTTATTTAATTTTTTTGAAAACTCTTGGAAACGAGGCTATTTCCTTCCTCCTACTTTTCATGAAACACATAGGCCATTAGTGGCGTCCGGGTTGATCCATTACACCAGTCATCACCTGAAGCATGGTCCCATCTGAGACACAGCTATAGCAAATGCACCATTACACGTATGGCACATCTCGGCCGTTCATTAGTTGTAGTATTGGGTGGCGGGGAATTCTTAGTAGTTAAGCTTGCCTTGTAGTATTAAACAAGGAAACCGCACTCATGGTAAAAATCCTATGTGATAGTGACAGTGCCCGGTTCAATCAAAATATGATGAGTTGTCTAACGCTGCAGAAGTGAAAGGGGAGAGAGTCATGTGGACCGTCCGGAGAGTGGGCTCTTCCTTCGATGGCCCATCTTTTGAAAACCATACTATTTAGGCAGTCCAAGGCATTGTTTTCTCTCATCTTTCTCCACTAATTGTGACCGTTAGTTATTCAAGTATTTCTAAGTCCCCCGATCTAAGGGCTTAGCAAATATTTTTGTCCAGTTTCAAATATGAGCTATCCATTTTGGTTTTCAGTGTTTGTACAGTAATAAATTACCAACGATGCTGCCACGTGAATCATGAAAGTGGGGCTAGCACGGTAGATACCCCTCGGATCCACTTCATTTTTGGGCGATTTTCCTCACCAAACGAATGAACGGAGTACATTTCCCAAAAATATGGTGGTGGGCCCACACTGCATTCTCACAGGGAGTTCCTGCGCAAGTATGTTGGGTGGGGCCTCCACCATTGTTTTTGGAAAATATACTCAGTTTATCCATTTTTCAAGATAATTTTAGGACACTACAAAGAACGAGGTGGATGTGAGACTCAAGTGCGCCACACGGGAGGAAACATTAGGTATTCAATTAGAACCGTTGAAACATTCGTACGACCATAAAAGCTTTCTTTCAGGCTAAATTTTTTGTATTTTCATTTCATCTCTGTGTTAATAACCTTATAAACGGTTTGGATGACATATAAACATCAAAGTGAAGCCCAAAAAGGTTTCAATGGTAGGTATTTCTTTCCCCAATTTTTTCTCTCGTGTGGCTCACTTTAGTTTTGTATCCACCTCAGTTTTGGTTGATTTTTCTAAAATGAGCTCACCAAACGAATGAACGGAGTACATTTCCCAAAAACATGTTGGTGGGCCCCACACTGCATTCTTGCGCAGGAACTTCCTGCGAAAGCCTTTCGCAGGAAATCCGCGTCCTTATACGGTACAGTGGCATATAACTGCCGCGTCATTTTCTGCGGAGAATCCGCATTCGGCACGCGGAGCGAAGAGGGCAGTTTCGTCATTTGGAAACTCCCACAGATGCGACCCTGGATGTATTGGACGCGGCTTGCGTCCTACCCTCGCCCGGACAGTAATCCGTCCGGGCAGGGCTATGTGGGGACCACCATGATGTAATTATTTTATCCACACCTTTAATCGTTTTTATATGATCATTTTAAGGTATTATAAAAAAAATGAAGCAGATAAACACATCCAGTGCAACACATCAAAAGAAGCTGCTGTGATAATGGCATCCACCGTTGAAACATTTCTTAGGGCCACCGTGATGTTTTTTCACCACCCAACCTATTAATAAGGTCATGCAGACTTCGATGAAGTGAAAACACAAATTTCATCTTGATCCGACACTTCTCCAGCTCCCATGAAGTTTTTAATGGTGGAAGTTTAATCCACAATCTGTGGTCCACTTATGCCTGAACCTATCTCAATTTGGATTAAATTTTAAAATAATCAGATAAAAACAATTAACGGTGTAGATAAAATACTTATATCACGGTGGGCCCCACAGAGCCCTGCCCGGACGGATTACTGTCCGGGCGGGGGTAGGACGCAATCCGCGTCCTGGATGTATTAAGGTGGGTCGAGCCCTGATGGTGGGGCCTACTTAAATGTGTTTTTGGTATATCCACGCTGTCCATAAATTTTTTCCAGATTATTATAAGGCATGGTATCAAAAATAAATCAGAAAAAATTCACAGGCGGACCACACATTAGATATTGAATTATCACCATTAAAAACTCCTTGGGATCTAAAATCTTTTGGATCAAGTTGCTATTTATGTTTTCTCTTCATCCAGGTCGTGTGATATTATCAACAAGTTGATGAAAAATAAACATTATATTCGACCGTAGTAAGTTATTAATAGTGGGCGTTAAACCACCATTGTTTACGTGATGTGATCCACCTGAAAATTTGGTGTCATCTGCCTGTGATTTGTATCCGCTACTTTTTTTAAAACTATGCCCAAAACAGACGGACGGCGTTGATATACAGCAGGTAGATCGAAGTGGGCGTCTGTCAAGCCGCACCGAACTTTCTGGATTTGGGGTCGCACCTAATCCTGTTCGTGGTCAGACATATTGAATTCGGTTCAGAGAAACGATTGACGCGTGTTAATCTATTACGGGGTATAATGGCTACTCTTTCGTTGTTATTTGCGTCACCACCGTCCAGCACTAATTGCGACTGCCAGCTTTCATGCCACGCGGCCCATCTTGACGCCACAATATTTACATCTGGCATACGGCTACAAGATCAAAGCCGTCCATCAGATGAGTCCCACTGTTATTATGGCTTGGATCATAAATCATCGAGCCCAACAATCAGGTTGAACACGGTTCTCCAGACAAGTGAATGGCTGGCGAAAAAACTGTGTAGGCTTTCGAAGCTCTCTGCCTGCTGGCCCATGCATGGAGTGGAACGGCTCGTTTGTGGGCAAATAATCTCCATGGTTAGTCCCACGTGATGGACGGATTATATCATAAACTGTGTAGGTTTTCGAAGCTCCCTGCCTGCTGGCCCATGCATGGAGTGGAACGGCTCGTTTGTGGGCAGATAATCTCCATGGTCAGTCCCACGTGATGGACGGATTATATCATTCTTCTCTTTGTAGGACTGGCAAACGTAGTGGTGCCTAGAAGGGTACCTGGCACACGCGTGTAGGCTTAGGAAACCTAGCAATTAGTGGTTATGTGGTAATGGATGGGTAATCCAAGGTGTCCAAGCAATGGGCCTTCTCCTCAACGGGGGATACTAACCTTTCGATCGATAGCAAATAAATAGACGGTCAAGAAGAGAGTACATCAACCATCAACTATCGAAGAGCACTAGTTCACAGATGAAAGGGGTGGGATTATGGTAAGTATGGGTTTTGGGAATAAAGAAATAATCACCATGGGCCAGCCATTTGAACGGACCTGATCTCTCACATGTTGCTTCGTGACTACGCATGTTTGGTACGTGTGCATGCGAGGTTGCAAATACCAAGCCCCGTGATTCGGGTCGGCTTATGCGGCAAGACGGACCCAAAAACACGAGTTAAAAAAACAAAGGAAGCGGTACCTGCGAAAACCTTTCGCAGGAATGCCTGTGAGAAATTCACTACGTCCATCCATTTTGTAAAATCATTTTAAGACAAAGTTAAAAATGAGCCTAATCCAATGCTCAAGAAGGCTGCAAAAGTGAGAATTGTACATCTACGGTTGAAATACTCGTGGGGCCATGAAAGTTTTGAATCAGGCCGTGTTTGTGCTTCCAATTCTTTCGAGAAGGAATGACGTTATGAACCGTATGAATGACATGTTAACGTCACCGTAGACCCAGTTGGGTTTCAACGGCAGGAATTTTCCTACTCACCTTTTTCCTTGGTGGAGCTTACTTAAGTATTGAATCCTACTCACTTTTACTCTCGGTCTTAAAGTGAGCTAAAAACAAAGATGGACGAGGTTATTTTCTAATAAACATAACGGTGGGCTCACATTGGTTATCAGCGCAGGAACTTCCTGCGCGAAAGGCTTTCGCAAGATATCCGTGTCTATTCCGTCCTGTCCTGCATGAACGCATTAAATGCTTGATTGGTACGGGTTGGTAACGGATTGGCTAATCCCCTGCCACCAGCCAATGGCTGGTGTTCGGTGATCTGTGGGCCCCACCGTGATGCATGTGTTTAACCTATGCCGTCCATATATTTTTATAGGTCATTTTATGGTATTATACAAAAAATGAGTATATTTCGATCTCAATTGGACTACATTATAGGAAATAGTGTTGAATGAACGTCGACCATTAAAAATTTTTCGAGGCCATAAAAGTATTAGATCAAGCTTATATTTGTTTTTTCCCTTCATCTGGGTCTTTATGACCTAATCAACGGATGGGATGTCAGATTAACAGTACAGTGGGCCTTAGGAGGATTTAAATGATGAATATCTAATTACTATTGTTTTCTTGTGGTGTGGTCTACCTAAGATTTATATCCCCTTATTTTTAGAATAATGCCTTAAAATGATCTTTAAAAATGGATGAAACACATACATCATGGTGGGGCCCACAGAGCACCGACCACTAGCCACGTAGCTGGTGCCGGGGGAGTAGCCAATCTGTTTCCGTCTGGGTAAGGCTCTGTGGGGCCCACCGTGATGTATGTGTTTTATCAACGCAATCCATCCATGTTTTCATATGATTTTATGTTATGACAATAACAATTAGGTAGGTACAATTCTCAAGTGGACCGCACCAAAGGAAGACTCACCGTTGAAACCTTTCTAAAGTCTATCACAATGTTTATTTGAAATCCAACCTGTTCATGAGGTCATAATGACTTGGATGAAGGGGAAACATAAATATTAGATTGATCTAAAACTTCTTCCGCTTACAATAAGTTTTTAACGGTGGGAGTTAAATGCCCATCATGTGGTCCACTTGAACATTGGATCTGCCTCGTTTTTAGATTTATAACTTAAAATGATGTGTAAAGATGGATGGACAGCGTAGATAAAATCCATACATCACTGTGGGTCCAAAGAGCCCAGACTGGACGGATTATCGTGCAGGCGGTGACAGGACGCAATCCGCTAACACACAAAAAAACGAAACCGATGACACAAATGGGAATGTTTTCATTTGGAGCGTTACTCCGGTCAACAACAGCTACAAAACGATACCTGGAGTAAAAAAGAAAAAGAAAAGAAAACTCCAATACTCCGGCAGAGAGTGATAATTGATACACAGTCGATGATAAATTGCATACGTATGATATCTTAGCTAAACATAAACCATCCAAACCATGAGATCCATACCAGATGGCTTGTTAACCAAACACTACACTGATTTCATTTATTGAACGGTCAAAATGAAAATTTGTCAACTGCCCTAATTCAAAATCTAATGCCCACGAATCAGAGATTATAGTCGTTCAACCGATTTGAATTTTGGCCGAAACTTGGACGGACTAATTTGAGTTAAAGTACGCAACTAGAATCGGTAGATACCAACTATCACATCCGACGGAGTATGAAAGACCTCCCTATACGCTGGGGTGCATGGATTCGGTTGGCCGCAGGTTAATTGGCCCAACTCCCCCGTGAGGCGGGTTTAGGGCCAAGCTAAACGGATAGCGGGTCTGCGTTCTGCCCATTTAAGTCGATGGATGAAACTTAACCGAAATAACGTAAAAGGCCACCAATGGAAGCGGATTAGCTATTTTCGGAAAAAATTAATATTGCTATGGGATGATCCGAGCTCCTAATAAAGTCGAGAGTAATTCAACTAAGTGCATGAACCACCGATCCGATGCCCATCTGACCTGATGTAAGCACCCATGAAAGGGCTGGACGCTACGAAGGTAAAAAGTGTTTTTGTTCGATGAGTTAATAGCAAAGGCTAACTAATGTTGCTACAACCAAGTGAGCCGAGCCGAGGCAATATATGTAGGCGGGTGCTCCGTCTGCCAGATACGAAAACTACCATAATCAAACATGGCCAATTACTTCACTCCTAGATACGCATTATCCGCCGAAACGCACGATCCATGGATTGTGCACAATATTTTCACGATCTTAGAATCCCACTGATTGAGTAATTCGTGCCGACAATAACGGACACAGACCATCCAACAGTCAGGTATAAATACATTGAGACCTCACTGCTATAGGGACGCAACATATCAGGTATAAATACATTGAGACCTCACTGCCATAGGAATGCAATATCTTGTACTCTCCTCTACTTTCCACTTAGACCCAGATCCCCTTGACCTGACTTGGGCATCGAAGGGTCCCCCGGCTTAGCCAGGGTCACCTTTGCCTAATCCCATTGTGCAGGTTCAAGACGTAGAAGCGATTTGATGAGCTGAGGGGAGAGCTGACCAGATTTTGACATCAACAAGTACCATAGACGCTTACTTTTTATGTATTTTTTTCTGAATGGCTGAAAACTTATGCTACGAAAGTAGATTTTTTAAGTACAGAAAGAGAGTTGGATTGTTCATATGGGTAGAGGTCTAGATTTGTAAGGTAGGTTTTGTTCGGGTTGAAAAAAGGAAGGTCAATGGAAGGTCATGTCTACAGTAAAAAAATATCCCTGTTACCCAAATAACGGCTTAGTGAGTGTTAACCTTGTCCTACCATCTGAGGCTCACCTTAGATGTATTTTTTATATATCCATGCCATCTGTTATGGGAAGATCCGAGCCACTTATAATTTCGAGGACCGACATCCCTTTGATCTGATCGGACTCACAATAGTCAATCTGAAATGATACTAGCTACGAAGGGGAAGGAAGATTCATGGCTAGGTTACGGTGGTACTCCCACTCCTAGGCTGGGAATCGGCTCGGATTAATTTGAGACCGAAATAGTTAATGTGGAGCTTAGACCGAATACTTCAAAGTGTTCCTCTATTGCCCAACCAGAAACGAATAACTCAATCACTTGCATCAGTTGTGGAAAAATTCAACTCGACGGGACAGACCCGCCGCCCACCTCGGAGCTCAAGGAGGAGACCTCCAGAATGCTCAACAGAGAGATAAAGCCAAGTCCACATTCCATTTAGACCCGAACTCGGCTCAGACTCGTGACACAATTCACGTTTAACAAACCAACAGCGAAGGCCCGTGTGCATCTTCGGCCAAAAGTCCTGAGCTGGGGGCAGAGAAGAATGTGGATGCTTCACGCGTTAAATATAAGAAACTACCTTAAGCAGACATGATTGACTACCTCGCCCATTGATACGCATGATATGCTAAACGATCCTTGGATTGTGGAAAATATCTTCACGATCCGAAAATCCCACTGATTGAGCGAATCGTGTCGAGATTAATGGACCTAGTCCGTCCGATGATCAGGTATAAATACAATGAAGACCCCATTGCTACAGGTACACAACATCTTGCACTCTTCCTCTACTCCCCTACTTAGACCCAGATTCCCTTGACCTAACTTAGGCATCGGAGGGTCCCTCGACTTAGTCAGGGTCTCCTTTGCTTGTCCCAAGTGTGTTAAGACGTTGAAACGGCTCAGAGTTTGTGAGTCAGAGCAGAGAGTCTTCCAAATTTAGTTATCAACATTTTTGGCGCCGTCTGTGGGAATCCAATACGAAAAGTCAGGTTCTTATTTGTAAGTATAATGGCGAGAGGAAAGAAGAAAGTAATAGTTGCTAACCAAAGAAAAATGAACAGACTCGTTCCTCTTCACTACTTCACGCCGAATCAGCCCCAGGGCCTTTCCAACATTCTCGCAATCGGGCGAGTAAGTATCGAGCCATGCAAAGCGAAATATAGGCCCTGTGCGATGAGATTAATCAGATGAAGCAGCGACAGGAGCCACAACCACGCCCTGCTCAGGAAAACCCTGTTCCCAAGTCCATTGGTGTAGTTGTGGAAGCTCACTCCACGCCGAGGAGTATGAGGCCTGAGGGGCCTCAACACCCTCGGGCGCCGATTTTAGTTTAGAATCCTCCCCTGACCCAAATCCGAGTTTTGGCTTGGAACATAGCTACTCGAGCTTCGACGAATGCCTCGGTCACTTCGGTCATGGCACTTACGAATCTCCGCTACGAGCTGGAAAGAAGGAGGGGAAGGAGGACTCTTGAGATAGAAAACACCCAAGAGATAGTAGCTGAGAACAAAGATCCTTGGGAGACACATTTCGTGGAGCTCAACAACAAAACTCTAACACTAGAAAAGAAGCAGCAGTCGTCATCAGTTCCCATTGTTGTTTAGGAAATGATGAAAGAGACAGAGTCTCCCTTCACCTCAATAATCATGAATGAGGTGATGTCATAGAGGTTCTGGATACCTCTCGTCATCCAATACTCCGAGTCTGGTGACCCGTCTGAGCACGTGGAAGCTTATTGTTCATGGATGCAAATCCAGACGACAACAGACGTGATGATGTGCCGGGGGTTCTCGATTACACTTATAGGATCCACTCGGAGTTAAGCCTAGTCAATTACACTTATAGGATCCGTTTGGAGTTAGTACCACCAACTCAAGCCTAGTTGATTACACTTACAGGATCCGTTCAAAGTTAGTACAATCAACTAATTCCATCGGTTCCTTCACAGAGCTTAGTCGATTATTCCTTACCCAGTTCATAAGTGGTAAGAAAAGTCGAAAGCCAAATACTCACATATTCACCATCAAGTAAGAGCCTAAGGAGTCATTGAAAGACTACATCGCTCGCTTCAAAGCGAAAGCGTTACAAGTGGAAGACTATGATGATAAAATAGCACTCTCTCGTGTTCGGTGGTCTGAAAGAGGGAAGGTTCATTTTCACTATTGGGAAGAATCCTCCAAAGACATTAGCTGACCTCATCCCAGAGCTCAAAAATACACTAATGCCGAGAAATTCTCCAACGTCCGTAAGAATGTCCAAGTAACAGACCCAACTGGTAAAGGGAAGAGACCTAGGAACGAAGAATCCCAACCGTCCAGCAAGGCACCAGATGAGCGCGCCCCTCGCGATCGTCACCTGAGCAGAAGACCAGAGGGAAAATTCCGTTCCTACACCCCCTTAACACGTCCACCGAGCAGATTCTATTGGACATCTGGGGAGAAAAGCTTCTGAATTGGCTGGTCTATATGAAGGCCGACCCGGAACATCGCGACAATCGCAACTATTGCCGTTTTCATCTGGATCACGGCTATAACATAGCCGACTGCATGGACCTCAAGGATGAGATCGAGACCTTTATTCTTAAGGGTCATCTGCACCGTTACACCAAGGGTGAAAGAACCACTCGGAAAGAAGATCGAGAGTGAGAACAGCCGAGTAACGCCGTAGAAGAGCCAGCTAAAATCTGCACCATCTTCGGGGGCTCATCTGGTGGGGGAGACTCAAACCAAGCTCGAAAAGCTCACTCCCAAAAGTCTGATCCGGAGCATTACGTCCACTTAATCGAGCGGCCTAGTAAGGAACTCCGGGTCATCCCGTGCAGTTTGACCTTCACGGAAGATGATGTACGCAGAATTCAGCACCCACATGATGACTCCCTAGTGGTTACTATAACCATAGCAAACCATAAGGTGTAACGCATCTTGGTCGACACTAGAAGCTCAACCAACGTAATCTACTCTTAAGCCTTTGAAAGAATGGGGGTTCCAAGGTCGCATCTCAGACCTGTGAAGACCCTCTTGCACGACTTTTCTGAAGAGAGAGAATAATCTCCAAAGGACCTATTTTCCTCCCCGTGACTATGGGAGAAGGACAACATCAAGCCACTCTCATGGTGGACTTTCTTGTTGTCAATGTGCCATCAGTGCACAATGTCATTTTAGGCAGGCCTTCCCTCAATGCAATGAGAGCAGTTATTTCCACCTATCATTTGATGATGAAGTTCCCCACCGAGGGCGGAATAGGATACCTCCGAGGCGATTAACGTGAAGCTCGGAGATGCTATACTATAGCAGTAAAAAAAGGGTCCGTGAAGCAAGCGCTTACCGTCCATATTCTGGATCCCAGAGGACCAGAGGAGGGTTCATCCGTGGAAGACCTGGAGAAAGTACCGCTCGACGAGGCAAACCCTAGCAGAACTGTTCAGCTCGGAACATCGTTGAACCCTGAGCAGCGGTCCGAAGTGCTAGCTTTCCTGCGGTAGCACAGAGATGTCTTCGCATGGTCGCATTAAGATATGCCCGAAATCTCTATGGAAGTCATGGTCCATAGGCTAAATGTGGACCTGGATCACAAACTCGTGAAGCAAAAGAGGAGACCATTCGATGCTAAGTCGTACGAAGCCATAGCCGACGAAGTCTCCATTCTACTCAATGTCAGTTTCATAAAAGAGGTACACTATCCTGAGTGGATCGCAAACGTGGTCCTCGTCAAGAAAGTCAATGAAAAATGGCGGGTATGTGTAGATTACTCGGATTTGAACAAGGCGTGCCCGAAGGATAGCTTCCCGTTGCCTCGGATTGACAAGCTAGTAACAACACCACGGGGCATGAACTACTCTCCTTCTTAGATGCTTACTCCGAGTATAACCAGATTGCGATACATCCCTAGACAGGCAGAAGAATACCTTTATCACAAACAAAGGGCTCTACTGTTACCGGGTCTTGCCATTTAACCTGAAAAATGTTGGGGCCACGTACCAAAGGCTGGTGAATCAAATGTTCGTCAAATAGATCAGACATACGATGAAAGTGTACGTCGACGACATGCTAGTAAAGAGCATCAAGGAGTCCAATTACTTAACAGATCTTGGAGAAACTATTGTCATCCTTTGAGAATACCGGATGTAGCTGAACCCTGCGAAGTTCACCTTTAGAGTCGACTCCGGTAAATTCCTCGGGTTTTAGGTTAGCCAGATGGGCATTGAAGCAAACCCCGACAAGATCAATGCACTCCTCGACATGAGTTCGCCTCAGACTGTCAAGGAAATACAATGCCTCACAGGATAAGTAGCCGCACTCGGACATTTCATATCCAGAGCCACGGATAAATGTCTCCCCTTCTTTCAACAGTTGAAGGGTCATAAGAAGGCAGAATGAACGTCGAAATGCGAACAAGCCTTCCAGCAACTGAAACAGTATTTAGGTTCACCACCCCTGTTGTCCAAACCAGAAGAAGGTGAGCCCCTATTCCTGTATCTCGCGGTCTTGGCCTCAGCTGTCAGCTCGACCCTGATTAGATAAGTAGGGAGAAGCAGCATCCCGTGTACTATGTAGTAAGGCCATGGTGTCTGTCGAGACAAGATATCCGGCTCTGGAGAAGTTGGCACTTAGTCTCGTCATCTCAGCTCGGTGGCTACGTCCGTACTTCCAAGCTCATTCTGTCATTGTGTTGACAGACTCTCCACTTAAACAAGTTCTCCAGAGGCCTAAAGTTTCAGGTTGGCTAACTAAATGGGCCATCGAACTTGGTGAATTCGACATCTAGTTCCGTCCGAGGACAACTATTAAGGGTCAAGCCATGACCAACTTCATTGCGGAATTCACCACTCCGAGTGAAGACGAGATCAATACCGAAGTCGAGACGACTCCTTCGCTTGTTCCCCTAAGCGATCAAAAGGTGTTATCAGAACCAGGATGGGTTCTCTACATAGGTAGGTCGTCTAATGCCAAACGTGTCAGAGCAGGAATTATCCTGATCGCTCCTGATTCCACACCCCATCCAGTACGCGATCAGACTTCGCTTCAAGGCCTCTAACAATGAGGTGGAGTACGAGACTCTGCTCGCTTATCTCAGACTGGTGGCCAGCTTGGGGGTCCAGTCTATTCAGGTCTGATGTGATTCCCAGCTAGTAGTGAACCACATCTCCATCAAGTATGAAGCCAAAGAAATAAGAATGATCGCTTACTTAGATGAGACAAGAAAATTGATTGAAAGATTTTGGAGCTGCACTATTCGTCAGATCCCCAGAGAAGAAAATTCATGGGCCGATGCCTTGGCAAAGTTAGCCTCGGCCAACGAAGGAAAGATCCCACGAATCACTCCCATGGAGTTCATAGAACATTTGAGCATCGACTAGACAGAAAAGAAAACGGTCAATCTAGTAAGTGATACTCCTAGCTGGATGGACCTGATTTATAGTTACCTCACGTCTAGTAAGGTTCCTTCGGATAAATTGGAAGCAAAGAGCCTGAGAGTTAGGGCAGCGCGGTACGTAGTTTTGGATGAGATATTGTATAAGAAAGGGCATTCGTAACCCTACCTCAGATGCCTCTGACTTGATGAGGGAGATTATGTGATTCGAGAGATTCATGAAGAAATCTGCGGAAACTACTCTGATGGTTGAGCCCTGGCCCTGAAGATACTCCGACAAGGATATTTTTGGCTGACCATCAAGGAAGACTTGAAGCACTATGTTCTGAAGTTGACAAGTGTCAACAATATGCAGCCGTGTCGAGGCAACCTAAAGAGAAAATGACTCCCATGAGCGGTTCGTGGTTGTTCGCTCAGTGGGGAATTGATATCATTGGCCCCCTGCCCATAGGAAAGGGGCAGGTCAAGTTCGTATAGTCGCAGTTGACTACTTCACCAAATGGACCGAGGCCGACCCATTACAAGGATCACGGAGCAGAAGGTGATCGATTTTGTCTGAAAAAATATCGTCTGTCAATTTGAAATCCTACGTACTATTATGTCTAATAATGGTAGGCAGTTTGACAATAATAAGTTCCGAGGCATGTGTCGGGGGCTCGGCATCACCAACGCATATTCTTCACCTCGGCACACGCAGTCCAACGGGCAGGTGGAAGCAGTCAACAAGGTCATCGAACACCATCTTAAAATAAAATTAGAAAAATTAAAAGGTAACTGGGGCGAAGAGCTCTCATTCTTCTTCTAGGCTTATAAGACTACGACTCAGTCATCTATGGGGAAACCCCATTCTCACTTTCCTACGGTTCGGAGGCAATGGTACCAGTTGAGATTGACCTTTCTATGGCTCGGGTTAGAAATTGCCAAGAAGATCAAAACACCAAGCAGATAGTAGCCAACTTGGATCTACTTGAAGAAGCCAGAGAAATCTCCAGACTCCGGGTCGCTGCTCGACATCAACAGGTAGCACGATTCTACAACTCCAAAGTCAAGACCAGGCAGTTTCGCCTAAGAGATTTTATCCTTCGCCGAGTCTTCCAAAACACCGCAGAACCGGGGGCTGGGACACTCGGACCTAATTGGGAAGGGTCATATTGTGTGGTTCGATCAGCTAAACCTAGCTCTTACCAGTTAGAAGATCTCGAGGGTCGTTAGCTCCCTCACTCCTGGAATGTTGAACACCTGAAAGTTTACTATCCTTAATGAAATGGCCTTTAAGGCTCCCAATAAATGTACGCCTTTGAGCGACCAATCTTCAAGGCTCTCAATGAAATTCACATTCCTGATAAATCTTCCTGAGCGGACTATCTACTATAAACAAGTTGCCTCTCATAAGCGGAGGCCGATTCAACGAACTAATCCCTTAAAGAAGGGGTTAGTGCATTATCCCATGAAAGTTGTACAGGGCACCTCATCATGCTTGAGGAAAAAGCCAATAGATGACCCAACTCCCCGATAAAGGAGTCAGCTCATCGCCTGAATCATAGAAAAGTTAAAAGTCGTTCGCCAATCATGGGAGGAGCTGATCCCCTAGGGGTCTCGACCTAGTAATGGCAACACAACGAAGATTTAAAGTTCTACAAAACTACACTAAAACAAGCTGACCCGGCAAGGGGTCGGCTCGACAATATCCTAAAGAAAATCGACCTGTCAACAAATTAACTCAGCAATCATCATCCAATAACTAACTACAGATTAACAATAAAGAAATCATCATTCATACGCCCTCTCCAGAGGGTCAAAAATCATCATCATCCATATGCCCTCTCTAGAGGGCCAAAAAATAATATCCATAAATCATTCATCAAAAGGACAAGTTCAAAAAGCCATAAAAAAAGAAATATTCCAAACTATGCAATCGAAGGAGGCAGAGCTTGGGGGCTAGGGGCCTGATCCGGGTGAACATCTTCAGCAGGCTTCTCTCTTGCATCTTCAGACAGCAGAGACTCAAGATTAAGGTCCGGGTATAAGTCCTGGACCGCTTCGATACAGGCGTCAAAACCATAATTATAAAACTTTGTGGCTTCAGTGGCCCTCTCCTTCGAAGCCTTAAAAGCCTTTACTGCGGTGGCCACGACCAAAGCCAAAGATGCCTCATCTTTAGCCCGTTGGGCATCCCTCACTTGAGAAACCGCCCTGCGCTGCTCTTCTGTTGCTTCAGCCCTAGTCCACTCGAGCACTTTCCCGAGTCAAGCGTTCTCCTTAGCAAGCGAGTTCACGTGGGCCCTGGCCCGAGTCAGCTCGGCTACAGAAGCACCACATTTTCCTTGAGATCACCCACAACTCCTTTGAGCTGAAGCTCTCGAGCTCTCCCGTCCTCAAGTTGTCGGCGCAACTCCGTCTGCTCCATCCGGAGGAAGGCCGCTTCATCCCGTAAGAACCCAACCTCGCCCCTGAGGGCCTCCACCTCAACATCTTTCCTTGCAACCTCTCGCACTCTCCCCTTGAGTCAGGAGAAGCCTCGGGATAGACTGAATGAAAACAGAAGAGTAAATGTACAGATATGAAAGAAATAGAAGTTAAGAAACAAATGGTAATAGAAACTGCCCTATAAAAAATGGAAGCCATGTCATTCAGGAAAGAGTCATCCGATTTGGTGAGAAGGCTGGTAATCTCCTCTCCCATGGCATGTTTGTTGGCCCAAGGAATTAGGCAAGACAGGTGGTAGCCCAGCTCAAACCTTCCTTCGCTCGTCCCCGCCTGGGCCGACCCCATTGCTTTCTCAACCCTAGTCCGGCTGCCTATTGAGGCCTGAGCCTTGGCCCTGAGATCATTCCCGACCTCAGGAGGGGTGAGCATGGCGTCAACCATCCAAATGGCCTCCTCTCGCTCAGATGAAGAAGGGACGACAATGCAGGATTTCGAGGCTAAGGGAGGGGCCTCGGTGGTGGGAGGAGCGGCGACAGGAGGGAGGATTGGAGCCGGAGCATTGATGATCGCGGCCATAGCTGTAACACGCACTGTAACCGGAGCTGCAACAACAGAAATTGGAGCTGCATCCAGAGCTGTAGTGAAAGAAATTGTAGTCGACGGGCCCTCGCCGCAAGAGACCGCTTGCCTTCTCCGAACAATTATTTTTGTCCAGGGCTCAGCCCTCAACATCTCATCAACAGTAGGGGCAACTTTTCTCCTCCTGGACCTGGCTACCTCGGTCATGCATGCACACGCAATAATGAATCAACAATCAAGTTAAGAGATTTAAACCTTACAGAGGTAAGGGGTTAAAGATAAACTTACTGAAGGAAGTAGGGAGAGGTTTGGACTTACACAACCCAAACTAGTGAAGGTTATACTGGCTGTGATCAGATTTGACTAGGAGCACAGGTCTCCTGATTGCGCCCGGGCCTTAACGACCCGATTCTTCTGGTCAGAGTATAGGAGAGGCGAGCCCCTCGAGAAGTTTACAAAAATAAGAGGAAACTTTAGTTCAACTATAATGGAAGGAAGAAAGATGTGAAAAAGGACGTGTGTGTGGTCCAACCTGGTGAAGTAAATCGGGTGGGAACCCGAGTCATCAAGCTTCCAAGCTCCACCACCAACGCCTCTCATTCACCTGAAGTCTAAAACTATTTATTCTTTCAGTCCTTGTTGGAGGACGGAAGATTTAAGACTAGACCTGACCCCTTGCTGCCTTGGGTCACGAAGTATTACCATGCCTCTTGGCTGTCGTGCTTGACCAGGTACAAACTTACTAACTCCTCTGATGACAGCTCTGGATTTCTGACTTAACGCCAGAAGATGAATGAAGAGATCAAAATCCTCCAAGCATTGGGGGTGAATTGGCCGGGAGCTAGCCCCGAATAAGCTGTGAAGGCCTAGACAAAGGGGTGCATAGGAAGTCGAAGCCCGCATTGTAAGGCATAGAGGAAAATGGCGACCTCTCCATCAATAGGCGCGTCAGCGGTATCAAGGGGCTCGAGCGCCTTTATCTAAACGGATTTTGGGATCTCAAATTCCGAACGGATTCATTCCATCTGAGACTGTCAATACGGAGCCCCTTGGGATGACCTCCAGTGCTCGCTCACTCACCGGCATCTTAACACCACCCACCATCGAGTCTCCGGAGGCTCGGGTGGCTTTCTTCTTGATGACCCGATGGGTTCTAGCCCCCTCCTCCTTGTTCCTTCGAGGCGAAGGGTATAGAGGCACTTCTTCTAAGGGGCCTTCAGACACCCCTCTTCGGTCATCCAAGCTTCCCAGCTCGGAGTCGTCATAATCATCACGGACCATCTCCAGATCAGATGACATTTTGCAGGGAAGAGAGAAATACTAGGAAGGAAAGAGGACTCACCGAACGGTCACCGGGAATCGCCTCATCGGAAGCTTCAAATCGGTCGGAATCGCCTTTGCGGGAAATCGTCTCTTTAGGGAACACAAACTTAATGCCGAAGTAAGAAGCGTTTCTGAAAATGCTGAGAATTATATAGCCCGAGGAGAATCTCTGCATTAATGGCAAAGCATAATAGCCACCGCCGAACCATCGTGAGCCGACTTCAAGGGTATATGTGGTTACAGATCACTAGGTCAACCTTTGCCAGGTCACGTGCCTCTGGCATTGAATTGCAAGCACGGAATAGCGAAAGCGATGCCTGAGTAGGGGAAGCGTTATTCGAACGTCTCTCATGGCATACGTGGTAGTTGGTCATAGGCTCAACAATGATGCAAGATCTTAACCGTCCCCACACGTCCGCTGAGGGATGGCCCGTGGACTGGAAACTTCGAGGACGTACCCTTTCAAATCTTTAAAAGTGAGGCCCGTAATTGTAACCGCACGTGTGGAAGATATGGAAGGGGAAGCGGTTGATCTTCCATGTATGTTTACTCTCCGAGTTCTAGTCTGAACCCTAAGAGTAGGGGGCTTCTGTTATGGGAAGATCTGAGCCACTTACAATTATGAGGACCGACGTCCATTTAATTCAATCGGACTCACAATAGTCAATCTGAAATGATACGAGCTATGAAGGGGAAAGAAGATTCGTGGCTAGGATACGGTGATACTTTCACTCCGAGGCTGAGAATTGGCTCGAATAAATCTGAGACTGGAACAATAGGTCTGGAGCTTAGACCGAATACTTCAAACCATTCCTCTACTGCTTGACCAGAAAAAAATAACTCAATCACTTGCATCAGTTGCGGGAAAATTCAACTCGATGGGACAGACCCGCCACTCGCATCGGAGCTCGGGGAAGAGTCCTCCAAAATGCTCAACAGATAGATAAAGCCAAGTCCACATTCCGTTTAGACCCGAACTCGGCTCAAACTCGTGACACAATCCACGTTTAACAAACCAACAGTGAAGTCCCGTGTGCATCTTCAGCCAGAAGTCCCGAGCCGGGGGCAGAGAAGAATGTGGATGCTTCATGCGCTAAAACAAGAAACTACCTTAAGCAGACATGACCGACTACCTCACCCATATATACGCACGATATCCTACACAATCCCTGCATTGCGGACAATATCTCCATGATCCCAAAATCTCACTGATTGAGCAAATCATGCCGAGATTAACGGACCTAGTCCGTTCGATGATCAGGTATAAATACAATGAAGACCCCATTGCTATAGGTGCGCAACATTTTTCACTCTTCCTCTACTCCCCTACTTAGACCTAGATTCCCTTGACCTAACTTAGGCATTGGAGGGTCCTCCGGCTTAGCCAGAGTCTCCTTTGCTTGTCCCAAGTGTGTAGGTTTAAGACGTCGAAACGGCTCGGAGTTCGTGAGTCAGAGCGGACAGTCTTCCAAATTTAGTCATCAACACCATCTATCTGTTTTTTCATCTCATTTTAGTACATTATCTCAAACCTATTTGAGATCAAAATCTCAGGTGGACCATACCACTAAAAATAATGATGAATGATTATTAAAAACTTTTTTGTAGGCAAGGAAAGTTTTAGTTTTGTATCTAATTGGTCTTTGTATATTCCTTCATCCAAACCTTCTTGGCATTATTAAGAGGCTGGATAGAAAATAAAATTAAGAAAATCTTAAGATGGGCTCTTTGGAATTTTTAATGGTGAGGCACTCAATCACCATTGTTTCCTGTGGTATGATCCACCTGAGAGTTGGATCTGCATAAATTTTGGTATCCCATCCTAAAATGGGCCTGAGAAATGGATGGACGGTATGGATATACAAGATATCATCAAGGTGGCCCCACGGTAAGCGTTACCCGGGTAACACCTAATCCGTTCCGGGCTAGGCTAGATGATCCTTGCGAGACGCGAATAAAAACCGGTAATCTATACTATCTTAGGAGGGTGGAAATGATGAGATGAGCCCTTCCATCAAAGGCTATATGAGGCCCACCGTGATGTCTGTGTGACATCTGCTCCGTTAATCGGAATCAACTACTCATGTTATGTCACTGGCCCAAAGTTGAGGCAAATCTAAAACTAAGTTGGGCCACAGCTTCAGAAACATGCGGTGCCTTTTGGTGAATAGTTGCGGACAATTATTTCCTTTTAGTGGAGTTATCCATCATCACCTTTTGGTTTATAAGGAATATGGGAAGACAATTATTTGACAATTATTTCCTTTTAGATGAGTCACCCATCATCACCTTTTGGTTTATAAGGCGTATGGGAAGACATTTTAAAGAAATGTAGGTAGATTTTAGGAAATTAAAAAAGTAGCTGTGCACTAGCATACGGTTAGGATTTCTTTCAAAAATAGCTTGTGGTGTCCAATCACTCGCCTCCAATCTCTCTCTACCCCTCCAGGTTGGTACCTGCCATATCCCTAGTTGTTAATAAGTATAGTATGATGGCCATATGCAGCTTTGTATGCAGTTATCTATTACTTCGGCTCCATTGGGTGTCATGTTTCTTAAACTTGAGTTAGGTCATACTAGATCAGGTAAAATTCCTTAAGCCAACGTAATTACAATTAAATGGGTAAGGGCTGATTGGGCTAAGTAGATTGGGTCACTGATGAGGGAGAGACGTGATGAGGAGGTCGATCACATCTTCCTCAGAGGATAACTACTCCAAATCCACAGAGCTCTCTGGACTCCTCACAGAGCTTTCTTGAATCCATGAGAGATATAAGCAAGAATAACTTGTAATAAATTTGAAATAACTTGATTAATTATAGAAGAAAAAATGAAAAGAAAGTACAAGTCTTTAAATAAGGAACTCAAATTTAGAATAGAGTTTTAAACATAGACTCCAACTCAAACACCCTAAAAACATGACTCAACTATATATAAGCATTATTTATAGACAACTTATATTCCTATTAGACTTCGTGGTTCTTGGCCAAAAATAGTTAAGTGTCCAATTTAGCCCAACCATGTTATTCTCCTAACTTTTCTAAGCTATTTTCATGTTGGGCATAACTTCTACAACTCAAGTGATCAAAAGTTATACTCGAACTAAAACTTACTACTTATAATAAAAATGGAACTAAATAGGACATTTGATCGTCAATTTGATGGAATTTCGCAAATTCAGCCTGGACAACATGGTGTAGAGAGTTGGTTAACTTAAGTAGGTCCTCCTACCCCAAAATTAGATAGAATAAGTCAAAAACTTATCCCAGTTTGCGAGATGTGGCTGATTTAAGGTAATGATGGTCTAAATCATTTCCACCTCCGATCAGGCTTTTATCCATCTTTGCCATGAAAGTGTCTGCAACCCGCTCTACATCAGTCAAGTCCTGAGTTAGGTTTCTTAATTTGTACAGTAAACAGTTGCCTTAAGCTGATCCCAATTCCCAACCAACCTGACCTAAGCCCCACCCATTGGCACCCCCAACTAGTCAATAAGCCAGGCCTAGGCCTAGGCCATACAGAATCTTAGTATTAAAATAGATAAACTCACAGTCCTGCCCCAGCCAACCTTGGCCTTATCCATCGACCTACCCCATTCTCTAAATCTACACAGTTGACACA
Source organism: Magnolia kwangsiensis (assembly GCA_037074715.1). Taxonomy (NCBI): domain Eukaryota; kingdom Viridiplantae; phylum Streptophyta; class Magnoliopsida; order Magnoliales; family Magnoliaceae; genus Magnolia; species Magnolia kwangsiensis. Next base: position 106,126,807 of record CM073575.1, on the reverse strand, counting down.
TGCATCACTACTTGTTCGGAAGTGCACTAGTCTAGTGGAAGATCTTCTTCTTTTTTTTTTTTTTTTTTTTTTTTTTTTTTTTTTTTTTGAAAAAAGAAAAAAAGAAAAAGAAAAAGAAAGCAAGCATTTTCTTACTAACCAATGCACAAATATCCAAATCTAAACTGCAAATGATGCAAGAGGAACAGAAAAATAAAAATAAAAAATGAACATCACAACCTTAGCAAGGAAAGGGAAAAGAAAGAGGAGGTGAAACACAAGTGGGCTCCAGCCTAAAAACTAAGATAAGAGAAAGAGCTTAGGACAAAATCAGAGCGAGAGTGCAAATCCAGCTAGAAATAAAACACCGCACTTCCGTTGAAAAGTACCACTGCACTCCCATTCTAAAACACCACTGGCCTGCTAAATCTAGTGGGCTTTTTCTTATTCTGTCATGAAGATAGATCTCGACTATGGAATATGGATATTTTTCATCTTCAATAGTTTTTCTTCATAAGCCTTTGAAATTGTTAAACCACATGGACTAAATTATGCAAACTGTGTTGTGTTTATTTCATTGAGAGTAACCGAAATAAATTAGAGAAGATGAGATAAGTCTATGAATTGTAGGAGATCTTCAACAAATATACATTTAAAAAAAATATAAAATAATCAAGATTTAACCTAAATTACTCTAACATCTCCCCTCATACATAAGGTGTTCTAAAAAAAATAACTTGAATTTGAAAAGGTACAAAGAATATTTATTCCAAAGTAAAAGAAAAATGCAATTGTAGCAAGAGATGAAGAAACGAAAAATGATAACGGAATAATTATTGGTGGCAAAACAACAAGTAGCAGGAAGTGAGCAGACACTTTGGGCAGCTTTTATGGTGTGAACCAGAAAACACTTTCAACAACAGGCAAATAATCTAATGACACTTCTATTGGCTTGGATTTTATATATTTGCTCTTTCGATGAATACACACTTCTGGTGGCTAAGATATATAAGTGGCTTTAGATATTTAGACAATAAAAATGAATCTACTCTATACGCTCGGTGCAAATAAGTCCACATTTTAGAAAAAGGCCCAGTATAGGAAAATAGATGGATGGCGTTGATAAAACATATACATCATGGTGGGACTCATAGAACTATGACATCAACTATCTAGCTGTTTGGCTCACCAGCCAAACCGCATCCTATATAGACTGCGTCTTAGACGAAGCATGAATACTGGATTCTAAGCTACACTTAAGAATTTGTTTTCTGTTTTAACGGATGATCGTGTAGGAAGATAAATTTTAGTACATTGAAAATAAAGTTTAAATGGACTATATTCAAATGTGAAAAAGATTTCCATCAACAATTAAGGCGATAGCTTCTCCAAAGTTGTAATAAGAACTATTGAGATCATGATCTCATATGTAATCAGGGCTAACATATGGTAGCTGCGGTAAGGTGAGAACGCAGGTTTGATGGATTCGTGACTATGGGCCCATTGGGATGCATGTGTTTTATATCCACACCATTCATCCATTTTGTCAGCTCATTTTAGGGCTTGATTCCAAAATGAAGTACATTTAAATATCAGGCGGACCACACTGTTTGCACATCCTAATGTAATCCACACGGACCAATCGGAGCTCGTCAAGTGTTGAGACTATTTCAAATAACGGGAAATCTTACTCACACCTCATAGATATCTTTCGATTTCATTTCCTTATGCGAACGTCACCTATCAAAATCGGATTGGCTCAGAGCCATACACATGATTGGAGTCAAAAGACATTATGAGGAGGAGAAGTAGTCATCGTATGAGTGGCACGTGTGATCGAGTAGTTTGTTCAATAAGCTATATAAAGCCCAGTCGGTGCCGAATCTTTCACAATCTAGATATTCATGATAAGATCATCTTATACAATCGTATCGAAAGGGGAAGCTTCCAAAAAACAATCGGTTCTTTTATGGCGACTACGAAGGATTAGGAAATGGGCTTTTCCAGAATTAAAATGAGATCAAGGGATGTGATGAGGAATTCGATTCTGACTAGGATATGGTCCCCTAACCTTCGAGGATCAAATGTGGACTGGAAAGGAAACTAGGATACAACTACTGCCCTCCTAAGTCTATATAAACAATATTTGATGAAGAGCTCGAGGGACCAACTAGGCCACCACACAATCTCCATCACAGTGCAACACTATTTTATCCTAGTTTTTAGCCTTAAATCCTCCACTTCTATCAAGCCTATGCTACATCAAGTTTAGAGTTTAGCCTACCTTAGATATGTTATTATCCAGCACCATTGCCACAGTATGCCTAGGAATATGTAAATATCCATGACCTTTGTTGTTGAATCTTTGATTAACTGAGTCCATACTTGGAAGATCACACTGATTACATTCTACTGGTCATTGACCTCGATTGTTTATTCATATAAACAATCATAGATAATTTATCTTTTATTTTTCTGTACTTATTTTTATTCTCACTTATTGTATCAATATTAATTCTAAATTAATAAAATCAACGTTCTAACCTTTATTTTTAATTATATTTCTTCATTATTGCATTACTGAAAAACTAAAGGTTCGTGATCACCGTTGAAAGGAAAGTTCTTAGCTTAAGGAAATATTTGAAATTACGATTTACACCGTTGATACTGAAGAATGAGTATGAGACAATGTCCTAGAAGGGGGTGAATAGGAATTTTCAAATATTTTCCCTATTTAAAAACTCTTAATCACCTTCTTAACAATCATTCAATTTAAATCAAGTAAGGTAATATAACTCTAAAGGCTTTCAAGCCAATAGAGGATCCAAGATTAAAGGATACTCGAGATATACAAATAGAACAACTAGCTTATAGTAATGTGAACTTGTGTGTAGAATGTGGTCCCTATCAATCTTAAGCATTCATCTAATCATGCATAAACAATCAAGCATTCAAACTTAAATAATCATGATTAAATAGATGCACAAATGATAAATCCAAACACAAGCATGTATAATGGTTCGGCTACTTGCCTACTCCACTCCTGACAACCACACTTTCTCCTAGAGTGTGTCGGATTTCACTATGAATGGTTTTAAATCATATTCACCATTAACTTTTACAGCCCTACACAAATGACTCAACAATTTATACTCTTCACACGAGTAAAGGTCCTACACTAAGAACCTACGTTTAGACCCACCGGCCAAGGTCCCACATAAGACACCTGCATTTAGCCCCACCGTCCAAGGACCCACATAAGGCACTTACGTTTAGGCCCACCGGCCAAGGTCTCACACAAGACACCTTCACAAGTTTGTTGATAACAAACTCTTAGCCTCAATGTTATATGAGGATAGAGACTAAACTTTGGACTCTTAAAAATGACACTTACTTATCGAAATGAGTCCTCTCTTATAGCTTGTTTTGGGTTGCATGATCTTCACTTTTTCATGCTTGAATCATCTCCCCGATGCTCCCCCGATCGCCATGTTGTAGTTTACCTATTGTTTTAGCTTCACGATCAAGAACCATGCATATGATGTTTCTATAAAGGTAACCAAGATAATGAGAGTTGGTTGAATCTCTAATAAAGGTTATGAATGAATTTTCTAAGAGATTCAACTAATGGATGCTCTAAAGTATCATAGAGACTAAGATTTTACCTATAGGTTTGGTCTCTATACTCTAAAGGAGGCTTGAGATCATGTTATTCATTAATAGGAGCTTTGAATGCTCATGAATGAAGAATCACAATGAAAAGAATATGAATCTCATGTGGATATAGTCTAGGATGAGTGATTTGAACTTGGGACAACTTAGAGACTCTGAAATACCTAAATCCACACTTTTTATAAAGTTCCGGGTCTTATATTTATAGAGAAAAGGGCGCAGTGGATCTATAACGGCTAGTTATCGGTGCTACAGAGTGAATCTTTGGTAGTACCGAAACATAGTCGGTGGTATCGAATTATCGCTCAGTGGTACCGAATTAGATCCTGAAGTTTGTTGGATGATTTTTGTTACTTTCGGTGGTACCGAAAGTTATTCATCGATAGGAGTCGGTGGTACCGAACAGCCTTTGAAAGCCGCTAGATTGTTTTAAGCGCTTTCGGTGATACCGAAGGCATCTTCGGTGCTACCAAAGGTGTCGTTCGATGGCACCTTTTCGTACCTAATGTGGAAAGATTTTCCTATTTTAACTCTTTGTCCATTAAATCATTCAACAACTTGGAACTTCCTAAAGCCAAGACTAAAAGGATAGAAAGTATGAACTTGAAATTGGCTTAAATAGATGACCTAAGTGATTTTTTCTATTTGGGTTAAAGTCATCTATAGGCAAGATCCTGATTGTAGAAGCTTCTTTGGAATCTGACTTTGTAGTTCGGGCTTTTGCTCCAATTGCGTCATTGGTCTTCATTTGCAAAGGGCTCATCCGACTACTTGACACAACTAGTCACGTGATTGACAAACGTGTGTGCAAATAAGTGCACTAATAATCTCCTCCTTTGTCACTTACGTGATGAAAATAACCTATCCTAGGACATTGTCATGATCCATACCATGACCTACTAAAACAAGAAAAGATTACATATCCTGTACCAAATTAAAACTTAAACATAAGACAAGATATATAACATAGATATGTTGCTCCCTTGTAGTTTCTTCCATGATCAACCTGTATTCTACAGAAAGCAACGGAGTGTTTTGGTGGGTAGATATGTTTCTTCTCCCCCTTCTTGTTAGTTATTGGCAAAGGATTTACTAAGAAGCAAACAAATTTATGATAAAATTCAATGTAGAGAGAGAATATGCAAATCACATAAGGTTAGAATGGAAGAGTTTTGAAATATATAAGCATTATGTGATCAAAAGAAATATATAACTCATGTCAGAAGAAATATAGTCATGAAAGAAAATAGCAAACATGAGCATAATGAATATCATCGTAAATTCATTACTACCCCAAGCTTGGGTAGAATCATTCATCATCCAAAAACCAACAAGCCCTTAAAGGCATTATTATTCAAACATAAAATGTAATATGATTCAGCAACCCACCCACCCCCCCTCCACCCCTAAAAAAAAAAGAAAAAAAGATCATCTAGACGATCCACCCTCATATGGAGGGATATAAGAACGACGACTCAAAAGCAATTCAGTGATGTGCTTTTATTATGTTGAAGAATGTTAAGACGTAGTTCAATCCCGGAGAGTCAATTTTTGCACTGCCGGATACGAGCTTCTATATTTGACTGCCCTTCAAGAAGTTGACGAGCTGGATCGTTTTAGCCAAGAAGATGCCCAGTGCTGACTGATAATGGACTTGGTGCAGGCATTGGGGTGCGACAAGTCCTAGTCAGTGGCCATGGGAGTGTCCTGAGCTTCTTCGCCACTCCTGCATTCCTAATTCTCTTCAAATGTAGTTGCAAACATATTTAGTTGAATTATAGTCTCCTTAGTAAAGCACACGGTAGGATATATTATATCATAAGTAGGTGGCAAACCAAAGAATTTTGAAAGTTTGCAGATAACAATTGGAAAGTGAAGGCTAGTACAATGAATGCATTTGACGACTAGGATCAATTGTTTCAAGATAAGAGTGGGTAGGCATACTTCAATCCCCTGAAAGATGTCATACAGGATATTCAAAACAAATGGGGAGATCATATCTCTAGAAACTTCACATGGGTATGCTTTGGTACTCAAAATGTTGTGCAGTACTTTCATGGTTGAGTCCAAATGTGATGAGTGAAGGAAGTTTCATTGTTCCGGGGGATTGTGGCACCATGACACAATGATCGAGTTAATTCACCCCAAACTCCAAAATGATTTAGACGACGATCAGTTGGGGGAATTTAAATTACTCTAAGGTGCAATACTTAACTCAACACCAAAGGAGTGATCTCCTTAGATTTGTTCATGAAGTTGATGCTGATGGATGGAGGGTCATCATTAGTGTCATGGGGGGAGTTTAAGAATTGATGGATGAGGTCATGATGAACCTCTCCTCCAAAGTACATTAGATTATCCCACCCAATTGATCCTAAGTAGAGATCAATCCCATATGGTTCGATAAGAACGGATCTGATCAACCTGTCAAAGATAGTTTTGTTTGATATTGGTATTTCAGGACGATTAGAATAGGGAGAACGACAATTGTTAGTTCGTCTAGTGGGGTGTTCTCCTTTTGTAAGAGCTTTGCCTTTGTCTTTTACCATTGTTGAGTTGTAATCATATTTTAGAGAAGTTAATGTAAGGATTAACAAATCTTAACAAAATTCATATGAAGTTCCAGATTATCAGATATAACAAGAAAAACAGACAAAGTATTTCAGTAAGAGTTAAGTTATGTGTATGAAACTTCAGATTAACTTGTCTCCAAGATAAAATTCCAACTATAAATTTACCAATATAGCAAAAGACTAGAGTCCTCTAATTTCCTTAGAAAATCAGTTATCAAGGAAATAAATGATTGATGCATTAATATATCAAAAAAAAAAAATCAGCCGTAAAATACAGTATCCAAAAATGCACAGTAAAAAAAATAAATCCTAATACATAGTTAATCTAGGAAGATCCATTAGCAGTATCTTCTTGTGGGCATGACAAATGTGCCGCAATCTGTTCCACTGACTGTTGGAGTGAGTGGAGCTTTTCTTCCATTGACTTCACCATCTCACCAAGTCTTAATTGCTCCTCCAAAATTTGCATGAGAGTATTATTCTGAGGAGTGGACACTGTAGAAGCAGAAGTTGGTAGATGAGTATCTAGGCCTTCCTTAACCATTTCGTCTTCCTTGCCCGGAAACTCTTCTTTTGCCGATTTTGGATTACCAGTTTCATTCACAGAACTAAGATTCATTTTCCTGATACTATGCACATTGATTTCTGGGGCTAATATAGATTCAACTTTAAGCACCCTGAACCCACATTGATGGGCGAACTTGCACAGCAAATGTCCAAAAGGTATTGCTGTGAAATTAGACTCAAATCCTGAAACTATTTGATCGTATACTAAAGTAGGTAGACATAATGGTTCCCCTTTACCAATGTGATATACGGTATCCACCATGAATGGTGTAAGCTCAGTATTATTTCCCTATTTAGGATAGATGTTGGAAATGCAAATCAGATGAAGTATACGATAATCATGGGACATATTTGTAGCCCATAGTGCATTCCTGTAATGCCAAGGTACATTGTTCCCATTGCACAAAAATTTAGTCCAAACAACCCTTTTTTGCTTCAGTGGGTAGGTTTAATTCAGTGAGTTATTTGGAATCCAATGGTATTCCTATAAGAGTTGAAATGTGATATGGGGTGATCTTAACTATTCGAACATCGTAGTCAACTTCGAAACCCCGAGATAATGTGCAATGAGACAAGAATGATCGCAGTACGGTTTCATTAACTGGCCCTCTAAATGATAGAACTTGCAGGCATCCCCATTGTGAAAGAATTTCCTGAACTTTAAAATTTTCAAAGCAGTTCACATTTAACTCTTCTTTCACACACAGTCCTTCTCGTAAAAAATATAGTAGCAATGAGATTGGTAGAATCAGGGTTTGAAGAGGACGAGGGTCTAGACAATTGGTTAAAAGATCGTCCACGCTTTGGGATGCAGAGTTTTTGCCTATTCTGGTTGAATCTTCTGTATCATGCTTCATCTTGGCTCTGTTTTCTCTAGGTGGTGATGACTCCATTTGGAGAAATGAAGTGGAATGATAAGGACCTATCAAGAGAAGATAAACCTAAGGCAAATAATCCTAGTTTTTGAGATGTAAAGAGAAAGCACTAGGAGATACCTTAGATTTTGCTGATTTTGGTTGCACAACCCTTCAACCGAAATTGTGAAGAAACGAGAGAAGTGACAGTCTAAACAGAACTAAGCAGTGATGGATTTAAGTAATTTGACGTGACTCGACTTTAGTAGTACCGAAGGTAAGTTCGATGTTACTGAAGTATCCCTGTAACTCAGAGGTTACTATAACGGCTTTTCCTAATATACATTGTGTTCATGATATGATTTGTGAGTGAAGATATAGCATGAAATCACCAAAATGTATAATGGCCAGGTATCCTCAGATTTATCAATTGAACCAATCATCACGCATAATCCTCAGATATACTAATTCGGCTCAAGTGAACCTCTGGGGTCATTTTTTAATATTCTTGAGGGGATGGTGTAATGTGAGCCAATAGACTACACATTTGGCTCTCATCCTTCATATTTATATGTTTTTCTCATATTTTGTTATTTGGTTTGAGAATTACTACAGTTGTAGGTGTCATAAGTATTTGTAATGACTTTTGGTCATCTTCATTTTCAGACTCACTATTTTCAGAATTGGATTTATCTGTGTCATCCCATGTGGCTAACATAGCTTTTCCTTTTGTTTTCTTGGATGGACACTCAGTGGATATATGTCCATACTTTTGACAATTATGACATTGGATTTTTTTGGACTTCCTAAAGGTTTTTCCTATTTGGCATTTGTGGTCTAGTTGAGCTCCTTTGTTATTGTATGGTCTCCCACGGTTCTTGTTGAAGAATTTTTTGAACCGTTGAGCCAACATAGCTGCCTCCTTATCAACATCTTCATCTTCATTTTCTTCTTCCTCTATTATATTCATGTCTTTGGTGATTTTGAGGGCATTGTTCTTGGTTTTTGTAGAAGGTTTGAAGTGTAGTTCAAAGGTTTGTATGGAACCTACTAGTTCTTCTACATTCATTTCTTCTATATTTCTACAGTCTTCAATTATAGTGACCTTGGAGTTAAAACGTTCCTGTAGGGATCTCAGAATTTTGCTACATGTTTTGGGTACTAGAATTTTTTTTCAAGTCTTCCCAAGGAGTTACATATACCATTTAATCTTGTGAAAAACTCTATGAATGTCTCATATTCTTTCATCTTTATGTGTTCAAAATAAGATGTTAGAAGTTGAAGCCTTGACATTTTTACCGTATTAGTTCCTTCATGGATAGTTTCTAATAACTCTTATGTTGCCTGCAAGTTTGCACACATACTTATCTGATGAAATACTTCCTTTGAAACTCCACAACGAATTGCATTCATGGCTTTGGCTTCAGCTTCATACATCCTCATCTCTTTGTTATATTGGGTCCATTTGGCCTTTGGTTTTGATTTGGTGATTGTTGTGCCATTTTCAAGAATAATTTGTTCTGTACGTGCAATATATCCATTTTCAACAATCTCTTATACATCATCATCTAAGGCCTAAAGAAAATATATCATTCTGGCATTTCAATATGCATAGTTTGTACCATTAAAGATGGGTGGTCGTGAGAAGGATGGTCCCTTTCCTTTGCCCATAGTTCTTTCTTCAGTCAAAATCTTCCTCTAGGTTGTTAGACCTTTTTCATAGGAAACTCGCTTTGATACCAATTGAAATTGTAATTTAGACCGCTGATACTGAAGAATGAGTATGAGACAATGTCCGAGAGGGAGCGAATAGGACTTTTTAAATATTTTACCTATTTAAAAACTCTTAATTGCCTTCTTAACAATCATTCAGTTTAAATCAAGTAAGGTAATATAACTCTAAAGGCTTTCAAGCCAATAGAGGATCTAAGTACAAAGGATACTCAAGATATACAAATGGAGCAACTAGCCTATAGTAATGTGAACTTGTGTGTGAAATGTGGTACCTATCAATCTTAAGCATTCATCTAATAATGCATAAACAATCAAGCATTCAAACTTAAATAATCATACTTAAATAGATGCGCAAATGACAATTTCAAACATAAGCATGTATAGTGGTTCGACTACTTGCCTACTCCAATCCTGACAACCGCACTCTCTTAGAGTGTGTCAGATTTCACTATAAATGATTTTAAATCAGGTTTACTATTAACCTTTACAGCCCTACACAAAGGACTCTACAATTTATGATTTTTACACGAGCAAAGGTCCTACATTAAGAACTTATATTTAAGCCCACCGACCAAGGTCCTACACTAGGCACCTCCGTTTAGGCCCATCGGCTAAGGTCCCACACAAGGCACCTACATCTAGGCCCATCGGCCAAAGTCCCACACAAGGCACATACGTTTAGGCCCATCGGTCAAGGTCCCACATAAGGCACCTACACGAGTTTATTGATAGCAAACTCTTAGCCTCAATCTTATATGAGGATTGAGACTAAACTTTGGACTCTTAAAAATGACACTTATTTGTCAGAATGAGTCATCTATTATAGCTTGTCTTGGGTTGCTTGATCTTCGCTCTTCCGTGATTGAATCAGCTCCCGGATGATCCCTCGATCATTATGATTTAGTTTACTTGTTGTTTCAGCTTCACGATCAAGAACCTTGCATGTGATGTTCCTATAAAAGTAACTAAGGCAATGAGAGTTGGTTGAATCTCTAACGAAAGTTATGGATGGATTTCCTAAGAGATTCAACTGATGGATGCTCTAGAGTATCATGGAGACTAAGGTTTTACCAATAGGTTTGGTCTCTATACTCTAAAGGAGGCTTGAGATCATGTTCTTCATTAATAGGAGCCTTAAATGCTCATGAGTGAAGAATCATAATGAAAAGAACATGAATCTCATGTGGATAGAGTCTAGGATGAGTGATTTGAACTTGGGACAACCTAGGGACTCTAAAATGCCTAAATCCACACTTTAGTTCCGAGTCCTATATTTATAGAGAAAATGGCCCAACGGATCTATAACGGCTAGTTATCGGTGCTACCAAGTGAATGTTTGGTAGTACTGAAACATAGTCGATGGTACCGAATTAGATCTTGAAGTTTGCTGGATGTTTTTAATTACTTTTGGTCGTATAAAAAGTTGTTCATCGGTAGGAGTCAGTGGTACTGAATTTCCAGTCGGTGGTACCGAATATCCTTTGAAAGCTACTGAACTATTTTGAGCACTTTCGGTAATACCGAAGGTGCCGTTCGGTGGCACTTTTTCCTACCGAATGTGGACAAGTTTTCCTTTTTTAATTCTTTGTCCATTAAATCATTCAACAACTTCTAACTTCTTAAAGCTAAGACTAAAATGATAGAAAGTATGAACTTGGAATTGGCTTGAATAGATGACCTAAGTGATTTTTCCTATTTGGGTTTAAGTCATTTATAGGCAAGACCCTGATTGTAGAAGCTTCTTTGGAATCTGACTTTGTAGCTCGGGCTTCTGCTCCAGTCGCGTTGTCAGTCTTCATTTCCAAAGGGCTCATCCGACTACTCGACACAATTAGTCACGTGTTTGACAAACTGTGTGCAAATAAGTGCACTAACAATATTATCACATTAAAGGACTAAACCTCCCCTTCGAGATCGCTCGATCACTGTAATATTGGTGGCTAGACAGTTAGATCAACCTTCATAGGTCTGGTCTTATAATTGATTTGACCCCTAAGGTCGTAAGCATTTAGTTGATTTGAGTCTAGTACAACTCTAGCATGCCCGCCACTATTCTATTCGCACAAGTTTGGCCAAATATGGATTGTTCATTAACACATGTAGCCTCATGTTTGATTGAACATCAATACTACTTTTTGGCATGCCCGGTAGAATAGCATGTTAGTGCATTGATTTGTGCATCTTGTTTGTTAATCACGTGACTCTGTGTCATATAGTCGGTCGAGCCCTTGGAAGCTAAAGACCGAAGATAAAGGAAGACATGCGCATCAAAGAGAAAAAAATATATAAATAAGGTGCCTTGGTGACCATAACTCTTGACTTAAAACAACCCCATAACCTCTAGATGATCCTAACCTTAATATGCATACCTTGTTGATCATCTTTTAGCCTTAAAGCTTAATTAAAATATGATAAGTAAGGCTTAAGAGGCACGAAATTGTTGTGAAATTGTATGCCTAAAACATCAATTTCTATGTGTTTCTCACTCCCATCGAGCGATCCTCAATTGGTCTCGATCTATCGAAAGTGCCAAAAATGTCTAACAATAAATTGACAAATTTCTAAAATTTCTCGATGCCATCAAACCGGCCTTCGATCCCATTGAAGGGGAGTTTGGTCAATCGAAGGCATCACTTGATCGATTGAACTGGCCATTTTCTACCTATTTTTTTACTATTAGAACTTGGTTCCTTTATATAGGGCATATGAGCCTTAAACATTTCCATGGGTTTTTTGGTGCAATAGAAGCATAGGTGATTACATGCTTATATCTCTCATCCTAAGCCTCTAAATCAATCCATTCTAAGTTATCTTTCTTGATATTAGCACTCTAATGGAGACTCTAACCTCTACATTGAAGATGAGCTTGAACTCTATCATTTTTTAATATTAAACCCAACCTTATTGGTATACCATTTATTTAAATCCTCTATGTAAGACCCGTATCCTAAACCGTATCGTTTGGTAGACTTCCGCGGTCTTTCCAATCGAATCCCAGCAACCTCGATCCTTAACTGGCATTTGCGCGCGACCCTGATTCACACGCCGTTAACTCGAGTCGCCTCAACCCGAGACTTGTACCCTAGCGACCGCGTCGTTGCCGCGGTTCCGATGGCGCGTCTCGCGTGCCGAGGCGATACCCAGGCCAGGAGATGTGGGCCCGCGTTCAGTTCGAGAAAACACCGCGCGTTGCAAGAATTAAGGGAATCTCTACGAAACATCCCATCAATCCTATCAATCAAAGTACACATCACCAATTAATGCCAAGTACAACTACCCTCCCCAAAAGTCAACTTTTCTTACAACAAAAGTACTCCCTTACATCACTCACCATCCCTCTCATCCCATCACTCCACCTCACCCTTCTCTCTCTCATTTTCTCTCTTATCATTCCAAGAAAACTCCCATGGAAGCAAGCCACGTCCAAGCTCCCCATGAGAGAGTTAGTATGACCCACCTTCCTACCATAAAATCCAACCCTTGGACCATCATCTCAATCGTTGAAAATGTCCTCTTAGAGCTCTAGAGTGCATAGGCGGAAGAAGGAAAAAGAGATCTCGAGGTGGGTGCTTTTATTTATTAATTTTATGGTTTGAGGGCCCACATATGTGGAACCCATCATGATGTATGTATTGTATTGAAGGGCCCATAGTGGCGAGGCCCCTCCACCATCCGTTTCTCCCTCCCTTTTCCTCTCTTTCCCCTTCATTTCTTTTTATGGTGATGATAGGGCGTGTGGCCCACCTAATGGGTTCAGCCAAAATCCAGGCCATCCAGATCTTTTTCCGGGCATCCAGTTGGTGGAGCCCATCTCACTGCCCATTGATGGACAACCTGCATGAAGGAATCCACAAATATCAGCTTGATTTATTGTGTGGGCCACATGTACGTCGACCCACCTGATGTGTGTGTGAAATACACACCGTCCAGCGATCTGGACGTGAGTGTGACCCTCATCGTGGTGTATTTGATCCACACCGTCTGTACAGGCAAGACGGTGGGTTCCAGCGGCACTGAGCTGCTGAATGGAGCAGGAAGCTCGGTGGTCCCACTATGACGTATGGTTATATCCAAAACCATCCACCCGTTTGGACGTAGGACCCACCCACACGTGTCACACGTGTGGGGTGGGACCCACTCTGATGTATTTATTGTATATCCATTACCGTCCACCTATAAAGACGGTGGTTGGACCCACTGTAATGCATGTGTTTTACACACACCGTCTATCCATTTTCAGCTTGGGAGGGGGGCCATCCCACACGTGCTGCACGTGTGGAATGGGACCCACCTTGATATATTTATTAAATTTGCACCGTCCAGCAGATCAGGACGGTGGAGATCTACCCATGTTGATGTATTTATTAATCTGCACCGTGCAGATGTACTGAACGGTGGCAAGACTCTGGCCAGCCCCCCTTCAATCGCTAGTGGATCTACACGTGTGGACCCACCTGATATGTATGTTCTATCCATCCTGTCCGTCCCTGGGACGGTGGGACGTCTCCACTGTCTAGGATGAGGACCCCACCATGATTTATGTAATTTTAGCCCACCGTCCAGCCTGCTGATGATGGGATCTATCATGATGCATGTGGTGGTCCATGTGGTGTGTGGACCCCACCTTAAAGTATTTTATATCCCAGCCGTCCAGCGGCTGCTGGACGGTGGGCACCTTCTATGATGTGTTTGTGCTCCACACCATCCATCTGATGGTGGACCCCAATCATATGGGACACACCTTGATGCTTGTATGTCATCCATCCCATCCATGCATGGGATGTGGGTCCCACCTTGATGATGTGCTGCTCAACATGTGGGCCACCAGGCTGTGTGTGTTTTATCCTAGCCGTCCATCTATTTGGACGGTGGTGGGTGAATCCACCATGATTTACATATTTTATTCCCTCTACCCATCTATTTTCTGGGTGTGGGACCCACCTCACACGTGCTACACGTGTGAGGGTGGGGCCCACCTTGTGATATGTATTATGTATCCTGCCATTCTCATGGGCAGTGGGTCCCAGCAGTAGCGGCTGCTGTGCAGACGTCAACAGAGTATTGTGGGTCCTATCATGAGGCATGTTTTATATCCACCCCATCCTGACCGTTCATCATCTATACGGTGGATGTGGAACAACTCACGTCCAGTCCCTGAACGTGGGACCCACCAAGGGGATTGGACGGTGTGTGGTCCACAGCTACATAAGCTCTGTAGCAGCGTCAATAGGTCCTGAGGACCAGATTGATGTATGTGTTAGATTCACCGTCCAGATGACTAGACGGTGGGCCACATCTTGATGTATATGTTGTAATCTCACCGTCCAGCAATTTGGACAGTGGAATCCCACCTACCACACATGTGGGGCCTGCCCTGATGAATGATGGACCCCACCAGAATTATGTATTTTATTCTCACCGTCCAGCGATCTGGACGGTGGAAACCACCTTGATGTAATTCTCTGCACCGTCCATTTGGATGGTGCTGTGCAAGGCCACCGTGATGTATCTGTCCTATCTACACCATCCACATCTGGACGGTGGGCCATCCCACCCAGTGACGTCACTAATGAGGTGGGGCTCACCTTGATGCTGCGTGGAAACCACCTTGATGCTTGAATTTTACTTGCACCGTCCATGGATTGGGACGATGCTGTGGAGGCCAGCTCGGTGTTGTGTTATATATATACACACTCCGTCCATCTATTTCTGGACATGTGGTGCCCATCCCACACGTGTGGGACCCACCTTGATGTAAGTGTTTTACATCCACTCAGTCCGTCCAGTAAAGGGACGTGGACCCCACTATGATGCAGTGCTTCATCTGCACCGTTTATCTATGGACCCCACTAGACGTATGGGTTGTATCTGCACCCCGTCCATCTGTTTGGACATTAGCAATTCTCTGGGCCTGATCATGCAGTATGTGTTTATCCAACCGCCCACCTGGCAGCAAATGGGGCCCATCTTAATTATGTACATATTTTGTATCTGGGCCATCCATCTACGGGACAACCAGCAGTTTTTGCTGCCATTGCAGTTGACGTCAGCAAGTTCTGTAGCCCGTCGTTGATGAATGTGATGTATATCTTAGCCGTCCTTCATTTAGATAGGCATGGGGCCCACCTAGGATGTTTGTATTGTAGCCGGACTATCCATATGAGGACGTGGGCCATGATGTATGGGTTTTACCCTCACCATCTATAGGACGGTGGTTACAGATCATTTTAAGGCCTGGGGCTCAACGGCTAGGCCCAAATATGTAGTCAACCGGGGTCATATGATGCGGCCCAGTATGAGGCCCAATGCGACTTATATGAGGCCCACTTGATGTATATGAGGCTCATTAGTGCGGTCCATCCATGAGACCCATCATGATGCATTTTTGGCCCGTGTGCGGGGCCCACCTGTTTATATTTTTAGCACATGCGATGGGGCCCACCTATGATTTATAATTGAGGCCCACCTATGATGTATATTTGAGGCCCACCCATAATGTATATTTGAGGCCCATATGATGGGGCCCACCTACTTGAATTTGAGGCCCATGGGCAAGGCCCATTGTGATGTATTCATGGCCTATGAGCAAGGCCCATTGTGATGTATTCATAGCTTATGAGCAAGGCCCATTGTGATATGTATTAGACCCATGACATGTGGCCCCTTTTGATGTATACAGGGCCCAGATATGTAGCCCATTTGATGCATATGAGACCCAGGTGTAGGACCCACAGGTTATGTAATTGAGTCCCATAAGCAAGACCCACCTGTTGTGTATATGAAGCCCATTGGTGCGGCCCGTGGATGCGATCTACTTGATGTATTTAATGGCCCATGGGTTGAGGCCCAATGTGATGGATATAAGGGCCACGAGTGAGGCCCAATGAGACGTATGTGGGGCCCTTGTATGGGGCCGAATGTGATATATATGAGCTTCATTGCGATGTGTGATTACTCTATGATGTATGTAATGATGATTATGGTGGGCCATGTTTTGGAAGCAATGATGGTTTAATGTCTACATTGATGTGCAATGATGGTTAGATGTCCTCATTGTGACCTTCCCGTAGGTTTTGTTAGGCCCATTCGCGCATTTCTAAGTGGGTTAACCCAAATAAGTGGGCTCCATTCACCGTAAACGGATGGCTCCGTGTTATCGGATTTGATATAAATACGGCCGAGTGCTAATCTTTATACTATAGTTGATCGGCTGATCATCTATGGACCCTGTTTTGTTTATCTGCTGATTATCGATGCGATTGACGTGACCGGTTTACCGATTCTGATTATCGATCGATCTCGATTGACGTGACCAGTTTGCCAATTCCGATTATCGATCGATTCCGATTATCATGACCGATTTTTGATTTCGATTATCGTGACCGATTCCGATTACTGAGGCCTACTTCGATTCTGATTTCGATTGTTGAGACCGATTTCGATTGCCAAGGCCGATTGTCGAGACCTACATGACATATATACGACCCGTAGTTGAGGGCCATTGTGATGTATCTGTGGTCCTTGAGCAAGGCCCATTGTGTTGTATATTAGGCCTTTGTGTGAGCCGTCGGGCCATTATGTGTTTGGCCCTATGAGGGTCATTCTTTAGGGCAATGTCCACATTGTCGAAGCCGATTGTTGATGCCGGTTATTGATACTGATTATGAGTATGTGACAGAATAGCATCATGATACATGCCCATACGCATCATCTATATGTTTGTTATGAGATGTGATCGACCATTGCATATGTCATTGGGTAGGATGATATGAGACTCCCTGATAGACGGAGGTTATCTCACATGAGCACATGGTTTGCGTAGGATTGATGCATGACTGGATTGTATGATTCATGCATCTTGCATTGTGAGTTGTGATTACTGTATGCCCTAGCGACATCAAGGTCGTAGCCTCCACAGGCATATCGTGGATGGCCAGATGGGACACTAGAAATCTGTTCTACATGGGGTGCTATAGATATCCCTGGGTGCAAGTTCCTAAACCCTCTTGGTTCCAGAGGTTGCTCCAACGTCTAGACCGAGTGGGTAGATGAGCGTCGAGTGCCGATTACCAGATGGCTGCGCTCTCCACTGTGTAGTGGTCGGTTGGAAGGGGGTGCGGCCTTACCTGCCCGAGAGGAGGGGGCAAAGCTAGGCTGAGTTTGACCAGCTCGAGGAATGGGTTCGCTATCGACGTGCTGGGCCCGATATTGGTAGGCGGATAGTGAGGTCTCTTCCACTCGCCTTGTTGCGCGTGATGGGGCGGCAATCTGGTTTGGAGTGTAATAGACCCCGGTGATTTTCCGGAGAGGAACCGTACTGATATGTGGACTTATTGAGTAGGAGATGCATGCTCATTCATTCATCCATTCACTATCCACTCGGGCTGGTGGTGCACAACTAATTGTTGTGTAACTTCGTTATGGCATGGATTTCGGTTAGGCGCGCGACTAACCTGAGATCAGGAGTTTACCACATTGAGTCTGAGTGTCCAAATTTAGGTATGGGACTGGTTTGGATAGAAGTCACTTGTGGTGGACCCCATAAAACATACTATCATCCCGACTTCACACTCCAGCATGATTATTTCATTCGCATCGCATATTGCATTACATCCTCGACATCTGATATTTGTCTCTTTATGACTCCTTATCGCATAGTTGTTCTATATTGCGTATTCTGATATTGATTAACTTATAGACTTGTCCATACTTCCGCTTACTCTGTTATCGTATGATTTATATCTTGTCAGTATTTCTGCTTACTCTGATAATTCCTGCTCTTGTTAGTGTTTCTGCTTATTTAGACATTGTATGGTTTATGGATTACCATTTTTTTCGGTATTGTATGATTATAGCATTGTATTGAATACTTGGCACTTACCTTGTGCACACACTTACACCAACCTCTAAGCTTTCTATAAGCTTATGCACGATAGATGTGTGCAGGTGATGTTAGGTTGCAGCAGTGTTGAGCTTGGAGCGTGCAATGGTCTTCTGGAGCTTGATTCTTATTTATGTATTTCCCTTTCAGTATTGTACTCAAACGATTATATTAGTGGATATGTGATGATGATGTTGCCTTTGTGAATTGGGTAATCTTGTGGTTATGCTTATTACTAGTTATATGTATAAAAAAAAATTCTCCTTGTAAGATCCCAGGATCGGAATCTGGCATATGAATGCTAGGAGCCGAGAATGGGGTACTACGGAGGCTGTCGGCACCAGATTTGGTAATCGAGATTCTTATGAATCCGATTCCCAGGTTTGGGGCGTGACACTCTAGAAAACCCATTTGAATCCCCTAAGAATTATAATATTTCATTAGTTATAAGTGATTCACCCAACCTCCTATCACCTTGGTCACCGCATCGGAGCATCGCATGCAAGGTGTTTGATATTGGAGCAATTGATGAACGGATTCGAGTACGGGAGAGCTTTGAAGAAGCAACTCAAGATTGACGCATCAATGGGGCTCAATTTGACAAGTAAGGTTGTCATTTAGAAAATTCATGTACACTCCTTCCTTGTGTAGGATTGAATGTAAGAGTTTGATTGCCAAACTCAATTACGTTCTTGTGTAGGACCTTGGTTCTTAGAAGAAAGTTTCTTCCTCTTTCTAGGTGAAGTTCATGATTGCCTTCCTTAAAGTGTTTGTTTTATGAAACAGGTAGAACTTTTTAAGAAATTTTCAAGCCATTTTAAACCATGTGCTGATAGATCACAGCTTTAAGGAGTGCAATCACGACTTAGCCTTCTCCTTCAATGAGAATGGAAACAACTTCAGTCTTAATATGTCTTCAGACACATTTGGAAAGTGTAATGTGGCGACTATCTCGTCAAATTCTTTAATGTGTAAGTATGGACTTTCAGAGTCTAGTCTATGAAATTTAGAAAGGAGTTGAATCACTTCGGGTTTGAAATCCACATTTCCTGCATTAAGTGAAAACACCATACAGGAAGATGTACTCACACCTGCCGGTTGTAAGTAATCCCGTAAAGTACGAGGTGGGAGAGCATGATGCATCTCATTCTCATCTTGAAATTCCTCAACTGGATATTGAGGTTGATTTGCAGTAATTACTTCAATTAACTCAGAGGATCTTAAGTGGTGTCTAATCCGGTGATGGATAGACACCCCTTCAACTAATCCTTATTCACTTAAGAGACGTCAAGTGTTGTCACGAATCCACTCGGGCATGAAACATTCACAACCCTTAAATTCTAAACAACTAAAACCTAAGAAAAAGAAAACTACAGAAATAAGAAATTTGGAAAGGAAAGAGAGTTGGAAAGAAGTTTTCAGATTGGAGTTGTTATGTTAGATTTCTACAAAACAGAAAACAATGTTAGTTTCTAAAAACAAATTCAGAAAATCCTAACCTAAAATCATAGTAAAAGTTTACCCTAATATTAACCTAATTTTAATACTAATCAATCTTAAAAAATGTAGCTGAAGTCCTCGACAAAGGTGCCAAAAACTTGTTCATAACCCCAAGTGCTGGGCTACGATGTAATAATAACACAGTGAGGCTAAGGTCGAATCCAAAAGGACTTACCTTGTACGTATTCTAAAAATAATTAGAACTATAACTAGAACAAGATTTAAAATATAATCTGAAATAAGAGAGATTAATTGTGAAAGAATTATCAATAATAAAAAGGAAACTAAAGCGTCAAGGATCCACTTGTAGTTATTAAGATGCTATCTCACTTTATTCAATAAACACAACTGGAATCAGATTCTTATCCTATCAAGTTGGATGATAGAACAGTGAAACCATAATCTAAACTTTTTATTGAATTAGTTCCCACATGAAGCACTATTGTGATGATTGTAGGGAATTCAACCATCCACCATGCCCAGGAGACAATGGTGGATCACGAATTTTATAGATCTCACAATTACAAAACAAGATAAGAAGATATCAAAAGTTTTTCAAGCATCTACTGTAATTGAAATCACAATGAACCATAGAAAACTGAAAATATTCCTTCATTCTAATCATAAATCAATAGAAATTCAATATAAACATGAATCAAAGTAAGATAATCATCTAAAAAAACTACAAGTTTCATCTCTTAATTTTAGCTAAGAGGTTTAGCCAACCAAAGACATGATTGAAACCAAAAACTCTTAAAGAAAATATAAAAACTAACTAGAAGAAGAAGATCGAGGAAGAAGAAATGACTTCTTGAAGTTCTCTAAGACTTTGCTCCACTCTTCCAACCTTAATTCATCCTTAGAAGCAATTAAGAGACTCATATTTATAGTATTTGCTTGGACTGACCTTAAGACCACTTCAAATTTATACAATAAGTTATGCTTCGGCCAGACCAAAGTTGGGTTTAGTTTAACAGAATTGAGGCTAAAAATCTCACTCTTTCGCTGGATAATTCGGCGTGATTTCGGTCGAACCAAATTAAGGCTGAAAATTTTGCTTCTTGCTGGACTATTTTGTGCCATTTCAGTTTGATCGAAATTGAACTTCGGTCGAACTAAAAGTCTGTTTGAAGACTTTCTGTTTTAGACTTAGAATTTCAAAATATGTTTTTTTTTGGCTAATTTTCAGGATTCTTTTTATTCACTTCAAATCTTCAATTCTCTTTATTCCTCACTTGGTTTCCTTGGATATTTGACATGTGAATTCTTCATTAATGACTTCTAAATTTTTAAATCTTCATTTAGTAATCTTTTGATAATAAATCTTCCTTTTGACGTCAATTTCACCTTAAGCTCTCAAAATCACATCGCACATGAAAACACGCATAATTAGATCGATTAAGCACTATAATGTTTATAAAACCAAGGCATAAATAGGAGGAAATATGCAATATTTCACACTCAATACTAACTCACTCCTTATAAATTGCCTGATCGTTGGCATTGATGGGTAGACAATTACGTCAACATTCATAGATATGATCCTAAGGTTAATTTGGTGCTTGAAGTTGTAAGCGTATGATACCGTTCTAATAGCACATGTATTTCTACCTTGAAACTAGGTTCATAAAAGGATGATTTAAATGTGGGGGTCCATCGTGATGATGTAATGTATCCACACCATCCATCCTTTTACCTTAACATTTTAAGGCATGAGCCCAAAAATGAGGTAGATCCTAAGCTCAAGTGGTCCACACCATTAAAAATCGTGGCGGTAAAAGGGACCATTAAAATTTTGTGGTGGTAAAAGATTTTTAACAATAGGTGTTCAACCCACTATTTCCTGTGGGGTGGTCCACTTAAGCTTGAGTTCATGCCCTAAAATCAGCCCTCAAAATGGATGAACCACGTGAATAAGCCATATATATTATTATAGGCCTCACACAAAATTCACCCCCTTAATTTCAATGTCTAAAAAGCAAAGCTGCCGTTCTCATCATAGAAAGTAGTACTATTATTACATTGATAATTAATCATGACCCATTTACGTATATTCATTTGCATTTACACGGGAAAATGAAAAACAAACACCACTGAACTAACAAAATGAGTGGGCTGCGTGGATATAAAACTCATATGTCCTAGTGGCCTACAGTCAGTCCACCGAGCTCCGTGGTTTCCGCGATTTGATCAGCGTCCTAAGGCAAGCACCGTATCCTGTCAAAACCAACTTTTTTAGGGCTGGATCTTGTTGGTAGAATATGACCCTGCATGATAGCTCCATGTGTGGTGCGGATAGCACCTGTCAGGGGCTGTGGGGCCCACCGTGATGTGTATGTTCTATCCACGCTGTCCATCCACTTTGACAAATCATTTTAGGGCATGAACCCAAAAAGAGGCAGATTAAAGCCTCAAGTGGACCACCCCACAGGGAACATTGGGGATTGAAAGTTTATTGCTGATATTTATGTTTTCCCTTCATACAGGTTTACGTGACATTATGAACGGGTTAGATGGAAAGTAAACATCACGGTGGGCCATAGGAAGTTTTCAACGGTAGGAATTCAATCTTCATTGCCTCTTGTGGTGTGGTCCACTTGAGCCTTCAATCTGGCTCTTTTCAAGAGTCATGCACTAAAATGGTCCATTAAAATGGATGGACCGTGTGGATAAAACATACACATGACGGTGGGCTCCACAGATCCCCTGACAGGGCGGTCCGTCTGTAGCTAGGTCCTGGTGGGGGAAGTACCAGTCCACACCCCTCCATGTAGGGCCAGGTTTACACATCGGATGGCGCACGTGTCAGATATCAATCCATCCATTAGGTAGGGAGCTACGTGAACATGGCCTGACAAATTTCAGGGTAGGACACTCAAACTTGAACGGTTCGCATTTTCTTTCTAACAGCCCACTTATTTCTGGTACAAATTTGAGCGGCATGATCAGATGACCAAAATTGGTGTGTGTATATATATATATATATATATATATATATATATATATATATATATATATATATATATATTTGGTATGTCCAAAGTGTACCCTACCAAATGAAATGGCCCTGATCTTGACACGTGGGGTGCCTGATGGTTTTGCAAAGCCCCTCTAATAATAGCCCTCTATGAGTTTCGTATCGCAGTAGCAGGTGCGGATTTTGGAAATCTTTGGCTTGTGCTGTCTTCACATGATTTCACGTTTTTGTGCCGAATGGACACGAATTGCCCATAACCCCAAGCTCTGTCGGCCATCAGATGTTGTTTGTTTTATATTCGCTTGATCGTCTGTTTCTACTTGTGGTGTGCTCCTCTTTAGATTTATATCTCCGGGAGCTCATCTCCAAAAGAAAAATAATATGATTTTAATGAGTTGGACAGTTTGTTCCGGGCTCTCTTCGTTGGGCTCGGTTTCTTCTTTCTCTTCTTATTGGAAAATAAAAATAAATAAATATAAGCGTGACGTGATCATTTCAAAGAGAATCATTCAATTTGGTGGCCCACTTTCGATGGATCATGCCAATCACATAGGTCATTAATTGGACGGATTGTAATTTTTTAGTACCAGACTATTCTTATTATTGGGGGACCGCGGAAGCATACATAGATGAATCTAGGAGAGTAATCCAATCGCACAAACCAAGCAAAGAGAACACAATGAATTTAACGTGGAAAAACCCTTTCGGGAAAAAACTTCAGTACAAAGCGATAAATAATCACTATGAAAGCATAAATTATAAACAGAAAAAGCTTACTTGATTTGAACAATCTCGAATCTCACCTTATCTACACCCTTTAAACTCCTTGGACGATTTTAAAACCCTAGTAATACATCCCAATCCTGTTTACACCCATATATATATAAGCTATGAAAGAATTCCAAACAAATCCCACAAAATCGCAACTCTGTGAAAATCTATGCGATCTGATTAATGTCATCGAAACTAATCATTCGATGGCATCGAAAAGACACCTCAACTGTCCATAGACAAAACATAATTTTTTGAAAATTCTCAATTGCATTGAACTATGTTCGATGTAATTGAACCTAACCTTCAATGGAATCGAACACCCTCTAATGACATCAAAAAACGCCCTGATAGTCCATTGACCAACCAGAGAAAATCTAAAAAATCTCGATGGGATCGAGCACTATTCGATGCAATCGAAGGTGACATCGAGTAGTCTATCGATGACATCGACGGGCCCAGTATCTGACTTGATTTATAACATTAAATACAATAATCTCTACCATGTCTTCAATCATTAAACGTGTAACTACTTGTCTTCTTTTTTTATCTCTGCCTTACGTTATAACTCCATCAACGCTTCTTGTGCATACTTTGTCTTCCTTTTTATGTATTTGTGTTCACTCCCCAAGTGCAGGGTTGTGATGTAGTAATAACTCGGTAAGACCGAGGTCGAATCCCAAGGGACTGAAACTTATACGTAGTCTGAAACTAAGTAGAAATAGAACTAGACTAAGATGAATTTTAAATAAAATAAATTTAAGGAGTAATGATGAAATATTTTGTCTAAAATTTATAGAAGTCAAAGGAAAGGAAACTAGGTATTTAGAGGATCCACTTGTAGAGATTAGAGAGATCTTATGCCTGCTTCAAGAATCATGGAAATTAACTGAACTGTCATTGATATAGTTTTTAAGAGATGAAAGGTATATGAATTAGAATGGATTTCATCACCAAACCATGCCTAGGAGACAAAGTAAACAACAGAATTAAACTAATTGCCAACCAATCATAATGTATGAAGGTTAGGAAGGGTACCGTCATCCGACCATGCCCAGGAGGCTATGGTAAACAACAAGACTTCCTGACGTCATAAACATAAAGGAAAGGAAGATACTCAAAGCTATCGCAGACCTATTGTAATTTTAGTCACAACAGACCATTAAAAACTAAAAACATTCCCATTAATAAACTAAAATCAACATCAGATCAGTTTTAAACAAAAGACATAGTTACAGGTCTCCCATCACACTACAAGCTTCACCTTTTAGCCCTAGCTAAGAGGTTTAGCTACTCATGAATAGGCTAAACATCCTTAAATAAAAGCAAAACAGTAAACAAAATAAACTCTAAAATAATTCTCTCTCCTTTTCTATCTTACGTTCCAACCCAAGCCAAGCTACACGTCCAAGCTCCAAATGCCTGCTCTGATCTCCTCTCTCTCTCTCTCTCTCTCTCTCTCTCTCTCTCTCTCTCTCTCTCTCTCTTCCTTCTCCTTTTATAGCCAACAAGGAGTGGCTAGGTCGGTCAGAGTCGGTCGAACCGACCTTGTTTACGCAGCAACAACGGTAGAGAAAATGGCTTGCGGAAGTTTTACGCACTCTGCTACACGTGTGTCACCTTGCTTACACTGATTGCTTAGTGGCCCCCACAGATGAGTTCTGGTAGTAAATCTACTCTGTTCACTAAGACGAGCACGAAAAAATGGTCGGTCATACCCTATTTTCCTCTGTTTTGGTGTGGGCCACATGACTTTTCTGTTGCACCATTCATCCTCCTTTTAGACGGTTGAAAACCATTCTCTACTGTCTTTCGTAATTTCGCCACCTAAGCGAAGGTCCTGGCCACGTCCTGGACCGAATGAGTAGTCCTAATTATCTGTGTGTTGAACGGTGAGGGCACACTACATTCATCCGCAGGCTCTGTTGCAAAACAGAGCCCGCACGGCTTCTACGTTATTGATTGGCGGGACCCCCGTGCGAAGATATCTGCGAAATTCGTACCGTCCATTCGATTCACAAGAAAAAACCATTAAGAGATGGTTGGTTTTGGATCGAGTTAGATGTGGCCCATCGAATTGTAACCCAGCCGTCCATCCTACGTTTTCTGAAGATTCACGTGGGTACACGTGCATGGGACCAAACAGCTACCATGGCTGGGGTCGTGACCACCCCTTGGAGTGAATGGACGGTTCGGATCATCTGCTTGAATGATGTATGGGGTCCACTATCAAAAAATGGATGGGCAGCGTAAAGACGCTGCCCGTTTTGGAAAATTTTTTATTTTTGTCGATCAACGCCTGCTGACTGATTATGAGTGAATGGGTGCACAGCTGGTGTACCTGTGCATAGTGCACACACCACTCAAGGTGGGGTCTACTGTGATGTTTAAGAGAAATCCGCTCCACCCATCCTCCTCATCTAGTTTAAGGGGTTGAGACCAAAATTGAAGCATATCCAAATATTAGGTGGGCCCCAAATCTATGATTTATGGGCTGATCTGTCCGTTAGGCCACTTCCACAGGTATCCGGGAGCTGATATTCGACATGTACGGTTAATTTGTGGTCCTCAGGCCATATATAAAGTTTCGAGCCGAACGGATGGTGAGAACCCTGTGATCTTGCATTCTGGACCAATTTCAGGCCACTTGAGCTTCAGTTTCTCTATTTTCTCGGTTATTTGGCATGTAAATCCGTTGATCTTGGTCCCCTGGGGTCCGTCCCTTGCTTTGGTGTCTTCAGAGTATCAAATCCATGCTTTTAATACCCCTTTTCAATCCAAGCTCCTAAACTCATCTTGCAACACAAACACATTTAAAATAGGCCGTTAAATAGTATCATGTTCGTAATTTTGAGAAATAAATGGGGTCTAATATGCAATATTTGACCCTCAACAATTTTTCAAGCCCAAAGAAGTCGCATAAAACTTGAACTTCTCTACAGGAACCACCTTAGTGAACATGTCCATCGGATTTATGCTGGTGTGAATCTTCTCCAGAGTCACGCCCTTTCCTCAAGCACTTAGATAAAATGGTGATGAACACTAATGTATTTAGTACGAGAATGATAAACATAATTTTTTAGCAAATTGATAGTGTTCTCGCTGTCACAATTAACCAATACGGCCTCCTTCCAAAGCCTCAACCGATTTATCATGCCTCTCAACCAAACGTCTTCCTTAAATACGTTCGTCACTGCCATATACTCGGCTTCGGTTGTAGAAAGAGCCACTACAGATTAAATCTTTTAACATCTAACTAATTGCTCTACCCAATAATACATATATGTAACCTGAAGTCAACTTTCTGGAGTCTACACTGCCTGCATAATCTGAATCCACATATGCTACCAACTTTTCCCATGTCTTCTCAATAGTTAAGATATAATCTTTTATACCTTGAATGTATTGAATTAGCCATTTCACTGCTTCCCAATATTGCTTGTTGGGGTTTGACATGTATCTGCTCACAACATCGATTGCCCGTGACATATCTGGTCTCGTACAGACCATGACATACATCAAACTGCAAACTGCATTTGAATAAGGCACAAGACATATCTTGTTTTTTCTTATTTATTTTGGGACATTATTATGAAGAAAACTTGAAGTGACCCGTGTGGGGAACGCTGATCGGCTTCGCCTTGTCCATCCAATACTCGATTAATGCATTTTCAAGGTATTCTGCCTATCATAACCACAGCCCGCTCCTCCTCCTGTCTTTGTATATATCAATGCTAAGAACCCTCTTTACAGCCCCTAGATTCTTCATCTCGAATGTCCCTGATAACTAAGTTTAAGTATGTCGATTTTAGACATATTATGACTGGCGATCAATATATCATAAACATGCAATATTAGGATTATGAACTTTTCATTACTCAGTGTCTCGTAATAGACACAATGATCGTATTCACTCCTAGTAAATTTCTGACCCAACATGAATCAAATTTTTTATACCACTGCCTAAGTGACTGTTTTAAGCTGTACAACGACCTTTTTAACCCACAAACCTTGTTCTTTTCCTCTTTTACTTCGTATTTCACTGGTTGCCTCATATAGATCTGCTTTTCTAATTCGCCATGTAGGAATGCAGTCTTAACATCCATTTGTTCCAGCTTGAGATTGTATTGGGCAACCAGTGCTAACACGAATCTGATAGACACTTACTTAACCACCGATGCAAATATCTCTATGAAGTTGATACCTTCTATCTGAGTGTAACCCTTCGCTACCATCCTTACTTTGTATCTATCATATTTTCTTTTGAATAACCACTTACATCCAATCGCTTTTCAGCCCACTGGAAACTCCATCATCTCCCATTTGTCGTTCTTGTGCAAGGAGTTCATCTCATCATCCATAGCCGTCTTCCACTTTTCTACATCTGGCTCATTAAAAGCCTTCTGAATAGTGGATGAGTCCCCATCATCTGTAATGAGAGCATATGCAATATTTGAGTCGTCCCTATATCTTATCGGTAGCTTGCGATCTCGTGGTGGGTTTCTCTTAGGTGGCTTCTCCACCTATTCCTGTACCTTTGTCTCCGCATCTATTCTTGCCTGAGTATCATCTGTGTCAACCTGAACGTCCATGACCAACCTTTCTAGTTCTTTTTTCTCCTCCTGATCATTCTTACGGAATAGACACCCTTCGTCAAATCTGATATTACGGCTAGTGATGACCTTACGTGTGACCTTGTCGTATAGCCTGCAGCCCTTCACACCAACACCATAACCAACAAAGATGTACTTTTTAGCTGTTTGGTTAAGCTTATCTCTCTTAACTAACATTACATGAGAGGAAGCCTCACAACCAAATATGTACAAATTTGAGTAGTTAAGCTTATGACCACTCCATACCTCCTTTGGAATTTCATAATTGATTTTCGTAGAAGGAGACCAATTCATCAAATGGAAAGTTGTGTTAACGGCCTCAGTACATAGGTTTTTGCCCAACCCAGAATTAATTAACATGCTTCAGGCCCTCTCCAAGAATGTTCAATTCATCCGCTCAGCCACACCATTTTCTTCGAGCATGTGGCGTACTGTGTTGTGTGTAATGATCCCTTCATCTTTGTAATATTCATTAAACTCAGTTGAGGTAAATTTACCACCATTATCTATTCTTAAAACTTTTATTTTTCGCCCTAACTATTTTTCCACCATGGCCTTCAATTGTTTGAATTTGGTGAAAACTTCAGATTTATATTTCATGAAATAAATTCAAACTTTCCAGGAGTAGTCGTCAATGAATGTGACAAACTATAACTATCCTCCAATGAAAACTATGGACGATGACCCCTATACATTAGAGTGTACATAATTAAGCACTCCCTTACATACATGTTTACCAGTTTTAAAAGATAGCCTAGATTGTTTACCATATATATATAATGCTCGCATATATTTAAATATGAATTCTTAAAAAATGGGATTAAACAACAATCGAAAAGTACCTTCATGCCCCGTTCACTCATGTGGCCTAGACGAGCATGCCACATATATGCAAACGTGGAATCTGCAATAGTTGTTGCCGCTCCACCTATTGAAATGCTCCCGATTAACCTGTAAAGGTTACCATGCCTCTATGTCCCCATAACCACAAGTGCCCCTTTTGATAATTTCAGGACACCATTAACACTGGTAAACTTGCACCCTATTACCTCGAGTGCACCGAGAGAAAAAAATCTCTTCTTCATTCAGGAACGTGCCTAACCTCAGTGATGTAGAATGTGTCACAGAGATATTCCTAGCATGGTTGAGCCAAAAGAAGATGGACCGTGAATTGACTATAACTTTTGATCCGGGTATCGTCATGGGGCGTACAACCTATCACTCTTTACTGAAACGCGTCATCCGAGGTGAACTGACCCACAACGTGGGTCGTGTCTGTCCGTTTTGTCATAAAATGCACGCTTTTAGCTCAAAAATGAATTTTTAGAAAAAATTTACTATTTTTAGTAATTCCGATTTTTTAATTTTTTTAGAATTTTAGATTTTCTTTCCTTTTAGAAATAACTTTTAGTTATACTAAGACTCTTTTAGAGAAATTTTATTTGTAATTTTTATTTTTAGAAATTAGGCATTAAAAGAGTTTTATTAGAATTAGGATTTTTATTAGAGTTAGAATTTTGCTATTTTTGGTAATTACGAATTTTAGTTTATTTTTTTTCTATATTAATGGTGTAAGGAGACACATTAGACAATTATCAATTATTCATTAATCAATTTCAAATTTTATTAGAATTTATTTCTATTCTCTTGCTTTCTTTCCTCGTGGATTCGAGAAGTCTCTGTGAGGAGTCCAGAGAAGCTCCATGGATTCGGAGTAGTAATCCTTGAGGAAGACGGTGATCTACCTCATCATGTTCATCCCTGTGTCAATTTGGTATCAAAGCGAGGTTTTTTCTCAGGCTGATGATAAATAATGAAGGTATGAATCAAAATCCTATGGACGGTGATCTAGGGATTCGTTATCTTTTGGAAAGAATGGAAGCTTACCACCGGGAGAGTCAGTTGACCATGCAAGGGCTACAGGCAACCCTCAACCGTATTGCGGATGCACTAATTCTGCCCCGAGCTCAAAGTGATGCTCAACCGCTTGTGGCTATTGTACGACATAATCCCAATTTCTACAAAGCACCATTAGATGATGGTAAATCACAGGCCACCACTTCGATTATGAGGGAGCCATTATACATGCCAAAGGTAGAAATCGAATTATAGTGTGACAACATCTTTCGAATAAGGTGCATGTTGAGGGTCAAATATTGCATATTAGACCCCGATTATTTCCTGAATTTATGAACAAGATACTGTTTAATGGCTCGTTTAATCGTGTTTGTGATGCAGGGTGTCTTTACAAGCTTGGACTAAAATAGGTACTAAAAGTATGAATTTGACGTTCTGATAACACCAAAGGCAAGGGATAGACTCCTGGGGACCAAGATCAACGCTAGGGATCAGCAAAAATCAAAGAACTGAAGCTCAAATGGCCTAAAACTCATCCAGAATGCAAGATCAGATATTTCCCACCATCCGTTCGGTTCGAAACTTCATACGTGGCCTGAGGACAAGAAATTAACCATACAAGCCAATTTTCAGCCATTGGATCCCTCTGCAAGTGACCCAAGGGATAGATCAGCCCATGAATCTCTGATTTAGGGCCCACATGATATTTGGATATGCGTGAATTTTGGTCTCAACCCCTTAAAGGAGGTTCCAAAGCAGATGAACGGAGCAGATTTCTCACATATGACAAAGGGGGACCCACCTTACATCGTGCGTGTGCACAGCACACGCACGGACGCTGAACACTGAATAAGGAAGTCGGTCAGCACATGCGCTGACCGACGATTCTTCTCCAAAACAGGAAAGACGCCACAGCGTCTTCACGGCCGACGCTGAGTCGTGATTGTGCGCCCCACCTATTCTTCTTATGGAGGATCAGAACCATCCATACGATTTAGAGGATAGCCGAGATCCGCTCCTAGGTTTCAGTTTTACTCCATGCAAGCTCTTAAAAAATCCTGATCGTCAAACACAGTTTGGACGGTAGAATGAGAACTCTGGTGGGGCGCAGCAAAGCTACTCCAAAATCGGTCCTACCCGATGGGTTTTTCGAGCTGAACGCCGTGAACGGCGTAGATTTCTCCAAACAACACCACCATGGGTTCCACCAATATCACAGTGAGCTCACGCAAGCTCTGTTTCGCAACAGAGCTTGCGGACCAATCTTATGGGCCACCATCGCACTTCAAAAGCCTGATCTGAGCCGTTCATCATGAACCTACGATCTCCTTCATCAAAGCCTAGGTGACCAACTCTTAGAAATCAGTGAAGATCATTTCCCATTCGTCCAAATAGAGGACTGACGGTGCAAGAAAAAGATGGGTGGGACTCACCAATTGCGGTCATAAAAATAGACTAGTTTTACTAAAATTCCATGGGGGTTCCAATGAGCGGATTGGATTTCTCAGAAAAACCCAATAATGGGCCCCAGTTCAGTGCTGACCTGTTATACGGGATGTGCAAATAGGTTTCTCACCTGTTATGCTTTGCAAAGAGTAGCAACCGACTCCAGCACCGCCTTCCTTACAACAGCTATAAGAAGGAGGATTCATGGCTGAGGCTTGGGACGGGGGAAGCCAAAAAGAGCAAGGGAGAGAGAGAGAGAGTTTGGCTGGTGGTTCTATTTTTTTTCTCTATTCTTCTCAATTTTTAATTATTTTCTTTTAAGATGTTCAGCCCATCTATGTGTGGCTAAACCTCTTAGCTAGGGCTAAGAGGTGAAGCTTGTAGCGTGATGGGAGACGTTTAATTATGCCTTTTGTTTAATATTGAACTGATTTTGATTTAATTTTATTTTGGAAATATTTTTAGTTCTTAATGGTCTGTTGTGACTGAAATTACAATGGGTCTGCGATGCTTTAAATATTTCTATTTCCTTTTCATGTTTATGATGTTAGGAAATCCTGTTGTTCACCATAGTCTCCTGGGCATGGTTGGATGTCGGTACCCTTCCTAACTTTCATACATGTGATTGGGTGGTAATTAGTTTAATTTTGTTGTTTGCCATAGTCTTTTGGGCATGGTTTGGTGATGGAATCTATTCTAATTCATATACCTTTCATCTCTTGAAAACTAGATCAATGACAGTTCAGTTAATTTCCATGAAACAGGCAAAAGATCTCCCTGATCTCTACAAGTGGATCCTCTGAATCCCTAGTTCCCTTCTCCTGATTTCTCTCAAGTTTAGATAATTATTTCACCAGTATTCCTTCAAATTCAATCAGATTAGATTTCATCTTAGCCTAATTCTAGTTCTAGATAATTTTAGATAACGTACAAGTTTCAGTCCCTTGGGATTCGACCTCGGTCTTACCGAGTTTATTACTACATCACAACCCTGCACTTGGGGAGTGAAAAGTGCACTGCATACAAAAAAGTCTGCAATGTGATCATCGATGTCAGGAGCGATGTGAATTTCATGTCAAAAATAATGGTGAAAAAGCTACAACTGAAAACAGAAAGACACCCATCTCCATACACGATTGGATGGATCAAGGAGGTCAACAAAACAGAGGTAACTGAATGATGTCGTATATCTTTTTCCCTCGATAAATATTATAAGGATGAAGTAATGTGTGACGTGGTTGTGGAAGCTTGCCACATATTACTTGGTCAACCCTGAAAAAATAATATTAATGCTACACATAGGGATCAAGATAACCTATTTATCTTTATTAAAGATAGTTATCCTCGCCCCTATGGGAAGGGAGAACCAACCCAAGACTTCTAAAGTTGAGGAACAGTCTCTCACAACTGAACATGCTTTTGTTAAACAATTTGAGGAAACAAGAGATATATATCCAGTAATTGAAAAGAAAGAATATATGGAGCCTGTGAATATCTCAGAAGATTTGAAGCCAATTTTGCATGAGTTCAAGGAGATTGTACTTGATGAACCCCCCAATAAATTGTCTCCCATACGAGATATACAAAATCACGTTGATCCCGTCTCAGGGGCAAGTCTGCCTAATTGCCCACATTATCAGAAAAAATACGAGATCTTGAAGAAAAATGTGAAGGAACTGATCAATATTAGTCAAGTCAAGGAAAACATGAGTACATGTATTGTGTCAGCTCAAGAGCTTAATGCCAAGTACAAAAAAGGGGCTAATGAACATTGGCGTCAGAAGTTATCTCAGACTCATGTGCCAAGTCTCTTGCGTAACTCGAGGACAAGTTTTTTTCAAGTGGAGGGGTCTGATGTAAAACGTGTCACAGAGATATTTCCAGCATGGTTGAGCCAAAAGAAGATGGACCGTGAATTGACCATAACTTTTGATCCGGGTATCGTCATGGGGCATATAACCTATCACTCTTTATTGAAACGGGTCATCTGAGGTGAACCGACCCACAAAGTGGGTCACATCTATCCGTTTCATCAGAAAATGTGCGCTTTCAGCTCAAAAATAAATTTTTAGAAAAAATTTACTATTTTTAGTAATTTTGATTTTTTAAATATTTTTTAGAGTTTTAGATTTTCTTTCCTTTTAGAAATAACTTTTAATTATACTAGGACTCTTCTAGAGAAAGTTTATTTGTAATTTTTATTTTTAGAAATTAGGCCTTAGAAGAATTTTATTAGAATTAGGATTTTTATTAGAGTTAGAATTTTTCTATTTTTGGTAATTATGAATTTTAGTTTATTTTTTTTCTATATTAATGGTGTAAGGAGACACATTAGATAAATATCAATTATTCATTAATCAATTTCAAATTTTATTAGAATTTATTTCTATTCTCTTGCTTTCTTTCCTCGTGGATTCTAGAAATCTCTGTGAGGAGTCCAGAGAAGCTCCGTGGATTCGGAGTAGTTATCCTTGAGGAAGACGGTGATCGACCTCATCACATTCATCCCTGCATCACTCAATCAAGATACGCTCCATCCCATCAAACATTTTGATGCGCACCATGCCAATAGCCACAACATTATAGTCATGATCATTGACCAGAAACACCTGCCCACCATCGCACTCCCTGTAGCTAGTGAACCAACTCCAATGAAGAGTCATGTGATATGAAGCCTCTTTGTTAATGATACACTCATTTCTACGATTACCGTATAAGTGTCTGATCATAAACACTGACAACACATCACCTCCACTTGTCTCTTCATCAGACGTGACAGTGTTGACTTCCCTGGAAGAAGCCTCGAAATTCTCTTTCTTCGATATAGGATTCGTACAATCCTTCTTCTTGTGTCCAACCATCCCATAGTTCCAGTACTTTAACTTGCCACTGCCTTTACCCTTAGATTTGGATCTCGATCCCAAAAATCCTATATCTCGCTCTATATTCCAGCCCCTTGTAATCAGTGCAGTAGTAAAGGCTCCCACGTTACTATTTTTCTGTCTCATGGCCTTTCCCTGAAGGGCTGAGATAATAGTATCTACAGTCAAGGACATTACCAGTGCACAAAGAATGCCTAAAAGACTCATATGATGTCGGAAGTGAATTCAACAAAATAAATGCCTGATCTTCATCTTTGACCACTTCCTCCATATCTAGCAACTTGCAAATTAACTTGATAAAATTATTAATGTGAACCTCCACATATCCACCCTCTGTCATCCTGAAGTTGAATAACTACAACTTCAAGTGTTGGCAATTTTTTAGGGACTTCTTGGCAAAGACGTCCTCTAACTTCACTCATAACTTCACTACGGTTTTCTCCCTCTTGACGTTGTAGAGAACATCATCCGTTAGGCACAATTGGATTGAGGATTTAACATTCTTATCTAGAGTCTTTTAATTATCGTCATTCATAGACTCACATTACTCCTCAAGAGCTTCATTCAGTCCTTACTAAATTAATACACTAATCATCTTAATCTTCTATAACTTAAAATTATTTTTTCCCAGGTACTTCTCAATGTCATACTTAGGATTTCCAGCCATTTATATTTCTCCTTATAAATTCAAACTTAAACCCCAACATTTGCTATGATACCACCTGTTGGGGGACCATAGAAGCACACACATATGAATCTAGGAGAGTAATTCAATCACACAAACCAAGCAATAAGAGAACACAATGAATTTAATGTGGAAAAATCCTTTCGGGAAACAACCACAACACAAAGCGACGGATGATCACCATGAAAGTAGAAATTACAAAGAGAAAGAGCTTACCTGATTTAAACAACCTCGAATCTTACCCTTGCTACACCCTTGAAACCCCTTGGATGAATTTAAAACCCTAGTAACACCTTCCAATCCCGTTTACACCTATATATAAAAGCTATGGAAGAATCCCAAACAAAATAAAAAATAAATCCCGCAAAATCACAACTCTATGAAAATTTGCACGATCTAATCAATGTCATCAAAACTAATCCCTCAATGGCATTGAAGCGGTATCGATGACATTGAAAAAACACATCAACTATCTAGAGATAAAACATGATTTTTCAGAAATTCTCGATTGCATCAAGCTATGTTTGATGGCATCAAACCTAACCTCTGATGGAATCGAACACCCTCCAATGGCCTCGAAAAACGCTCTAATAGTACAGTGACCAACCAGAGAAAATTTGAAAAATCTCAATGGGATCGAGCACTGTTTGATGCAATTGAAGGTGACATCGAACAATCTATCAATGGCATCGACAAGCCCTATATCTGACTTGATTTGAGGCATCAAATACAATAGTCACTTGATAGACCACTAAATGTGTGGTTAGGATTAACTATTTAAGACATATTT
This sequence comes from Magnolia kwangsiensis, assembly GCA_037074715.1. Classification (NCBI taxonomy): domain Eukaryota; kingdom Viridiplantae; phylum Streptophyta; class Magnoliopsida; order Magnoliales; family Magnoliaceae; genus Magnolia; species Magnolia kwangsiensis. The sequence goes on along the minus strand of CM073575.1, from coordinate 106,091,026 downwards.
GTATGGAGAATTATATTAGTAATGTATTATAAAAAAACTCAATCATTATAATTTTATAGTGTTTTTTAAACTTTACTTCAACGGTTAAATGCAGATCTAATAAAAGGCTGGAAAAGAAATTTGTAATCACTATAATATTAATATGGTAAAAATCTTTAGTTTAAATAAGTATATCATTGTATTTTTCTTTATATCAGTGTAATCATTATTAATTTACTTTAATCATTCATTTAATATAAATTATTTTGATAGTTAGGATTGCCTGACCGTACTACCATAGATTATCTTATACACGATTAGATTGCAAACAAACACCTAAGAAATTTTTACTGGCAGTGGTTTACCCTGTGATGGATGTTGGCGGTCCGAGTTCGATTATTTCCAACTCGTTACCTTAGTCGATACAAATATATCGAAAAAGGTTTTTTAGTCCTATATGCAGAATAAGGCCCACGGATCTGTCTGTGCATGGGACATGGCGATCAGGGGTTTAGATGGCGTACCTATATGAGACGTCGCCATGGAAGTCATATAAGAATACCATAATACCCTGTAGAGCTTAGGATCTTCCTTCCCTTCACACCCTTTCTGCAACTCAAAAGATAGGAGTCAAATTTCTGCCATGGTGTAGGATCGAGGACCCAGCTCTTTTTTATAGAGACTGTGGAAAGAGAGTTTGAAACCCATTAAAACTCTCCCTCCCACGCTCCACATTGTAGTATCCCAGTTCAACTCAAACTATTGTCTGCGTAAGACAGCTATAGCATTCCAGCCCTAGTACGCAGAGCTGCGCAGATAGACTGCGCAGCGTATCACCTGAAGTGGGGCCCACTGGTCTACTCAATCATACAGTCCAACCAAAGTACAATCCAAACCGTTGATCAGTAAGGCCCACTGCATAGAGTTCTTACATTCTCTCACTTGGGCCTCATTGAGCAACGTCAATGATTATCATATAGAATTATTTTGAAAATAAGTTTTGATCTTTTAAGAAAATATCCAAATGGTTAACTAATAAAAACAGTTGGACAATATGAGTAATATTATTCAATCTGGTCCATCAAGACAGTCAGTATCAAAACGCGGTAGTCATCACAACATTTAATTTAGGCAAAGTGAGTCTAAGCGCGATCACAAATACTTTCAATCTTAATGACATAGATCATGAACTAGAAAATGTGGTATAAGGATTACACACTTTAGTGTGATGATATGTGCCTATCCTTAAGAGGTCCTAAAGCTTTTACATGTCTCCAACAAGACACGACTGTAGTTCTACTTACTCAAAATTTGCACATATATATAGAGAAGCAGAAATAAATATTTATATCAAAATCATCCTAAAAATAAACTGTATAAATTGAGATCTCTAAGTGTCTGTGAAAATCAAAATATGCTCAACTCCTACTAACTAAAAACATCTGTGGGATCAATGACTCCCATGGATGTCACATGCTCCTGAAATGGCGTGGTGTGATAGGGAGCCCTTTAGTGAGCGGATCTGCAATCATCTGCTTAGTGCCGATGAATTCCACGGACACTTGATGATTTTGAACCCTTTCCTTTACAATAAGATACTTGATGTCGATATGCCTCGACCTTGACGAATGCTTGTTGTTACTAGAGAAAGAAATAGCAGCCGAATTATTGTAAAATATTGTCAATGGTTTCGGGATATGCTCCAATACTTACATGCCTGAGAAGAAACTTTGTAACCATAGTGCCTGATTAGATGCCTCATGGCAAGCAATAAATTCAGCTTCCATAGTGGATGAAGCTGTGGTAAACTGTTTCACGTTTTTCCATAACACAGCTCCTCCCACCATCATGAAGATGTATCCTGAAGTAGACTTCTTAGTATCAACGTATCCTGCAAAATTTGCGTCTGAATATCTGACCAACTCCAACTGATCAGATCTTTTATATGTGAGTCCGAAGTCTTTCATTCTCTGAAGATACCGTAATACTTTCTTCGCAGCTATCCAATATTGCATTCCTGGATTAGATAGATATCTTTTCAATATTCCAGTGACCAAGGCAATGTCCAGTCACGTACAGACTTGAGCATACATGATGCTCCCTACTACTGATGCGTATGAAAATTCTTTCATTCGATTCTTTTCTAAATCATTCTTTCAACACTGAAATAGACCAAATTTGTCGCCCTTCACAATGGGTGACTTTCCTGAAGCATGATTTTTCATGTCATACCTTTCGAGTACCTTAGTAATATAGGCCCTCTGTGATAGGCTGAGCAGTCCAAGTGTTCTGTCACGGTGAATCTTAATGCCGATGACATAAGAAGCTTCACCACGGTCTTTCAGTTCAAACCTTTGAGATAAGAATTTCTTGGTGTCACTCAACATCCTGGTATCACTACTAGCCAACAAAATGTCATCAACATACAAAATCATCATAACGAACTTACTCCCACTGGTTTTAATGTAGATGCATTCATCTGCAGTGTTTCCTACAAATTCATATGAGAAAATTACTTCATGAAACTTAAGGTACCACTGTCACGATGCCTGTTTCAACCCATAGATGGACTTCTTAAGTTTGCAAGCCAAATGTTCTGAGCCAGTAGCTACAAAACCCTCAGGCTGCAACATGTATACATTCTCATTTAGATCTCCATTGAGAAATGCAGTCTTTACATCCATTTGATGTAACTCTAAATTCATATGAGCTACAAGAGTCATTATGATCCTGAATGAGTCTTTCTTAGATACTGGTGAGAAAGTCTCTTTAAAGTCAATACCCTCATGTTGGTTAAAACCCTTGGCAACAAGTCGAGCTTTATACCTTTCGACATTACCCTTGGAGTCCCTTTTGGTTTTAAATATCCATTTAGAACCAATCGACCTTATTCCAGTAGGCAACTTTACAAGATCTCATACTTTATTATCTTGCATGAATTTCAACTCATCTTTCATAGCATCAAACCAACTAGAAGGATCAACACTTTGTTTGACTTGTGTAAAAGATTCAGGATCCTTTTTCATCCCTATGTCAAAGTCGTGCTCCTGTAAGTATACGATGTAATCATCTCGATTTACAAGCCTTCTCTCTCTTTCAGATCTTCTCAATGGTTCAGTTTGTTGGGTCTGATCTTGATTTTTCTCATCAGTGGTTTGTATATGAGGTTCTACATGGCGCTCTGCAGTGACTGCAGAATCAACTGCATCATTAATGTCCACGTGGTCTGGATTGACTATGATATGAGTCACAGTCCTTTGTTCTTCAAACATAAAATTTCTTATGTTCGTGCTCCCACCTTTTCAGTGTCCTCAATGAATCTGGCATTCCCAGTCTCAACAATCCTGATAGATTGAGAAGGACAGTAGAATCTATAGCCTTTTGATCTTTCTGGGTAACCAATGAAGAAATAACTTATGGTTCTAGAATCAAGCTTCTTTTCATGTAAGTTATAAACTTTGGCCTCAGCAGGACAACCCCAAACATGTGGATATTGGAGACTTGGTTTTCTCCCATTCCACAACTCAAAAGGAGTTTTGCTTATTGATTTGCTGGGAACCCTGTTTAGTATATGAACTGCGGTTTTGATCGCATCACCCCAAAGAGATTCTGGTAATGTCGAATTACTGACCATGCTTCACACCATATCCATAAGGGTGCGATTATGTCTCTGAGCCACACCATTCTGTTCTGGAGTACCAGGTATAGTGTATTGAGCGATAATGCCACAATCCTGTAGGTATTTAGTGAATGACCCTATATTACGTCCTAATTCGTCATATCTGCCATAGTATTCACCACTATGGTCAGATCTGACAACTTTAATTCTCTTATTGAGTTGATTTTCAACCTCGGACTTATAGATTTTAAAAGCATCCAGGGCATCTGATTTCTCACTGATAAGGTATAGGTACCCGAAGCGAGATTAGTCATCTATAAAAGTAATGAAATATTTGTGGCCACTCCATGAGGCTATAGGGAATGGTCCACAAATATCTATATGTATAACCTCTAATATACCTACACTCCTAGTTGCACCTTTCTTTCTCGTTCTAGTCTATTTCCCTTTTATGTAATCAATGCATACTTTATAGTCAGAGAAGTCTAGAGAATGTAAAATTCCTTCTCGCACAAGCTTGTTTAATCTCTCACGAGATATATGGCATAGCCGCCTGTGCCACAACATGAAGGAATTCTCATAATCTAGTCTTCACTTGGATCCCACTTTATTTCCATGTAAGGAATTAATATTATTACATAAGAGGCAATCAAGTCTAATTGGTATAAGTTGTTTACTATAGAGCCAGTTCCAACTTTAATCGAATTAAAGTAAATACTAAAACTTTTATTTTCAAAGTGGAATGAATATCCCAACTTATCCAAACAGGAAATTGAAACTAAATTGCGCCTTTAGATGACACACAAAATGTATCTACTAAATTTTAAAAATGACCAGACTTCAACTTAAGCCTATAGACTCTTATTGCCTCCACGTCAACCTTAACACCATTTCCTACGTACACTGAGCGCTCTGCATCAGTTGGTGGCCTGGCCTCTAGTAATTCTTGCATAAAAGTGCATATGTGAATAGTAGTTCCTGAATTTATCCACCAGGAATTCGCTGACACATCGGTTAGATTAGATTTAAAACAGACAAGAACATAATGATTACTTTTCTTTATGAGCCAATTCTAAAAACCTTCACAGTCTTTCTTTAGATGGCCCGCATTTTTGCAAAAGAAGCAGGGTTTACCTTTAACCCGTTTGCATTTAGATGCATTTTCAAATTGATTCTCATAGTTTCCATTATTAGAACCTTATTTCCTTTTTCTTTTACCTTTATTCCCTTGTCCTTACCCATGACCTGAGGTCACCAAGTTAACATTTTGAACTTTAACCGTCTGCCTGATTCTGTCTTCTTCTTGGACACACTGAGTGATAAGTTCATCCAATGTCCACATATCCTTCAAAATGTTATAGTTCACCAGGAACGTGCCGAATTGAGGAGTTAAGTTATTCATGATCAAATGAACCAGCTGATCATCAATGAGTACAAGCCCTAAAGCACGGATCTTAGAAACAACCTCGATCTACTCTATAATGTATTCACGGATGTTGCCATTTCCATCATATGACGAGCGAGTCAACTTATTCAGAAGAATGCCCACCTAAGACTTATCAGAATTCTTGAACATTTTTCCCATTTTATTCAGGAAAACTTTGGCCTTATCTGTTTCAGGCATAACGCCCTTCATAGATTTAGAAATCTAATACTTAATGACTTTCAGGCATATATCATTTGACCTAAACCATGCAACCCATCGATTATAGTTAGCTTTAGTGGCATTATCAGATGGTTCTAGTGGTTCTGGTGTTATCAGGGCAAGATCTAATTGTATACACCCCAATACAACTTCAATGGTGTTCTTCCATTGAGCATAGTTTGACCCATTTAGGACAGGGACTTGATGTGTATTAGTGGAAATTGAGACTGAAATATAAGAGATACACATATATTCATATTAGTTCATTATTTCACAAAGTAATTTCGTGTTTAGAAACAAAGAATATCAGGAAAATTAAATCAATTCAGTTGTTAAGGGAGGCATCAACTGAATCATTTAGGATGAAGATGGGCCCAAACATCGCATCATATAGTGAGAATCTGTTAAATCATCAAATTTTCTCCTGTGGGCGGTAATAATAACATGTTAGTAATCCTCCTGAACATGAAGTTAAGTGATGTTAGTCATGTAAATCTGAGACACTCAACACCTACGGGTGAAATGAGTCTTTCAGCTTTACATCACCAGCACCATGTACTTCACCCATTCACATGACTACCAAACGTTAATCGTCTATGTTTTCGTTACCGTACGCATGAAAAAATGAACGCAACTGTATGCAATTCGCTTTATCTCAATCTTACAAGTCTGTACTTGTAAAAATTTTATCGATTGAGGTCACTATGGTGGCTAACACAACCGAATCCAACATTATAAATATAGACTTAGGATTGCGATTATAATTTTGCGTCTTTATGGATTATATCTTAATTAGTCCGATGTGGCCTACAAGATGGTCGGTATTGATCATTGGAAAATAAATGAACCTTAAAGTGAAACATACGGATAGGTTTCATAACATATATTCCGATGGTCTATATTAACTCTTAAGGATGGGTGTTGGGTCTATATTAGGGCCGAATCAGAACTCTTATTTGATCTGTATTGGTTCAAATGAGCATAACTAAATCCAACTCCTGTCATTCTCATGATAGACAGATAGAATGAACTATGTAACTTGACGTGTAGATCCATGTATGGCTGTCCATAAGTAGAACAATTAAATTCAAAGACTTAATATAAATGAAAATTCATGATAAAAAATAGTTAGATGGTCCATATCCTCCTCAATGAGTCAGACTATATGCTCATGATGGAACACATAAATGGCCTAGATCAAATAATAGAACATTATTTAGTGGACCACATACTTGGATAAATGGGCCTATAAAGATATCAGGGCTTTAAATGAGTTCCAAAGGGTGGGCCCCACTTACGGTGTGATTAGAACTACCAGGATATGAATAATGGGCCCACACATTCAATCAGGCCTAACATTCAGGTCCACTCCAGAGCTAGAGATTCGGTACAGGCCTAAGAGTCAGGTTCACGAATCCGGCCCAATTCATGTTGGAAAGCAATTGCGGGTCCAGAGATGGACCCGAAATTACAAAATCGGGTTCGAATGCTCGTTTCCTCATAAGGTCGTTCACGACCTAAATCACTGGCTGTAAGGACGGTCTAATTTCGACCGAGCAACATTCGTCTTCGACCGATTGAGGGTAGTAGCAAACGAGAAGGAGAAAGAAAAATCCTCTTCCTAAGATGAATTCGCAGTCAGTTGAAGATCTCGACACCTCCATCATCCATCATCCTTGACGCTGATTTGAGAACGACGACCATGGTATTCTCCTCGAATCTGAATGAGGAGCGCGTCAATACGATGGATGATGATCGCCGTCAGACAATGTGGCTTCCTCAAGGTTGCATCAGCCATGAACGCAAATGGATCTAGAAAAATCGAAGTTCTCAGACAGCATCAGTGGAGCAATCACTCGATCATGGCTTCCTCCACTAATACACAGGTATGGGCATAAAAATCCCTAATATTTGATTTGGGATTTGAAAAACCCTGATATCCATCTGGATCAGATATCCCCAATGGGATTCGAACATCCATAATTGTTAACTGGATTTAGGGTTTCTAAATTCGAAAATCCCAAATTAATTTTGGGTTCAAAATCCCCATTTAATTTCTAGATTTGGGGATTAGGAATCTAGATTACTGATATGGGCCTTGATTTTGAAAAACCCTATTTTCCTGATTTTGGGGATTCAAATCTAAAAACTTAATTTCACAATATGGGATTTGAATCCGAAATCTCTAACAGCTGATATGGGGATTCAAATCCCTAATTGCTCATTTGGGAATTAAAATCCCCAACTGATCAACACATAATTATTTATGAATTTTAAAATTCAAAATCGAAAAACCCTAATTGTTGATTTCTGAATTCAGGGAAAAATCTCTGATTTCAACTTTTCTAGGAATTCGAAAATCTCTGATATGACTGAATTTGATTATCCATATCTATGCACAGATATCTCTGATACCAACTGTGGGACTTAATCTATATGTGGAATAGGGCTCACAGATCTGTCTGTGCATGGGACATGGCGATCAGGGGTTTAGATGGCGTACCTATATGAGACGTCCCCATGGAAGCCGGATAAGAATACCAGAATACCCTGTAGAGCTTAGGATTTTCCTTTCCTTCATACCCTTTCTACAACTCAAAAGATGAGACTCAAATTTCTGCCGTGGTGTAGAATCGGGGACCCAACTCTCTTTTATAGAGACTATGGAGAGAGAGTTTGAAACCCATCAAAACTCTCCCTCCCACGCTCCACATTATAGCATCCCAGTTCAACTCAAACTGCTATCTGCGTAAGAAAGCTATAGAATTTCAGCCCTACTACGCAGAGCTGCATAGATAGACTGTGCAATGTATTACCTGAAGTAGGGCCCACTAGTCTACTCAATCATCCGGTCCAACCAGAGTATAATCTAAACCGTTGATCAATAAAACCCACTAAATAGAGTTCTTACATTGATAGCTAAACTACTCATAAATCTCTCCTTCTCCGCTGCTTTTCAGTTGCATGATGCCTTTTCCCTTTTCTCCGTGTGGCAGATAATCTGTCACCACTCATTCTTGTTGTGTGGTGCAGTGAGATTGGATTTGTGTTTGTTTTATTTCAAGTATCATGTCTTAAAACGAGCTTTCAAAATCAATAGATGACGTGGTTACATGGTACTAACATCAGTGTTACCCAAAGTCAGGGGTCCACCCACGTCAGTGGATCGATCCACCCACCTCAGTGGATCTGGGGATCCACCGAACCGGCATACGTACGTGTTAAAATAGGACAGTGCACTCATCGTAGAAATCCTGCATGATATTGACAGTGCCAGCTCTATCATAGGTAGATGAGCTTTCTTCCACTGCAGAAGTGGAAGGAGAGAGAATCATCTGGCCTGTCGGGATAGTGGGTTTTGTCTTAGGTGGCTCATCTTTTGAAAACCCCACTAATATGGCAATCCTGACATTATTTTCTCTCGTCTTTCACCACGAATTGCAACTGTTAGTCATTTAGGGCCTGTTTGGCCGGCTGGATTAGATGAGCTTAGGTGGGATGGAATTGCATCGGCTTCCGTGCCAATTCCCAATTCCACTCTATGTTTGGGAATGGCGGAAAAGCTTGGAAATAGGTCAAATGGAATCGTATCGGGTCGCATGCCAATTTCACTCAATATTAGCCAGTTGTGTAGGTCTCACCATGATGTGTGAGCTATATCCACACCGTCCACTCATTTTTCGTGATCATTTTAGAGCATGGGTCAAAAAATCAGGTATATTTAAGGCTCAAGTGGACCCCACCAAAGAAAGCAAAGGAGATTGAATACTAATCATTGAAAACTTCTTTAGGGCCACATTAGTTTTGAATCTACCTTAATTTTAGGCCCATGCCATAGAATAGGGTTACAAAACAAGTGAACAGTTCAGATATAATATGTGTGTTGTTCTTAATAATTTCAAATAATGGTGAGTATATCCTTCCAATGTACCACCGTATTACAAACAAAGCAGGGAGTTACGGTTATCCCAGTGATAACCGGCAACACTCCCTGCCATCCATGGGTAATAATTATGTTTTTTTTATCCCATCTCACCTAATCCTTTCGAATGCACCTAATCCTTTCCAATACAACTGGCCAGTTTGATTTTATATCATTTCTCGGGAAAGGTAAATACCTGGAAATGGCTTATTATCACCGTTTCACCTGTTTGGGTATTTATCAAACTTTATTCTTAGAAACTGGTTCGAAAGAAATAGTAATCATTTTAGGACCTCATCTTAATGTATATGACATGTTTGTTCCGTTCTTCCATTTTATCACAACATTTTAAAATATATGGAGAAAAATGAGATTGATCTAACATTCAGCTGGCCCATATCAAAAGAAATAATGGCCTCAGGAAGTTTTTAATGGTACGTATTTGATTCACATTTTTCTATGGGATAGTCTACTTGAGCTTTGGATATGCCTTATTTTTTGCCTTATATTATAAATTCATCTGAAATAATAGATGAACGGTGTAGATATATGATATCATTACAATAGGACCCACAAATATTTCACAATACTTGCAGTCTTATAATTGATTTGATGGCTTACTTTTTTTAACGTAAAAATGACAAACATTGTAAATATTTGTGGGTCCCACCATGATGCGTATCATATATTTACACTGTTCACCCATTATGTCATATGGATTTATGATATAAGCTAAAAAATAAGGCATATCCAAAGCTCAAGTGGACCACACCATAGGAAAATGTGAATTAAATACTTATCGTTAAAAACTTCCTAAGGCCATTGTTTCTTTTGGTATGGGCCAGTCGAGTAATGGATCTGACTCATTTTTCTTCTCATATCTCAAAATGTTGTGATAAAATGGATGGACGGAATAGATATATCGTATACATTAAGATGAGGTGCTAAAATAGCCATTACTACTTTTGAACCGGTTTCCAAGAAATGAAATTCCCATGAATATCCAAACAGGTGAAATGGTAATAATCACCTATTTCCAGGGTATTTATCATTTTTAGGTGAAACGATAAGGGTCAATTTGGGCAATGGGATCGGTTTGAGCGGTGGGATTAGAAGGGATTAGGTGAGATGGGATTCATGTGATCCTGTGCCAATTCTACTCCATGTTTTGGGAAGAATGGAAAAGCTTGGAATTACATTAAATGGAATTGTATGGGGTCTCGTGCTAATTTCACTCAATGTTTGGAAAGTTGTGTAGGTCCCAACATGATGTGCAGGCTATATCCACACCATCCACCCATTGATCGAGATTATTTTAGAGCAATGACTAAAAAAGCAGGTAAAACTAAAGCTCAAGTGGACCCCACCATAGAAAGTAACAGGGATTGAATACTTACCATTGAAAACTTCTTTGAAGCTACCTAAGTTTTGGATCTACATTATTTTTAGGACCATGCCATAAAATGAGGTTACAAAACAAATGAACGATTTAGATATAACACGTGTGTTATTCTCAATCATTTCAAATGATGGTTGGTATATCCCTTCAATGTACCACCGTACCATCAACAAAGCATGGCATTAATTTTATCCCATGGCAACAGGGAACAATCCGTTATAATTATGGTTTTTTTGAATCCCATCCCATTTAATCTCTTCTAATCCCACCACCGAAACTAACTCTAAAAATCAAACATGCCCTTAGGCCTGTTAGACCGTGCGAATCCCATGGGATTAGGAGGGATGGGATAGATTTTAAAGTAATGATAGTGGTGTCAGTGGATTGGTTTAAGATCCATGGGATTGTTATGTCCCAGGACAAGTTCACATGGTCTGTTTGGTATGCCCGGTATATCCTGAGATTTTACCTTCCAATCCATCCAACCAAGGGATGAGATCAATTTTAAGATAATAATGGTGATGTCAGTGGATTGTTTTAAGATCCCTGGATTCCTTATATCTCAGGACAAGTTCACTGGCTCATTTTGGCTCATCATGCATATCCCGAGATATCACCTATCCCATCCCTCCTAATACTATGGGAACGGTCTGGCCAGCCTGTTTGGCTACGCAGATCCCACGGTATTTGGTGGGATGGGATCGACAATATCCTTGGATAGGCATGACGAGCCAAATAGGTCCGGTGAACTTGTCCTGGGATATAAGCCATCCCATGGATCTCAAGACAATCCACTGACATCACCATCATTACCTTAAAATTGATCCTATCCCTTGGTTGAATGGATTGGAAGGTAAAATCTCAAGATATGTGGGGCGTGCCAAATAGACCCAGTAAACTTGTCCTGGGATATAAGCAATCCCATGGATCTTAAGACAATCCACTGACACCACCATCATTACCTTAAAATTGATCCCATCCCTCCTAATACCATGGGATCTTCCCGCCAAACAAGCCCTTAGGTATTTCTAAGTCCACAGATATAGGTTTGGTCCAGATTGAAAATATGAGCCGTCTATGATGGTATCTAGCGGTTGTACAGTAATCAATCACCGTTGACGCTGGCACGGGAATCGCGAAAGTCGGGTTCTATCGTAATAAGGTAGAGACCACTCTACCGTATCATTGCGGCACCAATTTCTGCGGAGACTACTCTTTTGGCACCACTGGCACTCTGGGCAAAGAGGGTAGTTTCGTCATTTTCATCCCATGGGATGGATGATTTCGTTGCAACAGTTCCACGGATTGCGTCCTACCCCGCCGTCTCTAGTCACGAACGGGCAGTTCTGTGGGCCGGTTCACACTGATGTATCCGTATATCCATACCGTCCATCCATTTTCTCACATTAATTTAAGTTATTTTCAAAAAATTGAGACAGATCCAATGCTCAAGTGGACCGCACCAAATAATAAGCTTAGTTGCATTTAATGCCAAGTTCCATTGAATGTAACAATAATCCTTGGTGTGGTCCACTTGAGCATTACACCTGTTTTTTTTTTGTGTAAATACTTTGAAATAACGTGAGAAAACTATGGTGATAGAATTTTTTTCTCCTCCGTTCGAGTTGCCCGATAGGTCGAGTGAGCTACTTGACTAGTTGAGTGGTATTCGACTTAAAGTCTAGTAAATTTTATTATTTTGGAATCCCATGGTGTTCGACCAGTCGAGAGTCAAGCTCGACCAGTCCAGTGGGCCGCTCGACCGGTCGAAGACCCTATTCGACCAGTCGAGGTTATGCAGATTCAGTCCGGATTTGGTCTGGATTGTGTAAATTTGAAGCGGTTTTGTAAGAGGTGTGCAAAGGAGTTACCTACAAATAAATAGGGGTCCTAGGGTTATTCTAGGGCAATACAAGAGAGTTTCCTAAAGCTTTATAAGGGTTTGCTAAAGGGTTTAGGGCTATCAAAGGATCGATGAGAGAAAGAGAAAAAGAGAGAGAGGAAGCTTTTGGAATGGAGGTTTTGTTCGTAGAGGTGATTTACTTCGCAGTCGACGTCTTAGCGCTTCTACATCATCGTAATCAATGGGATCTCTCCGTTTTCTTTATTCTCTTATTGTTCATCCATTCCTGTGTAAGTGAAGAAGGTTTGATCCAAGCGGTGTGTGCTTGTGATCGGAAGGATTATACACAAATCGAGCTAGCTCGATTAACTTGCTCGACTCGGCCCGAAAAAGCTCAACTCGCCCCGACCCGGAACTGAGTTCGGGCCGAGTTTGAATAGGTCCCAGTTCAGCCCGACTCGGTCTGAAACCCGACTTGACCCAGCTCAACTCGGTCGAGTGGTGTGTGTGTTTGTATATAAACCCTACCTATCCCTTTCCCCTTTTCAAAACCCTACCCGACCTCATATACGTATAACTTGAACAGGCTAAATTCATCCAAATACAAAAAAGAATTATAATGTCCTGACTAGTTAGATTTTTTGTGGAGTTTATAGTTTAACTATCTAAATCGTTGATCGAGTTGTAATGGGACGTGAATTACCTGTCAAAGCTCTTCCCATGAACTTGATGTAAGGTCCGAAACTTGCCCGAACTCGACCCAAACTCGCCCAATTAGTGACCGGGCCGAGTTCGAGCTGGACATGTTGGCCGGGTGACTAGGCCGGGCTGGGTTTGGCTGGTGATCGGGTCGGGTCGAGTTGAGCCCAATTTGACTCGGATCGACTCATGTACACCCCTAGTGATCGATTGTAACGTTCTACTTCATAGTTGTTGCTCTAGATGAGGTCCCGTGGTTTTTACCTCTTTGAGGGTTTTCTGCATAAAAATCTCTTATGCCGTATAGTTTGGGCTTTGATTTATTTCATTGCTTTATTATCCCATAATTCTGATGTTTTTAGGAGGATAGATCCTAAGGTTTTGTGCAACGCCTCCCAACAAAGTGGTATCAGAGCGTTCAGGTTGGTTGAGCGGAGTGGGATCGGTTTTGAATTATGGAAGGTGGTTCATTAAGGATGATCAGTCTCAATGGTTCTAACTGGACCATATGGAAGGCTAAGATGGAGGACTTGGTTTATTGCAAGGACTTTCTTTATTTAAGGCATATCAGAAAAGTCAAAGGATATGTCAGATGATGATTGGAAAAAGTTGGACCGAAAGACGATGGGGTTTATTAGACAATGGTTATACGATTCTGTATTCCACCATGTGTTTACCGAGACCTCAGCCACTAACTTATTGCTGAAACTGCAAGGGCTGTATGAGAGGAAGACAGCCGGCAATAAGATTTTTCTTATAAGACAACTTGTGAATCTTAAGTTCAAAGATGGTGGTTCTATGGCTAAGCACATGAATGAGGTCAATAATATATTGAACCAGCTTTCCCCTATAAAGATGGTCTTGGACGATAAATTACAGGCTTTGCTATTGTTTAGCTCATTGCCTAATAGTTAGGAGACATTGGTGGTGTCTCTGAGTAACTCCATGCCAGACAAAAAGATGTCCATGGTACATGTAATTAGTTGTCTCTTTAATGAGAAGACAATGAGGAAGTCTCTGAGGTCTACTCAACAAGAGGCCCTTGTGATACAAGATCGAGGGAGATGACAGAATAGAAAGGGCGGGAAGGTCCGAGATAAATCAAGAGGCAAGTCAAGTGTTAGAAAGGATGTTGAATGCTAGAATTATGGCAAGAAAGGTCGCTACAAGCATGAATGTCATAAGAAGAAGAATGACAAGAAAGGAAAAGAAAAAGAGGATGAAGATGAATCAGACTCTATTGCGGTCGCTTTAGATGGCGATGTTGTAATTATTCTTTCAGCAGATCATGATATTTATCTCACGGCTATGAGTCAGGACATCGACTAGGTGATAGACTTGGGAGCTTTGTTTCATGTGACTCCACACAAGGACTTCTTCACAAGCTACAAGTTAGGTGACTTTGGAACCGTGAAGATAAGAAATTCTGGCATATTAAAGATTGTAGGGGTCGATGATATTTGTTTGAAGACTGATGTGGGCTGCACATTGGTTCTCAGGGATGTAAGACACATTCCAGACCTTCGCCTCAACTTGATGTTGATGGGAAGGTTGAATGATGAAAGCTATAAAAGCTGAATTGTTAGTGGGTGCTGCAAGCTCATCAAGGGTTCGTTGATCGCAGCCAGAGGAAAGAAATGTTGCACCGTTTATAAGACAAGTGTCAATATGTACAAGGGTGGGTTCGACGTACCGAAAGATTTAGCTATTGACATGTGGCACAGGCGTCTAGGCCACATGAGTGAAAAGGGGTTTCATTTACTAGTAAAGAAGCGAATCCTTCCAGACATGACAGATATACCTCTCAAAACCTATATTGACTGTTTATCAGGGAAACAGGATAGAGTTTCATCTGTTAAATCTGCTTCTCATGTTAATAAATTGCATGCATTAGATTTGGTTTATTCTTATGTTTGTAGTCCTATGAGGACAAAAACCTTAGGTGCGGCATTGTATTTTGTCACTTTTATAGATGATGCATCTAGGAGGGTTTGGGTTTATGCTTTGAAATCCAAGGATGAGGTCTTTGGTGTGTTTAAAATGTTTCATGCTATGGTCGAGAGAGAGATAGGTAGATCATTAAAGTGCATACGCACTGACAATGGTAGTGAATACGTTGGTGACTTCCATGAGTATTGTATGTCCCTGGGTATACGACATGAACAGACGATTCTCAAGACTCCCCAGCATAATGGTGTGGCTGAGCGAATAAATCGCACCACTGTAGAGAGAATTAGATGCATGTTATCTCATACAAAGTTGTCCAAGATGTTCTTGGGAGAAGCAATACATACGGCGGTGTATTTGATAAATAGGTCTCCATCAGTCCCGTTGAATATAGAAGTACCTGAGAATGTGTAAACTAGACAAGATCCATCGTACAGTCATCTCAGGGTGTTTGGATGCCAAAGGACGAGAGGTTCAAGCTCGATATGAAGATCAGACAATGTGTGTTCTTAGTGTACGGTGATGAAAAATTTGACTATAGATTGTAGGATTTGACTGAGAAAAAGTTCATCAGGAGCAGAGATGTAGTTTTCTTTGAAGATCAGTGTATAGAAGACATTTGTAAGTCGGAGAAGTTACAACCTAGTTCAGGTGAGCTAGAGGACATGGATCTGGTTATTCCTCCCGTGGTGCTTAATCACGGAGGAGTACAATAAAGTGAAAAGGACGAGGGAGTTCTTATAGAAGATAGACTGGGGGAGCAACCCCCACTTGATCCACTTGTTGAGTCATAGGTGAGGAAGACATCTAGTAACAAACAGTCGTCCAAGAAGTACTCACCGCATGAGTACATTATACTCACTGATGGCGGAGAAATAGAAGATTATTCTGAGGGAGTCGTTGAAAGCTATGCAAGAGGAGATGAGATCCTTGTATAAGAACCACACCTATGATATGGTGAAACGGATACTGTAGTATCTAAGAGGCTCATCCAGGTTGAGTCTATGCTATGGTGATAAAAAACCTGTGTGAGAGGGCTACACAAATGCAGATATGACAGGTGACAGACTCCAGGAAGTCTACATGGGGGTTCATGTTCACGTTTGCAGGGGGAACGGTCTCTTGGCAGAGAAAGCTATAGAAGGTTGTAGTATTGTCAACAACAGAGGCCGAATACATTGCAGTCACAAAAGCATGTACAGAGATGCTTTAAAGATGCTTTAGATGAAGAGGTTCCTACATGAACTTATCTTGAATCTAAGTCAAGCTATACACTTAAACAAGAATCTAAGTCAACACTCTAATTCGAAGCACATAGAGATTCGGTATCACTAGATCAGGGATACTTTAGAATAGAAGGTGTTATATCTTGAAAAGGTCCACATGGACGATAATGGGTCAAACATGATGATTAAGGCATTGCTCAAGGACAAGTATGAAGTTTGTAGAAACCTGAATGGCTTGAAGAAGGTAAATTCCTCCTGAGTTAAAAAAGGAAAGATTTGATAAAATATTTCCTTCTCAGTCCAAGCTGCCCGACTGGTCAAGTGAGCTGCTTGACTGGTCATGTGAACCACCCGACCGGTCTACTGGTACTCGACTCAAAGTCCAGCGAGTTTTTTTATTTTGGAATCTCATGATGCTCGACCAGTCGAGGGTCAGGCTCGACAAGTCGAGTGGGTTGCTCGACCAGTCGAGGTTACGCAGATTCAGTCCGTATTTGGTGTGGACTGCGTAAATTTGAGACGGTTTTGCAAGAGGTGCGGAAGGGAGTTGCCTAAACTATAAATAGGGTTATTCTAGGGCAATGCAAGAGAGTTTCTTAAAGCTTTATAAGGGTTTGCTAAAGGGTTTAGGGGTATCAAAGGGTGAAAGAAAGAGAAAAAGAGAGAAAGGAAGCTTGTGGAAGGGAGGTTATGATCCTGGAAGTAATCTACTTCGCAGTCGACGTCTCAGCGCTTCTACGTCATTGTAATAGGTGAGATCTCTCCGCTTTCTTTATTCTATTATTGTTCATCTACTCCTGCGTGAGTGAAGAAGGTATGATCTAAGCAGTGTATACTTTTGATCGGTTGTAACATTTTTCTTATTAGTAAATTGTTGCTCTAGACAAGGTCCTGTAGTTTTTACCTCTTTAAGGGTTTTTCACATAAAAATTTCTTGTGTCGTGTGGTTTATGCATTGATTTATTTCATTGCTTTTATCATCCCATGATTCTGGTATTTTTGGGAGGCTAGATCCTAAAGTTTTGTGCAACGACTCCCAACAGATGGACAATTTTAATATACGATACATCATTGTAGGCCGACTCACAGAACTGCCCATTCGTAGCAAGAGACGGGCTGGGTAAGATGCAATTTGCATCGTCGCTAAGGGTGGTGCGGGGCATCGCAGACTAGTAATGACCGGGACCGATACTGGTGGGTGATGAAAAAGCTCGATGGTCACATGATGATGTATGTGTTTTATTCACGATGTCAGTATATTTTCAGCCCATTTCGCACGGAGCCAAAAAATGAGGCAGATCGAAATTTGAGGTGAACCACGTCACAAGAATAGTGGTGATTAAGTGTTAACCATTAAAAGCTTTCTAAGATATATTGTAATATTTATTTGTTATCCAACCTGTTAATTTATATATATATATATATATATATATATATATATATATATATATATATATATATATATTGTTGAGGTCAAAATCTATACCACCCTCCACTCAATGTCGTGAACTCGAAACGGACCCTGGTCCTGCACAGAAAGGTGAGCAAAGGAGACCCCAGCTTAAACATGGGACCCTCCAATGCCTAAGTCAGGCTAAGGAATCTGGGTCTAAGTTGCGTGGTGTAGAGAGAGGGTGCAAGATATTGCGTACCTGCTACAATGGGGTCCCTTGGTGTTTATACCTGTGGGTCGGGTGGATCGTGTCCATCAATCTCGGCATGATTTACTCAATCAAGTGGATTTTTGCAATCGTGGAGATATCCTCCACAATATTTAGATCGTGTATTGCATCGTGTCTTAATAGGGCGTATCATTGGGCATGATCTTCGGGCCACGTCCATACTTGGACTGATTTCCCGGCTTGGTACACTGGGCACATGGTCAAATGATCCTCATCCAAACTCGGACTCGTCCTGTCCAAGTCGATGGCTAAGCACTAGTAGTCGGGGTTCATAGTCAAGGTATTGAGATTGAAGTCTGTCGAATGTGCCCGTCTAGGGCCTTAATCCTCAGCCTCTGGATCGGAGATAAGTTTTGCTCGACTGATTCACAGGCGTGGGTCTTCGGATGAGGGTAGGTCTTCGGATGAGGATTCCAACTCGGAATCATGGTTCATAAAGAGAGAGCTTGGTTCAACTAAACCTCTGCAATAAGGGTCTACTCAAACCCAGAGTGATGTTTTCTTCCGAGGCCTTCCTTCTGAACTTTGAGCATTCACTAATCAGCCTGACTTATCTGGATCGAATTTTCTCAAAACATGCGCTCGTATGCGCATGCACGCGCGTGCACATACACACGTAAACGCTCACCTGCGAACCAGTTCGTTCTTACTAAGTATGAAGTTTTTTGAGAACCCATCATATGTGATGTGGATCCAAAATCTGAACCGTTCATGTAAGTTTGTAACTCTAGGCATTTAATTTTTACTATTTTTTTACTGTGTATCGTCAAAGATTAATGTCTTATTTTTGGCTCATGCTCATGCTTTAAAATGCGCTGATAAAATTTATGGACGGTGTAAAATGCATGCATCTTGGTGGGCCACAAAGATTTGCCAGCGATCAGTACCCTGTCACCACTGAAGATGAGAGGCTAATCCGCGTCCTTGGACGGTGGTACATTGTCAGCCCTACTGAATTCTATACAGACAAATATTGAAACGTGTAATCTATTACTGGTTATAATGGTTACGCTTTTGTTGTTATTTGCGTCATTACCGTCCAGCACTAATTGCTACTGCCAGCTTGCATGTCTGGCGGCCCATCTGGATTGCGTCCTAACCCAGCCCGGTTTACGTCCGGGCAGGGCTATGTGGGACCTAAATTTATGTAAGTGTTTTATCCACTCTGTTCATCGTTTTCAGTAGATCATTTTAATATATTAGTTCAGGGTTTAAGTGGAGCACAAAGTGAGTATTGAATTTTCACCATTAAAAACTTCTCGGAAGCTAGAAAAGTTTCAGATTAAACTGATATTTATGTTTTTCACTTCATCAACGTCTACACGACCTTATGAATAGGTTAGATGGTAAAAAAATAATAATAAATAAAAGTTACAGCGACCCTTGAAAAGGTTTCAACGTTGGGTGTCATTATCACTTCAGCTTCCTTTAGTTTGTTCTACTAAAGCTGTGGACCTGCTTAATGTTTAGGTTCTTAAAATGAAACGAGAAAAGCTATCAACAGCGTGGATAAAACACTTACATGGCCGGTAGAACGCAATCCGCGTCCTATGCCATCATATTTGCCTATCTGGCGTACGGTTATAAGATCAAAGTCAGGGGTCCCACTGCTATGATGGCTTGGAGCCTTGGACCATAAATCATCAAGCCTAGCAATCAGGTTAAACACGGTTCTCCAGCCAACTGAATGGCTGACGAAAAAAGATCAGTATAAGCTTCGTAAGCCATCTGCTTGGTGGCCCATATATAGAATGGAACAGCTCCATTTTGTCCAGATCACTCCATGGTCAGTCCAGTGTGATGAACGGATTAGATCATTCTTCTCTGCGAGGGACCGGAATACGTAGTGGTGCGCAGAAGGTACCTGGCACACGCGTTTAGGCTTAGGAATCCTCCCAATTAATGGCTATGGATGAATAATCCAAGGCGTCCACGAAATGGGCCTTCTCCTCAAAGGGTGATACTAACATTTAGATCGATAGCAAATAAATAGACGGTCAAGAAGAGAGTAGTACATCAACCATCAACTATCGAAGAACACTAGTTCTTAAATAAAAGGAAAGGGATTATGATATGGCAGGATTTTGGAGATAGAGAATAATAAATATGGGCGAGTTCCGTGAACGGCTCTGATGTCTCATACGTTGGTTCCTTACCACGCATGTTTGGCGTGTGCGGATGCGAGGTTGCAAATACCAGGCCCCGTGCTGTCGTGTCGGCTTATGCGGCAAGACGGAACCTAAAAAGACGAGTATAAAAAAAAAGAGGAATCCGATGACACAAATGGGAATGTTTTCATTTGTCGCGTTACTCCGGTCAACAACAGCGAGAATACGATTCATGGAGATGGGAGAGAGAGAGAGAGAGAGAGAGAGAGAGAGAGAGAGCTCTAGTACTACGGTAGAGTGTAATAATTGATACACATTCGAGAGATATTGCACACGTAGGATATCTTAGCTAAAAATAAACCATCCAAACCGTGGGACCCGGATCAGATGGCTTGTTAACCAACACTACACTGATTTGATTTATTAAATCACTGATTAATGATCATTTATTGAACGGTTAAAATGAAAATTGTCAAAAAGCCTAATTCGAAATCAAATGCCCACGAATCAGATTTTATGGTTGTTCAACCGATTTGAATTTTAGCGGAGACTTTAATTTAAGTTAATGTAAACGACTACAATCGCTAGATATCAACCATAACATCTGCCGGAGTATAAAAAGACTTCCCTATCTAGAAGACCGAGGGCGTCACTGACAAGGGTGCAAGGATTCGGTTGGCCTCAGGTTAACTTGCCTAACTCGCTTGTAAGGTGGGTTCAGGCCCAAGATAAACGGAGATAAACGGGTTAACGGGTCTGCGTTTTGCTAAAATATGTGGCCCATTTAAGTCAATGGATCAAACTTAACTACAAAGGCGCGTAAAAGCTTATGAATGGGCTGGCTAGCTGATCCTGGCCAGATTCGACCAAAAATCCGTAGTCACTATTGTTGCTATTATTTCAATATCAGTCATTTGATTAGTGTGTGCATGTTAAAATTGAATGTGCGGTTCAATTAAAAGTAAATAACTACGACCCTAAGCGACAAGATGGGTAGATATGTCTGCAAATTGACCTTATATGACTGAAATCTAAGACTGGTCACCTATTCAACCGTTTGCATGGTGTTGCTAAAGTAAGTGATAGTCAAAGGGTGGAGAGTTATAGATTTGTATTCTGAAAGTGGATTATACTTTTGTCTTCGGTATGAAAGGACATTTTTTCTTCAGTACAGATAAAATAAAAAATGAACTTTTTATGGTCAGCCATAGAGATCAATTACAAATGTCTCTCTAAATGGAGAACTTTGTTTAATATAAAAATTGAATTCAGCGAATGACCACAGACTCGAATTATAAATAAAGTTAACAACTACTTGAGTACTTTTATGGATTATACTAAGGAATATAAATGACAAGTAAATATAAATATTACGCTAAGGAATGTAAACGACTGATAAAGATAAGGTTTACACTAAAGAATGTAAACGACTGATAAAGATAAGGTTTACACTAAGAAATGTAAATGAGTGATAATTGAAAGGATAATTGAAATATAGATTTGATTTTGTTGGGTATGAGACAATTTTTTCTTGTTACATTTTCTTGTTATTTATAGTCTTAAAGTGATCATCTAGATACTTCCCACATTCTAAAGGTTACCGTAACTGTTTCAGTACCACATGACCTTCTAGAAACTTTCTTATAAATGTATCACATGTCTAGTAACCGCTTCATGCTTCCTTACCGACTCGATTGCATTCCACTCGGACACTCGGTCGACCTTCTGAATAACTCTTAGTCGCTTGGTTTATTTTTAAATTCTTTTTTATTACTCACTGTCTTGTCATCCTGTCAGTGATGATTCTGTAAAAAACACTTTAAGCATCCTTGAAGATCTTTAGCATATTATATCTTTCTATTGGTATAACATGTGTTCTTTTCAATTTAATTTTTCAAGAACATTTAAAAATAAGGTACAACATTGGTCCCACATCGCTTTACTTTTGGTAAAAGGTGAATGCAATATTAATTCATTGTTTGACGCAATAAATATAATTACTTGGCTGTCTAAAAATATTAATTTCGGTCATCTTGATCGAACTTGACCATCTTAATTGGAAAACATCAAAGTTTGCTGACTTAGCTAAACTTGGTCATCATGGTCGCAAAATAATAAATTTAGCCTTCTTGGTTGAATCTAGCAGTCTCGATTGAAAAATGGTAAAGTCAACAATTTTGTTCAATTCGGTCATCTTCATTGAAAAATGACAAATTCAGCCATCTTTGTCAAACTCGATCATCGTGATCGAAAAACGGCAAATTCTGCTGTCCTAGTCAAACTCATCCATCATGATCAAAAAATGCAAAATTGACCATCTTGGTCGAACTCACCAATCATGATAAAAAAAAATAGTAGATTCGACCGCCTTGGTCGAACTTAGCCATCATAATTGAAAAATGGAAAATTCAATTGTCCTAGTTAAACTCAACCATCTTGAGCGAGAAACAACAAACTCGGCCATCATGTTGTTATTATTTCAATCTCGATCATATGATTAGTGTGGGCATGACAGAATTAAATGTGTGGCTCGATTCACACTGAACAGCTATGACCCCGAGTGCTAAGATAGGCAGATACGTTCAGAAATCGACCGTATATGACAAAGTTCTAAGGTTGGTGATGAGGGTCAAATATTGCATATCAGACCCCGATTATTGTCAGATTTTACGTATATGATAATGCTTAATGGAGTATTTTTAATTGTGTTTTTGTTGCAGGATGTAATCAGGAGCGTGGATTGAAAAGAGTACTACAAGCATGGATTTGACACTCTGGAGTCACCAAAACAAGAGACAGAGTCCAGAGGACTAAGACCAAAGGATTTACACATTAGGGATCCGAGGAAATCAAGTCGTTCACGTTAAAGAGGCTCAAAAGTCGTCTAAGATGCAAGATCACATGGTTCCAACCATCCGATTGGCTCGAAACTTCATAAATTTGCTGGGGGCCATAAATTAACCGTACATATCAAATTTTAACCCTTGGATCACTAAGAAAGTGCCCCAACTGACAGATCATCCCATAAATCGTTGATTTTGGGCCCACATGCAATCTAGATATGCTTCAATTTTGGTTTAAACCCCTTAAATTAGGTGGGAAACCAGATGAATGGTGTGGATTTATCATTAGCATCAAGTAGGGACCCACTTTAAGTGAGTGCGTGTGCATAACACACGTACACTCACTGTGCACCAAAACAACCAAAGTCGGTCAGCATGCGCTGACTGACTTACCTCTTCAAATCTCAAAAACGGCAATTGTCGTTACAATGTTAACGCTATCCGAGGGTCGGTTGCTGTTGTGGGCCCCACCCATTGTTCAAAAGGGTAATCCACATCGTCCATTCGTTCCTTTGGGCATCCATAATATACGCCTAGGTGATAAAAGTTACAGAAGACAGCGAAGATTGGTTTTTAACCATTCAAACACAGGTTGGACGGTAGAGCAAAAAACTCTGTGGACCGCATTAATGGATACCCAAAAATATCCCTTCCTAAACGATTTTTCGAGAGGAATACATTGTACGGCTTGGATTGATGAAAATAATATCGAAGTGGGACCCACCATCACCACAGCGTAAACAGCGTGTGTCCCTGTTTTGCATTTGGATGCAGCCTGACTTTTGCGGGCTGTGATGTGGTCACGGTGATTATCAGACGCCTGATCTGGACCGTCCATCGGGTAGACCATATCAAAACATCCCAGGGGACGTTGTTCTCTTAGAAATATGCAAGAGCAGAGAAGGGAGGCAGCATCCGTTTTCTAGGTGGGGAAGCCCTGTTGCATGTTCTGCATGTACCGACTGCACGCACCGATGCCGAGCCTTCCACCGCCCTATGCACCGTCTTCTCTGCTTATAAAAGAAAGATAGAAAGAGAGAGAGAGAGAGAGAGAGAGAGAGAGAGAGAGAGAGAGAGAGAGAGAGAAGGGGAGTTTGGAAGGAGGGCAGCCGTGGGGAGTATCTGGGAGCCGGATCATCCAAGTTCTGGCGGGGGATGTGAAGCGCAGAAGGGTCGAAACTAGATCCATATCTGATTCAGTCCGTGTGAGAAAGTGGAGAGAAAATTCAGAGGCTGGGAGACATTTGGAAAGGAGAGAGAGTGAAGACGTGAGAGGATTATCTCGGCTTGGGATAGCTCATCAAAGGGATGTGTTCTTTTTCAATTTATATTTTTCTTCTTCCCTTTGAATTTGTGTTACATTCCATGAGTTTCTAACTTTTTAGCTAGGGCTGAGATGAAGCCCCTAATTTGAATAACTTTTGTTATGTGTTGAATTCATCTTAATTTAATTGATTTGTTTCTTTTTCTAGTATGCTTAACAGAAATTTTCGTACTTCTCCATTCTATGAGCTCGACCAAAGTCTAAATATGGATGTTGTTTGGAATCTTAACTAGGTGCTTGCGTCTGACCATGAACAGGTTTTTCATAGAGAAAGAAACAAGAATTTACATCTCTTCATGCCTGACCATGGATGGAAAGATGTGATTCATATGCTTTAAAGGATTATACATTCTTTATGCCCGACCAAGGATATAGGGTGTGATTTGTTTATTAAATTTATATCAATCTAAATTAGGGTGAATCAACAGGTAAATAAGAGTTAGGATAATTAGGGGTGAATTTGAAAGTCCTAGTATTCTCTTTGATTGAATTTTACTCATTGCTCTCGGTTATCCTTTTAGATTATTTTTCTTAATAGTTTGCTAAACTATTTGTTGGACTAGTTAAGAAGAGTTGTAAATTTTGAAATGTGACAACCAGTCATCGTGGGAATGATCTCGTAATATGTACCATATCTACATCTGATTCATATACTTGCGAGTTAAAATCATTTCAATCAGATTAGTTTAAATTAAAACATCAAGTTTTTTGTGCCGTTGCCGGGGACTGTTTCAGTCCAAATTGGATTTAGGATTCTCTCTTATCATAATTCATAGCATAGCCTTAGGATTTTACTAACTTTAGGTTAAAGTTTTTATTTTATTTTATTTTAGAAACTAACCTATTTCCTGTTTTGTAGGGTCCTGACTTGAAATTTGGTAATCTCTTCTTAAATTCTCGACTGTTTCTAATTTCTATTTTTAGAATTAGGGCTTTCTGTAACACCCTGAAAATCGGGGGTCTTGTATAAACTCAACTCCCGAGTTTCAGACCGTCACTTATGCAACAAAAATGGCTATGATTCAATGTTGTCTGATTTAAAGCATTCACATGAGTAAAAGTATACCAAAACTGCAATTCATACTTCAGATCCAGTGATAAAAGCAAGCGGAAGACTAAACAATATATATATCACTGTATGGAAAAACAAAGTAATCTCATCTGTCTCCAAAGTATGACTACATCTCTAAGTCTCATATACATGTAAATAAACAAAAGAATAAAGTCAAAATAGTCCCACTGAAGTCCCCTCGATCCAGGTCACCTACGGGAAGCCGTCATGATACTGCATATACGAGAACTCATCCTGGTCCTCGTCGATCTCCGGCTCCACCTCCTGGATCTCGTCCTCACCTGCAGCTACAACAGGGTCTGGTGGGTGTTGCAAACACCATCCCGTAACGTGGGAATGAGTGATCAACTCAGTGGAATCATAGAGCAAAGATTTGCATGTTCACAATTCAATCACGCGATAATAGTAAAGCAGTAAATCAGACAATCCTAATACTGTTATTAATGCAAGATGATATGACGTGATGTATGCCCTCACCGACGATCACCCTCATGCGGCAACATCTTACGACCGTGGCATGCCACACTCCCTAGAGTGCTCCACATCTTCGAGGCACATGCAATGCTATGGTGATATGATTACCAAGTTGTTATTAGTCCATTCAAACAGCAGGATTGGGAAACTAAGGTACTTCCCTTGTATCAATCCCAACACGGATCCTGTCTAGGGTCGTCACTCCTAGTAATCTCATACGATGTACATTTCGTAGGTCACTGCAAGGGCTGCCAGGGCTGTTGCTCGCACTCGTTGCACCGCTCCCCCATCACCTTATCAATACAGGCCTACTGTACTCTACTGCACGGAAGGGTCGTCGCCTCCCGTGAACTCAGAATACGCTCGCGGTCACTACAGAGGGCTCGTCGCCTGATCAGTGTAGGCCGACAGCTAGAATATAGTGTCCCATACCACCATAATCTGCTCACGAGTCAAGGTGCTCACTGGTCACTACGGGGAGGTTTGTGGCCCCAGCGTAGGCCGACAGCTCGACCACGGTGTCCCATACCACCATGCCCGGCTCATGAGTCTTCGTGGATCAAGGTACCACGGTTAATAGGGTTTACAATGGTAAGTTCAGTACCCTAGGTTCAAGCAGTTATGATACATACAAGGTGAACAAACATCGGCCAGTCGGGTTACTTGACGGCCTCGACTAGCGCGATCGCATCTCGAATTGAACGACATGAAGTGCGTAAAACACTTCGCGTGGCCTAACCACTGCCGCCAACTCTCAACACGAATCACATTCATCGACGCGTCGTTCGTGGCTATGACCAGTCAGCCACGAATTCGTTCGGTTACCGACTGCCTGGACTAAGTCAAGTCCCACACATCTATTAAATTACATTAACGCTATATACTAGGGTATTGGAATTGAAACACATCATGTGAGCATGTTAGCACATGTTATAACATTCAACTTAGGCAAATCTTCATGGCATGTTTTCCATGCATATTCAACTTAGGCAATTCTTTAAGGCATCATTTCTATGCATGTGATGCAATCATGCATAAGGTCAACATATAGGAAATCATTTAGGTCAGCATATTAAACATGAAATCAATCTCAATCTACTACATAACATCATTCAATGCAATACATACTAATACAAGCATTTATACAAACACATACACTACACACTTAAGTCCACATATAGTATGTCGACCCAAAGTGCGCAACTTGGCGAATCTCTTCGCCAAACTGATTATGCAAGCATTCCTAACTCCCTAATGCGGCGACAAATCATGTCAATCACGTCAGCAGAATATGCATGTAGACCGTACTTCCTACATATGACTAAAATGCCCTAAATCTCATATTCTTCGTTAACTTACGAAACAGGAAACGGAGAGCATGTTGTACATGTCAAACGGCGATGCCGTCGATAATCTACTATTAAACGACATTGAAAGCGTTGTAAACCGTCAATCAAAGCGTCTAAAATCCTCACCTAATCTCCTACGGTCGCGGGAATTTGAACGGAGCGTGTACGCTTCGTCTACGGCTGTAAGAGAACCTGATTTATGGATTTAGTTAGCTAACATGTTCAGAATCTACATAAACCCTAAATCAGCAAGTTTTTGGGGTTTTCCTATACCTGAAAAAGTGGAAAAATCACCAGCCAGGTGATTGGAATGAAGTGTTGAAGCAGCACTGTCAGGGGTTCGGACGCGGGAGAAAATCTCCTCTTCCCTTTCTCTCAAACTCTCTCTCTCTTTTCTAGGGTTTGTGAATTTCGTATGCAAGGAAGGAATGAGGGTTTCAACCCCTTTTATAAGCTTGGAAACGCCGAAAATAGGCTCCGGGACGAAGTTTACTTATTGCCTATCCATTTCGGGGCTGTTTCGGTCCAAAAACTGATTTCTGGTGGTCCCCTGGTCGATTGCGATCAGACTTAAGCTCATGGGTACCAGATGTACCTCGTATTAAGTTTTCAGTCTGGCAGGGTTCGCAGATCGCACGTGGCGGACCAGTTTCAGTTCAGCGGTCACCGCACATAGATCAGGGCTAAAAGTTCCATGATAATAAATAGATATTTTTCCTGATCCGAGGGTGTAATCTGGATGAATTCTGACGGTCAGAACGCTTAATACTGACGCGTCAAGTCGTGTGCCAGATCTAAATTTAAAATTCCCAATTCGTCCCTATTCGCGGTCGCTTCAGTCCGGGTTCAACGAAATACTCTGTGATTATCGATTTGACTTGATTTTCGAGATGATTGTCAAGTCCAGCTGGGCGGTTCTAACGGTCTAAGATAGGAGGTATCAGACCTTCGACGTGCGGTCTAAATCCAATACAAAAGTTCAATATGGTCCAGAGGACAAACCTGCTTAGAGTTGGATCCAAGGTTATAGAGTATTGTAGAGTTGTCTGTTCTACTCGATTTGGGTCTTGTAGAACGTATTTAAAGTGATCAGGGACTATTTCCCAGCTACTCTAGCGTTGTGCTGGCTAACTTACGTTTAATTTCCATGGAAATTATTTATACGCGATTTCGGGTCAAATCGGTACTCGATTCCAAGTACGGATTTTTCACGGGCGTTACAATCTACCCCCCTTAACAAATAATTTCATCCTCGAAATTTGTACCTGTTCGTAGTCCTCGAGAAGTTGTGGGTAGTTCTTTCTGATCTCGGCTTCCGTCTCCCAAGTAGCCTCCTCTTCAGAGTGATGCGTCCATAGTACCTTCACAAGGGGAATCACCTTGCTACGCAGTACCTGTTCCTTCCGGTCTAAGATGCGTGTCGGTCGCAGGATATAAGTAACATCCTCTCCTAACTGCACCTGCTCCCATCTGATGATATGGGAAGGATCAGCAACGTACTTCTTCAGCATAGAAACATGAAATACGTTGTGGACGCTCGCGAGGGGCGTGGGTAAAGCCAATCGGTAAGCCACTGCTCCCACACGATCGAGGATCTGAAATGGACCAATGAATCGCGGTGCCAGCTTCCCCTTCTTCCCGAACCGAAGGACTCCCTTCATAGGGAAAACTCGCAAAAACACATGATCCCCGACTGTGAACTCTAGTGGTCGTCGTCTCGTATCGGCGTAGCTCTTCTGTCTACTCTGCGCTGTAAGAAGTCGACGTCGAATAATATCAATCTTCTCTGACGTCGCCTGCACCAACTCTGGGCCAATCAAGCTGCGCTCACCGACCTCTAACCAGCAATGCGGTGCGCGACAAGGTCGCCCATACAGCGCCTCATAAGGTGCCATGCCGATACTCGCCTGGAAGCTATTGTTGTACGCAAACTCCGCATATGCAAGACAGTCATCCCAACTGTCCTTGAAGTCCAATGCGCAAGCTCGCAACATGTCCTCCAGGATCTGGTTCACTCGCTCCGTCTGTCCGTCCGTCTGTGGTGGAAGGCAGTACTGAACTTCAACTTCACACCCATAGCCTCCTGAATGCGAGTCCAGAAAATAGAAGTGAACCGCGTGTCTCTGTCCGACACGATCTCCAACGGAACTCCATGCAGACGCACAATCTCTCAGATATACAATCTAGCCAGGTCGTCTGCAGAGTTCGTAACTCTGATCGGTAGGAAGTGCGCCGACTTCGTCAATCGGTCGACGATCACCCAAATGGAATCATGCCCCTTCCTCGTCTTCGGCAACCCAGAAATGAAGTCCATGGAAATGAAATCCCACTTCCACTCTGCAATCGGCATAGGCTGCAAAAGTCCAGGTGGTCGGCGATGCTCTGCCTTCACCTGCTGACAAGTGAGACAACGGGACACGAACTCAGCAATGTGGGTCTTCATACCTTCCCACCAATACGTCCTCTTCACGTCACGATACATCTTCGTACTGCCTGGATGCATCGCGAGTCTAGTAGAATGCGCAGCCTCGAGAATCTCTCGTCTCAAGTCAGGGACATCTGGGACGCATAGGCGGCCACGGTAACGTAAGCCCCCATCCATACCAACTCGCCAGTCGGCGTCAGCATCATCACTGGCCTGCTCTCGAAGCTCAGTAAGATGCGCGTCGTCCCTCTGCGCCTCGATGACTCAGTCATCGATCTGAGATCGCACCTGTACGTGTGCGATGAACTCAAATGGCTCCTCCACGGTGAGTTTCTGCTCAAAGTCTCGCAAAAACTCGACCATATCCCACTCGGCAACCATTAGCGGAGCCGCAAACTCTATCGCCTTCCTGCGGCTCAACGCATCAGCCACAAGGTTCGCCTTCCCAGGATGGTAAGAGACTTCAAACTTGAAGTCCTTCAGCGTCTCCATCCATCGCCGCTGCCTCATATTCAAGTCTCGCTGCGTGAATATGTACTTGAGGCTCTTGTGGTCGCAAAAGAGCTCGAACTCCTCTCCGTAGAGGTAATGTCTCCAGAGTCTCAGTGCGAATATAACGGCTGCCAACTCCAGGTCGTGTGTAGGGTAATTCTCCTCGTGCTTCCTTAATTGTCTCGAGGCATACGAAATTACCCTGTCCCTCTGCATAAGGACACAACCCAAACCAACGCTAGACGTGTCAGTGTATATAGTGTATTTAACCCCTTGCTCTGGCAATACTAGCACAGGGGCGGACGTAAGTCTGTCCTTCAGCTCCTGAAACGCTGACTCCGCCCTATCATTCCAGGCGAACTTCACGTCCTTCCGTGTCAACTGAGATAAGGGTCTCGCGATCTTCGAGAAATCCCGAATGAAGCGCCTATAATAACCAGCGAGACCCAAGAAACTCCTCACCTCAGTGACAGAACCAGGCTGCTCCCAGTCCTGCACCGCAGCTACCTTAGACAGGTCAACTGCCATGCCGTCCTTGGACACCACGTGTCCCAGAAACTTCACCTCCTGCTTCCAGAAGTCGCACTTCTTGTACTGTGCGAACAACTGATGTCGTCTGAGCGTATCCAGGACCAAACGCAAATGCTCCTCATGCTCCTCTCGACTACTAGAGTATACCAAAATGTCGTCGATGAAGACAACGACGAATCGATAGAGGAAAGGCCGAAAAACCCGGTTCATCAGATCCATGAACACGGCCGGTGCGTTCGTGAGACCGAACGACATCACGAGGAACTCGTAGTGACCAAAACTGGTCCTGAATGCTGTCTTCTGCACGTCCTCATCTCTGACGCGCAGCTGATGATATCCTGACTGAAGATCAATCTTCGAGAAGTACTGCGCTCCTCTCAACTGATCAAACAAGTCATCGATCCTGGGCAAAGGGTACTTGTTCTTCACTGTGAGCTGGTTCAACCTGCGATAATCAATACACAATCGCAGCGAACCATCCTTCTTCTTCACGAACAAGACCGGTGCTCCCCAAGGAGATACGCTAGGCTGTATAAAGCCAAGCTCTAGCAGACCATCAATCTGCGTCCGCAACTCCTCCATCTCACAAGGTGCCATGCGATACGTCGGCAGTGAGACGGGTGTAGAACCAGGAATCAGATCGATAGTGAAATCGATCTCACGTCGGGGCGGCAAACCAGGGATCTTCCTGAATAGATCCCCGAACTCAGAAACAACTGGCGTCTGCTCAAGTACCTGGGCACCAGCGTCGCGCAATAGAGTGGCGTAGCTAAGAATGCGGAAAGGAAGATTTACCCGCACTGAAAATGTGAAAGGCGTGCCCTCAGGCTCGTACACCGTCACCACACGAGCCTCGCAGTCAATCTCGACTCTCGCTGCAGTCAACCAGTCCATGCCAAGAATGACGTCGAGATAAACGAGCGAGGGATCGACGACCAGATCAAGAGTCATCATCCTGCCTCCCAGATCAACTAAACAACCCTCACACATCTGGGTGACATCCGAATAATCCCCATGAGCTGCAAGGACTCGCACGCTATCCATAGTGATAGTCTGCAACCCAAGACGTCTGACCACGGCACGCGATATCAAGGAAATCGTGGAACCAGTGTCCACCATGATAAGAACGGGAGTACCTCCGATATGGCCCGTGACCTCGAAGGCTGAATGCTGGAAAGTCGGCGTCATAGCTGCCTCAGCGGTCAGTGCATGAACTCGAGCCTGCTGTGGCCGGTTCGGCCGCTGTGTCAAGGGCCGTGGAGGCTGTCGAATCTGCGATACCGTAGGTCTGAACGAAGGATGCGCAGGAGCTGACCGTATAGGCGGTGCTGATATCGCCTGTGGACGTACACGATCAATCTTCTGCGGCGGCGAGAACTCACTGTCCCGCATCCTGGAAAAGCAACTCTGAGCTAGATGGCCCGTCCTCCCACAGTATGTGCATGATAAATCAGGACGCCGAAACGGTCGTACAGGCGTCGTGGTCCTGGTAGGAGGATCAATGCGAGGCCTCTTGCCCGCGAAGGGCCTATCTGGCAACTCCGGTCGATGCCTGGAAGTAGTCGGGCCTCGAGATCGCGCCAGTCGATCCACGTCCTGCTCTGCCCGCATGGACATATGAACCAACTCCGCATAGGAAGGGAAACTGACGCAGCACATCTTCGACCGAATATCCGGTCGCAAGCCCTCCAAAAAGCGCCGTATGCGCATCTGCTCATCAGCCAGAATTGTCGGGACGTACCTGCCCAACTCTGTGAACCGATGCTCATACTCAGTAACCGTCATCGCTGCCTGCCTGAGACGGAGAAACTCATTCTCCCTCTCGTGCCTGTAGGTCTGGGGATAATACTTCTCATGGAAGCGGAACTCGAATGCTGCCCACGTCCATACGAAATCTGCGGCAACAGTCCGCAATATACTATCCCACCACATACTGGCCTCTCTCTCAAATAGGAAGGTAGCCAGCTCTACCTGCTCTGCCTCGGTACAGTGTAACATGCGTAGAATCTTCGACACTCAGTCGAGCCAGAACTCTGCCTCCTCAGGTCTGTGAGAACCCGAAAAAGTAGGAGGCCGCAAGCCCTGAAATCGCTCCAGAAGGCCCCGTGTGTCGGCAGGATTCCCCGCAGGGAAAGCAGGCTGCGCAGGATGTGCTATGCCCTCATCCTGGGCGTAAGTATAGGCATCCTCAGCTGGATGCGCAGGTGGTGCAGGTGGAGTAGATGCAGTCGCACCCCCACCCTGGGCTAAAGTCCCAACTATAGTGGTCAATAGCTGCTGCTGCTGTAGCATCATAGCCATCATCTGCTCGAATCTATCAGGGGGTGGAGCAGGCTGTGGCGGATGAGGTGCGGAAGTAGATGCGCGCTGTGGCTCTCTAACAGATGGTGTAAATGGCGGTGGTCCACCTGTAGGACCAACAGCAGGCTGAGATGACCGAACCGTCTCAGGAATCGGGCCCACAGCAGGGTCCGGACGAGTGCCAGACTGAGAAGGAGTCTGATCCATCTGCTCAGACAATGAAAGCCGAACCGCGCTCCTCGTAATCTTAGGTGGCATTCCCTATATTCAAAATAGGGCGCAACCTTGTCAGTCTCAAGTGCACATATACACCACAATCATTCACTTAAAGAGTCAAAGGCATTCCATGCATTTCAATTAATCAAAATTGTCACAATACAAGGGATATATCCTTACAAGCATCATGACTAGAATGACATGGAAATTAAGACAGTTAAGCAACAGCAACATAAGCAAAGCACTAGCCCTAATAGGCTTTACACACATAAAACAGGAAATGGCTAACTACTAATAATCAACATCAAAGATCGCGTCGCTAGTCGGAGTCTGGCGACGGAGGAGGAGCACCCTTATCCTGTAAACAACACAGGATTGCCTTCAAGGTGCGAGTCACCTTGCCAAATTTCTTCTTCGTAACGGCCTTGGCATCAGCGACCTCTGCTCGAAGTTCTTGGACTTCCCTTCGCAAAGCGGTCTGACTCTCCTCCATCCGAGCAATGCGGTCGTCGATAGTAGTCTGCGCAGAAGGAGGAGGGCTCTCATCAGTATCCTGAGCCTCCTCTTCTGCTTCTTCCTGAACCTCTTCCTGAACCCCTGCTCTAGGTTCTTCTTCGCTTTGATCTTCCTCTTCATCAAAGTCATCCCCACTATCCCTTTCGAGTTGATTTTCACGGTATTGCGACCCAATCTTCATCTTGAGCATTGTCGACTCATCGATGGTGTGAATCGATACCGGCAATTCGGGTCCAAGTCTATAGGCAAACTCAAGCGCAATCTTGCAAATGAGTCAGCCAAAGGGAAGGGATTCAGATGTTCTCCTCGACCTGGCTATGAGAACTATCTGCCGTAGGATGAAAGTGGCCATACATACGTTCTCTCCCTGGGCCACCAGAAATAAGAAATCGACCATAAGACGTGTACATTCAATGCGGTTCGTCGACCTAGGATAAACATTGAACGTGCAGATATGGTGCAGCAAGCGCAGATCCTCAGACATGTACGTCGCTTTGAGGCTATTATTAGGCTGCCATGGAACCAACTTACCGCACAGAAACCTGGTGCGGCGATCCCGTTCACGTCTAGTCCTCAAATTCCTCTCACTTGGATGTACATCACCCAGAGGCACGTTGAGAAGTCGCACAACCAACCGGACGTCGATCGTAGCCATCCGATCTCTACCAAAAGGGATTTTGAACTGTAAGGGCTCCAAGGTAGGACTCTGGATGTTAGCATAGAAGGCACGAACGGTGCTCACATTAGCACGAGCGCGAGCTTCAAAGATCGGTCCCCAGTGCGCGGCTTCAATGCGTTCGAACAACAGATACTCGCCAAACAATCGCCCATCTACGTCCGCCTCAAATAACACTCTACGATCAGTGTATTCACCATGAGGCATCTCTGATAGAATGGTTCGTCCAAGGTGTGCATGGGGATCCAAATCCCGCTTTGTACGGCACTCCAGGACTGCAGTTGGACCTGCGGCGGTGCTTGAACTTGTGGCACCACCCCGCGGTCTTCTCAATCGAGCAGGGCGGCTCGGCCCAGCCTCGTCTGTCGCAGTTTTCCTCTTACCCATCAAAGATATGATGGATGAGAGCGACAAAAGGCCCAAAATGGCTTCCACAAAAGCCATGGAAAACGCCGAAAATGCGGAGAAATGGCTGCCCAATCTGACAAAAGGAAATCTAGGCGTCGTAGAGGGATGCTTCAAGCTTCCCAAGGCTACACTTTCAGGGAAAAATATGAACAAAAAGATGGGATGGAGCAGCTCACGATTTCAGCTATATTTGAGGGATTTTGGAGCTCCAAATGGGGAAATCTTCAAGGAAAGGGGCTGCCAACACCCAATAAATGATGGGTGGTGGTCGGTTTTGGCCAGGGAAGGGTTTAAGAGTGGTTTGGGTCGCCGGGGTTTGGAATGGAGTGCTGAAAATCGAATCTAGGGTATGTAAGGGGGCTGTTTGTGAAGGAGAGGTGGGTTTTGGGGGTTTTCGTGCTATGGGAGGTAGCTAGGGGTGATGTGGAGGCTTTTTAAGTGGGTGCGCCCGAAGGACAGCACCAACCAAGCTCGCCGGCCGGCGATGCATCGCCCGGCCGGCGATGGCATCGCCGGTCAACTCGCAAGTTGACCGGTGGGACCCCATGGGTCTGGTCCCCCATGATCCCAGGGCCCCAAAAAGTCAGGTCCCACCCCTTGGTTCATAGTATTTTGGTCTCTATGAGCCCAAACATGTGTTCGGGGCTTTCCGGGTCCACATCGCAATCCAGAATACCAAACCATATGATGCAGCATATGAATTTGGGGTAGAAGGAGCCAGTACACCTATCTAGCTCCTTAGTTGCTAAAGAAAGTGAAGTTAGAATGGCCTTATGGCCATTTTTCATGAAATTTTACTATTCAATGTAAAATTTGGTGAATGTATTAATTTGTGTTATTTTCACATTATGTTTGATGCCTAACATGAAATGAATAAGAAAGAACTGAAGGTTGAAGTGTTTAGAGAAGGAATTTTGAAGATTTTTGGTGAAACGGGGTTTTTAAGCCCTGGCGATTGATTACTGGAGTCGTGGTCATCCCACGGCCCAAGGATTCACTTTTGCGGTTTAAAACCGCTCATAGGACGTCTCCACCCAACTTCCTACAGCTTAGAAGTGATTCGGGTCGCTTTACGCGACCCGAGATACGTTACAGACTCGATCTTGCGATCGATCCTTATAGACTTCGCCTATCGGCGAATCTGTGATCCTAGAAGTGTTTCTAGACCCTTATCGCACCCACCTAAGTCAAAGGAAGCGACAGCGTACGTCGCAAGACCATAACCCAGGCCCAGTATACTCTCATTCATGCTCTGATACCAACTTGTAACACCCTGAAAATCGGGGGTCTTGTATAAACTCAACTCCCGAGTTTCAGACCGTCACTTATGCAACAAAAATGGTTATGATTCAATGTTGTCTAATTTAAAGCATTCACATGAGTAAAAGTATACCAAAACTACAATTCATACTT
Source organism: Magnolia kwangsiensis (assembly GCA_037074715.1). Classification (NCBI taxonomy): domain Eukaryota; kingdom Viridiplantae; phylum Streptophyta; class Magnoliopsida; order Magnoliales; family Magnoliaceae; genus Magnolia; species Magnolia kwangsiensis. The sequence continues at coordinate 106,054,917 of CM073575.1, read as the reverse complement.
CAGATCCAGTGATAAAAGCAAGCGGAAGACTAAACAATATATATATCACTGTATGGAAAAACAAAGTAATCTCATCTGTCTCCAAAGTATGACTACATCTCTGAGTCTCATATACATGTAAATAAACAAAAGAATAAAGTCAAAATAGTCCCACTGAAGTCCCCTCGATCCAGGTCACCTACGGGAAGCCGTCATGATACTGCATATACGAGAACTCATCCTGGTCCTCGTCGATCTCCATCTCCACCTCCTGGATCTCGTCTTCACCTGCAGCTACAACAGGGTCTGGTGGGTGTTGCAAACACCATCCCGTAACGTGGGAATGAGTGATTAACTCAGTGGAATCATAGAGCAAAGATTTGCATGTTCACAATTCAATCACGCGATAATAGTAAAGCAGTAAATCAGACAATCCTAATACTGTTATTAATGCAAGATGATATGACGTGATGTATGCCCTCACCGACGATCACCCTCATGTGGCAACATCTTACGACCGCGGCATGCCACACTCCCTAGAGTGCTCCACATCTTCGAGGCACATGCAATGCTATGGTGATATGATTACCAAGTTGTTATTAGTCCATTCAAACAGCAGGATTGGGAAACTAAGGTACTTCCCTTGTATCAATCCCAACACGGATCCTGTCTAGGGTCGTCACTCCTAGTAATCTCATACGATGTACATTTCGTAGGTCACTGCAAGGGCTGCCAGGGCTGTTGCTCGCACTCGTTGCACCGCTCCCCCATCACCTTATCAATACAGGCCTACTGTACTCTACTGCACGGAAGGGTCGTCGCCTCCCGTGAACTCAGAATACGCTCGCGGTCACTACAGAGGGCTCGTCGCCTGATCAGTGTAGGCCGACAGCTAGAATATAGTGTCCCATACCACCATAATCTGCTCACGAGTCAAGGTGCTCACTGGTCACTACGGGGAGGTTTGTGGCCCCAGCGTAGGCCGACAGCTCGACCACGGTGTCCCATACCACCATGCCCGGCTCATGAGTCTTCGTGGATCAAGGTACCACGGTTAATAGGGTTTACAATGGTAAGTTCAGTACCCTAGGTTCAAGCAGTTATGATACATACAAGGTGAACAAACATCGGCCAGTCGGGTTACTTGACGGCCTCGACTAGCGCGATCGCATCTCGAATTGAACGACATGAAGTGCGTAAAACACTTCGCGTGGCCTAACCACTGCCGCCAACTCTCAACACGAATCACATTCATCGACGCGTCGTTCGTGGCTATGACCAGTCAGCCACGAATTCGTTCGGTTACCGACTGCCTGGACTAAGTCAAGTCCCACACATCTATTAAATTACATTAACGCTATATACTAGGGTATTGGAATTGAAACACATCATGTGAGCATGTTAGCACATGTTATAACATTCAACTTAGGCAAATCTTCATGGCATGTTTTCCATGCATATTCAACTTAGGCAATTCTTTAAGGCATCATTTCTATGCATGTGATGCAATCATGCATAAGGTCAACATATAGGAAATCATTTAGGTCAGCATATTAAACATGAAATCAATCTCAATCTACTACATAACATCATTCAATGCAATACATACTAATACAAGCATTTATACAAACACATACACTACACACTTAAGTCCACATATAGTATGTCGACCCAAAGTGCGCAACTTGGCGAATCTCTTCGCCAAACTGATTATGCAAGCATTCCTAACTCCCTAATGCGGCGACAAATCATGTCAATCACGTCAGCAGAATATGCATGTAGACCGTACTTCCTACATATGACTAAAATGCCCTAAATCTCATATTCTTCGTTAACTTACGAAACAGGAAACGGAGAGCATGTTGTACATGTCAAACGGCGATGCCGTCGATAATCTACTATTAAACGACATTGAAAGCGTTGTAAACCGTCAATCAAAGCGTCTAAAATCCTCACCTAATCTCCTACGGTCGCGGGAATTTGAACGGAGCGTGTACGCTTCGTCTACGGCTGTAGGAGAACCTGATTTATAGATTTAGTTAGCTAACATGTTCAGAATCTACATAAACCCTAAATCAGCAAGTTTTTGGGGTTTTTCTATACCTGAAAAAGTAAAAAAATCACCAGCCAGGTGATTGGAATGAAGTGTTGAAGCAGCACTGTCAGGGGCTCGGACGCGGGGGAAAATCTCCTCTTCCCTTTCTCTCAAACTCTCTCTCTCTTTTCTAGGGTTTGTGAATTTCGTATGCAAGGAAGGAATGAGGGTTTCAACCCCTTTTATAAGCTTGGAAACGCCGAAAATAGGCTCCGGGACGAAGTTTACTTATTGCCTATCCATTTCGGGGCTGTTTCGGTCCAAAAACTGATTTCTGGTGGTCCCCTGGTCGATTGCGATCAGACTTAAGCTCATGGGTACCAGATGTACCTCGTATTAAGTTTTCAGTCTGGCAGGGTTCGCAGATCGCACGTGGCGGACCAGTTTCAGTTCAGCGGTCACCGCACATAGATCAGGGCTGAAAGTTTCATGATAATAAATAGATATTTTTCCTGATCCGAGGGTGTAATCTGGATGAATTCTGACGGTCAGAACGCTTAATACTGATGCGTCAAGTCGTGTGCCAGATCTAAATTTAAAATTCCCAATTCGTCCCTATTCGCGGTCGCTTTAGTCCGGGTTCAACGAAATACTCTGTGATTATCGGTTTGACTTGATTTTCGAGATGATTGTCAAGTCCAGCTGGGCGGTTCTAACGGTCTAAGATAGGAGGTATCAGACCTTCGACGTGCGGTCTAAATCCAATACAAAAGTTCAATATGGTCCAGAGGACAAACCTGCTTAGAGTTGGATCCAAGGTTATAGAGTATTGTAGAGTTGTCTGTTCTACTCGATTTGGGTCTTGTAGAACGTATTTAAAGTGATCAGGGACTATTTCCCAGCTACTCTAGCGTTGCGCTGGCTAACTTACGTTTAATTTCCATGGAAATTATTTATACACGATTTCGGGTCAAATCGGTACTCGATTCCAAGTACGGATTTTTCACGGGCGTTACACTTTCCTTTTTAGAAATTTTCAATTTTCTAATTTTAGATTTAGATTCTTCTTTCAAATAGCTTTCTATTTTCTAGTTTTAGAAATTTTTTCCTTTTTAGAAACTACCTTAGCTTTTTAGTTCTAAGATTAGAAACTTTCTTTTTTTTTAGAAACTAACCGTTGCTTAGGATTTTTTTAACATTATTTTAAAAATTTTAATTTGTTTTTATTTTTATTTTTTACAGGATTTGAAGAAGGAAGCTATTAAATAAGATTGTCTTCAAAAGGAGAAGCTCTCGAATCTTCAGACATCTATCATCTCCTTTTCTGCGTTCTTTCTTCCAATTCTTATTTACATAGCTTTCTCTTATTTTTAGAAATTTATAATTTTTAGTTCTAGTCTTATTTCTCTTAGGTTGCATTTTAGTTTAGTTAAGTTTTCTTTCCTACATTTCAATTATTCAGTTTATGCTAGGGAGTAGATCTCTAAACATAGAACTAGCACCATTTGATCCTGAAATAGAAAGAACCTTTCGTAAAAGATCTAGAAACTTCCTATTCGAAATGACGGACGAGAATGGAATTAAAGCGCTTAGAGATTATTCAGCTCCTGTCCAATTTAATGCACCTTCTTGCATAGTGTTGCTAGCCACCACGGCAGCACACTTTGAACTTAAGCCTGGGGTAATACAGTTGTTACCGTCTTTCTATGATTTAGGCAAAGAGGATCCATATCATCATGTAAAAGAATTCCTAGACATTTGCTCTACCTTTAAGTTTCAAAACTTCTCAGATGATTCGATCCGTTTATGCATTTTTCCTTTTTCTTTGAAGGATAAGGCGAAAGCATGGTTGAACTCTCTAGGAGTTGGGTCTATCACTACATGAGACCAACTGTCTAAAAAGTTCTAAAACAAGTTCTTCCCTGTTCACAAAACGAATGCTCTCCGTAGAGAAATTACCAATTTCACACAAAAAGAGGGTGAGCACTTTCATGAATGTTGAAAAAGATGGAAGGACTTACTTCTTAAATGTCCACACCATGGTTTTGAGAAGTGGCAATAGGTACAATATTTCTATGACCGTTTGACACTCCAAAACCGTCGCATGGTTGATGCCACCAGTGGAGGGTCATTCATGACCAAAAGTGATGTCGAAGCATGGAATTTCTTTGAAACCTTGTGTGAAAATTTTCAGCAATGGGACTACTTAAATAAGGGTGAAAGAAGTCCCCAACCATAGAGGAAAGGTGGTATATATGAAATAAGAGTCATGCTAGATTTGTATAGCAAAATTGATAGCCTGATACAGAAAGTTGATGCTTTGATGTTGAATAATGGACCTCAACAAATAACTCAAATCGAGTCATGTGTCATATGTTCTAGTCCTGGCCATCCTACGCAGTCGTGTCGATCTGGTACAACATTCCTAAAATTTCTCTTTGAATAAGTACATGCTATAAACACCTTTAGGAGACTTGGGAATGATCCTTACTCAAATACCTACAACCCAGGGTGGGCTAGATATCCAAATTTTTCTTGGACAAAAGGACCACAATAAGGAGGACCATCTGAAAATTCTCTTATGCAACCTTACCCACAAATTGGCAGTCAACAACCTCAACAGTTTTCGCAGTATCAACAAGTACCTCCACAATCTAGGAAACCATCTCTTGAGAATACACTCAATCTTTTTATGCAGAGTTCACTTCAATTTCAAAAAGATACCTAACAAAATTTACTAGCTAACCAGCAAAGCTTACATGCAAATGCGCAATCCATTGCCAAGCTGGAAGTACAGTTGGGTCAACTTGCTACCACATTGAGTGAGAGAGAGAAGGGCAAGTTCCCTAGTCAACCTGTGACAAATCCAAAAGGACAGTATGAGATTGTCTTTAATTCAAACCAAGAACAATATCATGAGCAAGCCAAATCAATCATTACCCTTAGGTCCGGTAAACAGATTGAGAACAGAGTAGAGATGCCTAAGGAAGAATCAAATTCTGAACCGGAGGACCAAAAAGAAGCGGAGAGACATACTAGTGCATCCAAAGTCCAAAAGCACTCTGACCCTCTAGAAACCACTCATGTGCCATCCTATGTGCCTAAAACACCTTTTCCTCAACGTCTAGCACCAGTTAAGAAAGGAAACAACTTTAATGAGATATTAGACATGTTTAAGCAAGTACAAATTAACATTTCATTGCTTGATGTTATCAAACAAGTCCCTGCTTACGCTAAGTTTCTTAAAGATTTATGTACTCAAAAGCGTAAGCTGCATGTTCACAAGAAAGTCTTCATTGCGGATCAACTCAGCTCCATGATTCAACATAACACCCCTCCTAAATTTAGGGATCCAGGAGCTCCCACCATTTCTTATGTTATATGAGATCATAAGATTGAAAAGGCATTGCTTGATTTAGGGGCGAGCGTTAATTTGTTGCCATATTTTATATACGAGCAACTAGGACTGGGTGAGCTGAAACCCACTAAAATAACACTACAACTAGCTGATAGATCTGTCAAGGTGCCCCGTGGTGTTATTGAGGATGTGTTAATCCAAGTTGATAAGTTTTATTTTTCAGTGGATTTCATCGTCCTAGATACTCAGCCTGTCCAGAATCCTACTAGTCAAATCTAGTTATCCTAAGACATCCATTCTTAGCCACATCTAGTGCTATCATAGATTGCAGGAATGGAGTTATGAAGTTGTCTTTCGGTAATATGAAGCTTAAACTCAATGTTTTCAATGCCGGACAACAACCGTCAGACTCGAATAATATATTTGAAGTGAACATGATCGAGAGTCTAGTGTTTGACTCTATCCTCAAATCTTTTGAAGACACTCTTAAGACTTGCTTAACGCATTTTGCAGATTCAAACGATCCCTTATTCCAAGAAATATTGAATGCCTTGCAAAATAATACCTCGACAGTTGTCATGGATCAAGAGAACCCATATTCTGAAGTACCTCCTTCCTCGGATCCTGAATGTTTACCATTAAATGAGGAAGAGTTGAAAATTAAACTACAGAGTGAAACATCGACGTTTGTTGAGACTACCCACCTACTACAAATTTTTCTAAATTTCATCTACTTGAAGTCTCTGATTCATCATGGTGTACTAACTTCGAAATTTTGTTTGCCACAGGTGAATCATATATACTCTGGACACTTCAGATGATAAAAAGAACACTTTATGCTAAGGTCCTCAATTTGTCTGGTTATTAACGTTCCAAGACATCCAAAGCTACTGTAAAACGGGCTTTTGGATGATCTTGTTGAAAAAACTTCTAAGAAATTTACCAAGATACTGGCCAATGGTCCATGATTGCTTTCATTGCTTGTCTAACTGAAGACATTAAACTTAGCTCTCCTGGGAGGCAACCTGACCTTTTATTTCATTTTATTTTCCTAGTTGGTGAGTTTGATGTTTATGGGTAACATTGCTGCAAACCCTCACGAGACTACAACTCGTCCACTAGGGGCAACCTAGGGGTTTAAAGGCTTATTGCATACGTTAAATGCAATCGAGAGCACCTGCGAAAGTGGTATAAATAGGATTTTCTTTTTGTGATTTTATTTTTATTTTTCTTTTGTTGATTTCTCTCTTGTGCTAACTTGCTTTTACGTTGTTATTTTTAAGAAAGCCTCTTGATTCTCCGTTCAGGTACTATCTTTCTATCACTCCTCTTTTACTTTCGTTGTCCTATGTACATTGCATGCTTATTTCTTTTACATTGAGGACAATGTAGATTTTAGGTTGGGGGTGGGAGATTAGGTTACCTAATCAGTATTTTCTTGATCTTGAGCAAAATTAATTTTCTTGGTCTTGAGCAAAATTGTGAAAATTTTTAAAAACTTTTTCTGGAATTTCATGTGGATTTGAAGTGATTTTGAAAGATAGTTGTGATTTTAGAATTATAGGATACTGAATGTGGTACTTTATAACTCTTGGATTCTACCGTCTGTTAGATTTCATAATTAAGTTTGAGTTATTAACCCATGATTAGAAGTTGTAAACATCGATTGAGTCATGATCTCACATATCACACCTCGCTTACACATTGAAGGATTAACTTGGTAATCATTAAACATGAAAGGAATCAGCATGAAAAAAAAAAAATTGAATTGAAAGGGTAAGTCGCATAATCTTCACCATAGGTTTGCTCCCTATACGTGTAGATTCGATTTCCCATGGTTGACATTTAGAAAAAGTTAAGCGACAAGTTTTCACCATAGGTTTGCTCCTTATAGGTGAGGATTTGATTCCCTTCCTTGACGTTACTGTTCATATAAAAAAAATCAAAAGCTGATAGAATGGAAAGTTAATATGTAAGGCAAGTGTTAGTTTCAGTTTTGGTTATCATGAATGCCGTTGTTAATTTCCAATGATATCATGAAAATGACAATTGGATCTCTTAACAGTGGTAAGCCGAGATTACACTATACACTCATGAAACTCAATGTTTAGAATTTTCTAATTAATGGATTAATATTTTGAACTTGTTCATGTAGTTTATTGTGAGCTTGATTCCAGGAAAGAAAATTCTACTTGCCATTCTTGAATCTTAGAATTTTCACATCTCAACTATCTGTTCACAAGTCGCTCGGGTTTACAGGAATTGTCTTTTATTTCTAAAATTATTTTCGCATGTTTTGCTCGGGACTAGAAAAATGATGGTTGGGGGTTGTGATGAGGGTCAAATATTGCATATCAGACCCCGATTATTACCAGATTTTACGTATATAATAATGCTTAATGGAGTATTTTTATATGTGTTTTTATTGCAGGATGTAATCAGGAACGTGGATTGAAAAAGAGTACTACAAGCGTGGATTTGACACTTTGGAGTCACCAAAACAAGGGACAGAGTCCAGAGGACCAAGACTGAAGGATTTACACACCAGAGATCTGAGAAAATTAAGTCGTTAACGTTAAAGAGGCTTAAAAGTCGTCCAAGATGCAAGATCACATGGTTCCAACCATCCAATTGGCTCGAAACTTCATACATTTGCTGAGGGCCATAAATTAACTGTACATATTAAATTTCAACCCTCAGATCACTATGGAAGTGCCCCAACTGAAATATCATCCCATAAATTGTTGATCCTGGGCCCACCTGCAGTTTGGATATGCTTAAATTTTAGTTTCAACCCCTTAAATTAGTTGGGAAACCAGATGAACGGTGTGGATTTATCATTAGCATCAAGTAGGGACCCACTTTAAGTGAGTGCATGTGCACAACACACGTACACTCACTGTGCACCAAAACAACCAAAGTTGGTCAGCGTGCGCTGACTGACTTACCTCTTCAAATCTCAAAAACGGCAACTGTCATTACAGCGTTAACGCTATTCGAGGGTCAGTTGCTGTTGTGGGCCCCACCCATTGTCCAAAAGGGTAATCCACACCGTCCATTCGTTCCTTTGGGCATCCATAATATACAGCGAAGATTGGTTTTTAACCATTCAAACACAGGTCGGACGGTAGAGAAAAAAACTCTGTGGACCGCATTAATGGATACCCAAAAATATCCCTTCCTGAACGGTTTTTCGAGAAGAATACAATGTACAGCTTGGATTGATGAAAATAACATTGAAGTGGGACCCACCATCACCACAGCGTAAATAGTGTGTGTCCCTGTTCCGCATCCAGACGCAACCCGACTTTTGTGGGTTGTGGTGTGGTCATGGTGATTATCAGACGGCTGATCTGGACCGTCCATCGGGTAGACCATATCAAAACGTCCTAGGGGACATTGTTCTCTTAGAAATACGCAAGAGTAGAGAAGGGAGGCAGCATCCATTTTTTAGGTGGGGAAGCCCTGTTGCGCATTCTGCATGTACCGACTGCACGCACCGATGCCGAGCCTTCCACCGCCCTATGCACCGTCTTCTTTGCTTATAAAAGAAAGATAGAAAAGAGAGAGAAGGGGAGTCTAGAAGGAGGGCAGCCGTGGGGAGTATCTGGGAACCGGATCATCCAAGTTCTGGCGGGGGATGTGAAGTGCAGAAGGGTCGAAACTAGATCCAGATCTGATTTAGTCCGTGTGAGAAAGTGGAGAGAAAATTCAGAGGCTGAGAGACGTTTGAAAGGAGAGAGAGTGAAGACGTGAGAGGATTATCTCGGCTCGGGATAGCTCATCAAAGGGATGTGTTCTTTTTCAATTTATATTTTTCTTCTTCCCTTTGAATCTGTGTTACATTCCATGAGTTTCTAACTTTTTAGCTGGGGCTGAGATGAAGCCCCTAATTTGAATAACTTTTGTTATGTGTTGAATTCATCTTAATTTAATTGATTTGTTTCTTTTTTTAGTGTGCTTAACTGAAATTTCAATACTTCTCCATTCTATGAGCTCGACCAAAGTCTAGATATGGATGTTGTTTGGAATCTTAACTAGGTGCTTGTGTCTGACCATGAACAGGTTTCCTATAGAGGAAGAAACAGGAATCTACATCTCTTCATGCCTGACCATGGATGGAAAGATGTGATCTATATACTTTAAAGGATTATATATTCTGTGTGCCCAACCAAGGACATAGGGTGTGCTTTGTTTATTAAATTTATATCAATCTGAATTAGGGTGAATCAACAGGTAAATAAGGGTAAGGATAATTAGGGGTGGATTTGAAAGTCCTAGTATTCTCTTTGATTGGATTTTACTCATTGCTCTCAGTTATCCTTTTAGATTATTTTCCTTAATAGTTTGTTAAACCATTTGTTGGATTAGTTAAGAAGAGTCATAAATTTCAAATTGTGATAACCAGTCCTCGTGGGAACGATCTCGTAATACGTACCATATCTACATCTGATTCATATACTTGCGAGTTAAAATCATTTAAATCAAATTGGTTTAAATTAAAACATCAGTTGGTCGCCTATTGAGCCACTTACATAACATTATGTAAGATGATTAGGTGATAATTAGAGGGTGGGGTTCGTCCTCTGAAAATGAATCATACCTCTGCCTTTCGTACGAAAGGACTTTTTCTCTTCAGTAAAGATAAAATAAAAAGAAAGTTCTTATAGTCGACTACAGAGAATAACTGCAGAATGACTCTCTGGATGAAGAACTTTGCTTGATACTTGAACTGAATCCAGCGTATGAGCGTGACTTGAATTACATATACAGTTAACAACTACTTTGATTACTGCTACAATTTACACTAAGGAATGCAAATGGCTAATAAAAGTAAATGATGACACTATGGAATGTAAATGACAGATAAAAGTAAACGTTTACACTAAGAAATATAAATGATAGATTATTGAAAGATAAATTTTGGTTTGGGTTAATTGGTATAAGATGATTTTTTCCTATTTGCTTCCTTCATTATTTATAGCATTAGGTCAAACATCTGGATTATTCCTACATCTAGATTCTTCATACATTTTGATGATTGTTGTAACTATTTTAGTATTACATAACCTTCCGGAGACTTTCTTCTAAACTTACCACCTATTCTAGTAACTACTTTAGACTTTCTAACCGACCCGATTGCATTCCATTTGATCGCTCGATCAAACTCATGAATGATTCTCAACCACTTAGTTTGCATTTAAATTCCTTACTGCTTCTTATCTTATCATCTTGTCAATTATAATTATGTAAAAAGTACTCTAAGTATCTTGAAGGTCTCTAACATTTTATAACTTTCCCTTGCCATACCAGGTGTCTTTTCAATTAAGTTTCCCAAGAATGATCATAAATAGGGTACAACAACTATTATAATGCTATCTTTAAGGGTGGAAATGATGAGATGAACCTTTGATCAAAGGTTGTATGAGTCTCATTGTGATGTTTATATGACATTTACACCGTTAATCATAATCAACAACTTAAGTTATATCACTAGCCCAAAATGGGGGCAAATCTAAATTAAGGTGGGCCATGGCCTCAGAAACATGGGATGTACTTTGATGAATATTCGTGGACATTTTTTCCATTGGATTTAACTGACGTTGTGCTTATCTAGATATTTTTGAATTGATCTCGAGGTGAATGTGATCAGTACAAATCAAAGAATCGATTCCCTTAAGGTTCGCGATTGTCCACCTAAGGGCTCTTTTATGTTCCTTGAGAGTAAAAATAAGCATACTCTCTTATTCCTCATCTAGTTGGTAAGAAATCATTACCGGATACTTTTTATCTTGACTCATATAAACATCTTTAAGATCAGTGGGTAATGGTTTTAAGTCAAGCTTCGGTGCCTTAACATTAGATAGTATTGAATTTTTCTCCATTTGGGGCACTATTTTAAAATTTGACCTCCACCCGTTAGTTTCAAGTATCGGTGTAGTATCAAGCAAGGCATCCATCTCCCTAATCGTATCATCATCTAAATCAATGGATTGGGCCAAGCATGTCTCTAGAGTGTTAGAGTTTAGGTTCAAAAGTGTTATCTTCCACGAACGAATCAATCATATTTACTTCATGGGCATCATCAACATCCTCAGGTTGTTTGCACATATTGAAAATGTTCAGTTCTAATGTCATATTCCTGAAAGTTAATTTTATAATCCCATTTTTAAAATTAATGATGGCATTTGATGTAGCTATGAAGGGTCAGCCAAAGATGACAGGAATTTGAGCACTTGGTGTAAGACCCGTATCCTAGACCGTATCGTTTCGTAGACTTCCACGGTCTTACCAGTCGAATTTCGATAACCTTCGACCCTTAACCGATATTTACCCGCAACCCTGATTCATATGCCATCAACCTGTATCGACTCAACCCAAGACCTTTACCATAGTGACCGCGCCGTCGTTGCGATTCCGATGCCGCGACTTGTGCGCCGAGGCGATACCCTGGTCAAGAGATATGGGTCAGGGTTTGGTGCGAGAAAAACGCCGTGCGTTGCGAAACCCAAGAGAATCTCTACGAAGTGTCACCTCAATCCCATCAATCAATCAAATCCCATAACATCTCATGTTAAGTACACATCACCTTGCACCCATACCCAAGCAACCACAAAAGTCAAAAAGGTCTTACAAGCCCATGCCTTTCTTACACAAAAGGCCACCATAGTCAACAAAGCCTTACACACCCATCTCTCTCCCATCCATCACTCCATCACCCATCACTCTCTCTCCCTTTTACAAGTCTCTCTCTCTCATTTTCAAACCCATTCCAAGCAAGAGAGGAAAAATCCATACGTATGAGAATTCTCCCTCTCTTTCCAAAACTCCAAGTGTGGCTCACCTCTCCATCCCAAGATCTCCCATCCTAGCCATCCATTCCCCATATCCTCCATTGAAATCTAAGCTAAGGAGCTAAGGAACCCATAAGAGCAAGAAGATCGAACGGTGGGTGCTTGATAATAGTAGTTTTTTCTATTTTTGAGATGGGCCAAGTGAGGCCAACCGATCAATGGTTTGGATCTCACTTGGGACCCTAAGGTGTGGCCGATGGCCCACTTTGATCATCATGATCATTCCATTATGGGGCCATTCTCCATGGACCCCATCATGATGTTTACTTCCTTGCATTTGAGAGGTCATCTAGACCGTCTATATTGGTGGGGAAAGGATCCCCACCGTTGATTTTTAATTTTTAGTGGTCCCATGTGTAGGGGGATTCTTTTAATGTATGATTTTTTCAAGGGAGGGCTCATAGTGGCGGAGCCCTCCATCACTCGCATGTCCCACTCTCCATCTCTCTCTCTCCCTTTTTATTTCATTTTTATTTATTTATTTCATGAGATTACAATAGGGTGGTGTGGCCTAATTGAATGGACCCCACCATGAGGCTTATATTCTATCCAAATCATCAAGTGTGACCCACTTTGTGTATGATGTAGTCATACTGTTCTCCATGAGGTGGCCCACCTAATCAGGGCCCACCTCAATGCACCTTTCTTCAACGACCAAACTGAGACGTCCTTGTATAAAGGAAAACACAAATACAAGCTTGGTTCAAAGCTTTGGGGTGGAACCCTTATGTAGGCCCCACCTTGTTGTATGTATTCAATCCACACCGTCCATCTCCTTCCCTGGGTCATTTTAGGCGTTGAGCCAAGTGATGGGATTGGTTAGAAGATTTGGTGGGCCATAGCGTCGAAGATTGCGTCCTTACCATTCAAAAGATTTTCTTTTATTTTATTTTATTTTCTAAACATAAAAAAAAAAATACCCTATATTAGACTCGTTGGATCTGTTGCGAGCCAGGGAAGCCAATGGACTGGGTGGATCTAGTTGATGCGGGCCCCAGATGCGAAAAACCCCAAAAAAATGGGTTTTCTTTATTTTTTTTAAAATGGCAAGAGGCAGAGCCTCTGTCTCTGATGCGCTACAGCAGGCGGGCGGGCGTCCCAACAGGGAACCCACGGCTCCAGCCGTGCGCCCCACCATGATGTTCATTTGTCATCCAACCAGTTCACGAGGTGGGCCACCCCCAGTAGTGGGCCCCCTTCAAATTTCAACCCCATCCATGGCTTGGGTGGCCCACACTACAGGAAATAGTGGGATTGAACCTCTACCATTAGAACCCCTCTCATGGGCCACAAAAGTTTCAGATCAAGATGAAATTTGTTTTCCCCTTTCATCCAGGATTGTGTGACCTTATCAATGGGTTGGATTTTAAAAAAACATTGAGGTGGGCCCCACATGGGACCCACAGTGATGTGTGTTTTAGATACACCGTCCAGGCAGACGGTGGAAGCCCACCATGATATTTATATTTTTACCATCCAGTGGGCGGTGGGGCTGGGGCCCACGGTGAGGCACGTGCACTATTCACACCATCCAACCACAGTGGACCCCACCATGGTGCATGTGCAGCATCCAAACCGTCCATCCACTTGTGGTATTTGCATTCCAAGGCCCTCGGGATTGGGCCCATTTTGTTAATTGTGGTGTCTATTGAGGCCCACCTTGGCATTTATAAAGCCCATGAGATAGGGCTCATATTGGGATATTTGTGGCCATTGGAGTGGCCCATCTGATATGATTATAAGGCCAATGGGTTTAGGTCCATTTAATTTATATAAGGCCTGTAGGATTAGGCTCATTTGATATGTATAAAACCCATGGTACTGGACCCACGTTGATGTATTCCAAGGCCTATGGGATTAGGCCCATTTGATAGGTAAGGCCCAGTCGGTGTGGCCCATTTGATATATATAAGGCACATGGGTCGAGAACCATTGATGCACTCTGAGGCCCATGGGTTATGACCCATTGCAATGTACCTAAAGCCCATTGGTGAAGCCCAGTAATGCGGCCCATTTGATGAGCGTAAGGCCCACTAATGTAGCCCATCTGATGTAATGAAGACCCAATAGGATGTACCTAAGGTCCATTGTAATGTGTGAACCCATCATGGTTTGTATAATGATGTTTACTACGGGCTATGACTTGGGAGCAATGGTGGTTTGACGTCCACATTGCAAGTATAGTGTTGGTTAAATGTCCGCATTATGACTCTCCCTAGGTCCATTGTTAGGCCGTAATTGTTGTGTGTAGGCCGTCTAGGTCCATCTGCATTGTAAGGATAATTCATTACTTTGTAACATGCTTAGTATCATTCCATTACTCATGCCCATACGCATCATATGTATGCTTGATATGAGGAATGTTTAATCATCATATAAGCTGTTGGGCCGAGACATTTACGGGATTCCATATGAGACGGAGTGTCCTACATGAGCGCACGATACGCGTATGATTTGCTGCATGATAGGATAGTGTGATTCATGCATTTCGCATTGTGTGATATGATTACTGTACGCCCTAGCGACATTGGAGCCGTAGCCTCCACAGATGCATCATGGTTGGCAGGATTGGATACCGAAAATATTATTCTATATGGGGTGTTATAGATATCCCTGGGTGAAAGTCCCTAAACTCTTATGGTACCAAGAGGTTGCTCCGACGTCTTGACCGAGTGGGTAAATGAGCGTTGAGTGCCGATTACCAGATGGCTGCGCTCTCCACCGTGTCGTGGTCGGTTGGAAGGGAGTGCGGCCTTACTCCCCCGAAAGTAGGGGACAAAGCTAGGTTGAGTTTGACCAGCTCGAGGAATGGGTCCGCTATCGACGAGTCGAGCCCGATATTGGCAGACGGATAGTGAGGTCTCTTCCACTTACCTTATTGCGCGCGATGTGGCGGTGATCTGGTTTAGAGTGTACTAGACCCCGGTGATATCCCAGAGTTGAGCTGTATTGACATGTGGACTTAGATGAGGATTGTATGCTTGACTTGCATCTCGCATCGCATAGCCTTGGTATGGCTCATGATATTTATGGATCCATCTACATATTCCGCATTACTCTGATATTGCATGATCATATTACTACCTTGCGCACACACTTTCACCACCCTCTGAGCTTTCTATAAGCTTATGCACGACCGTTGCGTGCAGATGACGTTGGGGCGCAGGAACGCTTTGCAGATCATTTTAGAGTTTTTATTCTTCATCATTGTATTTCCCTTTATGCTCATTGTACTTGTAAAGTTTTTGATCATAGTGAAAATGTAATGGAGTTTTTGGTTGTTGTTTGTGGGTTATGCCTTTGTTTATGCTTATTACGAATCAAACTGACGTTGAAAATCCTCCTCGTACCATCCCAGGATCGGAACCTAGCGAATGGGCGCTAGGAGCAGAGAATAGGGTTCTGCAGAGGCCGTCAGCACCGAATTTGGTGATCGAAAATTTTGTGAGCCCGGTTTTCGAGTTTGGGGCATGACACTTGTATTAATGACAGGCCGAGTATCCGAAACAATAAAATCTACTGGATAGTAGAATTCGCCCAAGATCTCGGTTGAGTATCTAGGGTGGTCATTACAACTCCCAATAGGATTGTAATCATACTACGAGATATCCTATTAAATGAGGAGACCCCTCCTACACCACTGCCTCTCCAAAATATAAATAGAGGCACCTCTAATGGTGAAATGTATGCACAATCTCTACCCTAAAACCCCTTACTCGACTTGTAACATCTCGAGATTTCACGACCAGAGTTTATACTTGTGCTTGAGAAAATCGGGTGTTAATAATGTATAAACCTGGGTGCCTTTGATAATCGCACCCTATTTTTTTATTTTTTTATTTTCATTCAGATAACATTCAGATAAATTCATGAAGGTAACATTCACAAGAATAAAATCAACTGTAATGATTATATTTTATCAAAGTAAAAACAATAATCAAAGGCCTTCTCATTGGAAGCTTATTTTATATTTATCCAGTTCATAGCGGAAGTATAAAACTAAATCATAATTCGTCTTCTTATTCTTTCAACATAATCTTCCTTAGGGAGGATGTTCACCAGGTCTTTAATCTGAACGTTACCTGCATAATTTATATGGTTGAGAGAGAGTCAATGCCCTACTAATAGTGATGGTTATCCTTTAAGATTAACATTAATTCAAGAGATTCATATAAGTAAGGGGTCTGATACGTCCCGTGCTCTACTAACATGAGGGTATCAGCATGCACAAATAACCTACATGAGATGCATGCCTAGCAAAGCATGTGTGGCTAGAGGTGGGCATTTCTGACCCGATCCGATGGATCCGACCCGATCAGACCCGATTAGAACCATTCCGAACAGATCTGACGACTTAGATCAAGCCGGATCAATTGTATAAATCAAGAGCCGAATGTTTTTTATGTCGGATTCGGATAGAGGTCTATCCAGACCGATCTGACCCGAATACCCGAACCGAAAGGATCTGGCCCAAACAGACCCAACCCGACCTAGAGCGAGTAGTATAAATATTTCTTTTAATTTTTATCCTAGCTGGTTTACACCTTTCCCCTCTTTTCTTACCCTAGCTCGAACGAACGAGCCTCTTCTTCTTCCTCTTCCTCTCCACTGTCCAGTCCAATCTCTCTGATCGAGGATTTGGATCTTCCAAACGAGAGTCTGATCCTAAAAGTTGGAGAAGAGAAGGAGATTGGAAAGCAAGGATTGAAGAGGAAGCTTGTGAAGGAGGGACAAGGATGGGAGACGCCTGAGAACGGAGATGAAATTGAAGGTATGCTCCATTTCGATTCGTCTCTGTTTGATTTTGTTGGATTGGGTTTGGTGAAATGTTCTTTTTATTTTTGTTTGATTTGCAATTCATTATACTGGGACTTTGCTTAATGGGACCCAGTTCGATTCGAGCAGGGACTGTAGGATGCCGTTCAAATTCAAGCTTGGTGAAGGTTGGATTTTTTTAAAAAAAAAAATTTAGTGGGTTTTGATTTTTATGGGAAATATGATTGATTTATTTGTTATTGTGTCTGGATTGGGTTGAAGATATTTGGTTTATGGGTGTTTAAGCAGGCCGGGAAGGCTGATTTTGAGGCACTTGAGAAGAAGGCCATGGAAAGGGGTGAACCAGCTATTTCTTCTGGAAAGCGGGTAACGTGCTAACTATATATATTGATTATGAGGATTGTCTTTGTGCCACATTGGAAACTGGGCCATTAATTAGGTAGGGTCTACAATGAATTGTCAAGAAAAGGATATATTGATTCGAACATTGCCCGATCCGGTCCGACTAGGTATTCATGATCGAGTCAGATTCGGATTGGCTCAGGAGAGTAGAGGTTCTGGTCGATTCGAGTCAGATGACCAGGACTTGGTCCTGGATCGGTCTGAGTTCAAGTTGGCCCATGAGGAATCTGAACCGAGTTGAGTTGGATTGAATCCGATCTGACTCGGTCCGATGCCCAGCTCTATGTGCGGCTCATCATACGTAGTGATCATCATAATGTGGAAAATAGTTTTATGATATCCAGATCGACCCGCACTCTCACTATACAGATATTCATCGGCAAGACCAATGCTACTGTGAATTTATGTGAACACCTCAAGGCGCACAACACATGAGTCGGATGAATTAGGTGACACGATTTGTTCATGCAGTGACTATTTGTGACATCCAATTTCGGAAGTGATGTGACACTGCATTTGCGAATTATATACATCAATTTGTGTACCACTACCCAAAACCCAAGGAATTACATGACAACCAATAGGGTCTTTACCCAGAGCGCATTACGTCCATGATAGATTATTTGAATCACTAGTTGATACATCTTACACATCACTTGCACTTATAAAAAGATAAATTGAATTATAGAGGTTCTGGGATATTAAGACACATACCCAAGCCTTAATGATAAATAGCATAAGGCCAGTATAGTAAAGAGAAGAGTGACAATGGCCATATCAAAAAGTGACAATGGCCGACATAATATAGAGAATAGTGGTAATAACCAACTCAATAAAGAGGAGAGTGGCAAGGGCCAACTCAATAAATCAGTAAAGGCAAGGGCAAGGCTTGTATCCAGGGCCCACATAAATTCATTTATATCACATGTAATATTAAAATTCTCAAGGGATAAGTAAACGATGATATCAAATAAATCAATTAAAATGATAAAAACATATAAACATGAAAGGCAAGATACTTCACATCATTAAAGGCATGAAAAGGCATCATTAAAAGCATGAAAAGGTAGGATAAATAGATCAACTTAAATTAAAGTAAGCTTAAAGGATAAAACCCTCACTTTTAACGTTTGTGTCTTCCTTAAGAGTGAATATACACTGTAGGATGAATTCTATCATGATCTAAACAACTCAATTGGTTAGATCACTCCCTTACCTGTCTCATATGGTTAAGATCGAAGATTAGGACTCGACTTAAGATCTAGGTTATGATCTGGCTTACCAAGGTAGATATGAATTTACCAGATGAGAGGGTTAACTTGATTAGTACTCAACCTTAGCCGATATCACCCGACTCAAATCCTTAGCCGATTTTCCTAATCCAGTTGACTCGGTTCAACTCAATCCTAAAACCCAAAGAAGATCAAGAAATTAAACATAAGAGCTTACCTCTATTCCTCAAAGGGATCCACCTTAGATTTGAGCCCAACTCAGCGACTGAGTTGTGTCTTGATCCCGAGCACCACTCGATCTCTCCCTTTCTTTCTTTCTTTCTCTCTTTTTCTTTCCTCCCCCCCCCCCCCCCCTTTCTTTCTTTCTTCTCTTTTCCTTTCTTTCTCTTCTTTTCCCCTGGAAGCAGCTAGCCGTTGCCTCCTTGCAGAATGGACATCTCTCGGTCAGCAACTGATCTCTCTCTCTCTCTCTCTCTCTCTCTCTCTCTCTCTCTCTCTCTCTCTCTCTCTCTCTCCAGTTTCTCTCCCTTTCTCCTTCACTATTCTTCTTACAATGGTGGGGTAGGCGAATTTATAGTGGTGTGCGAGGTTCTTGAACCTTCCGTACGTAGCTCTTATGCACGGCGTGAAGTCTACATAACTTCTTTTGTAGCATGGAGAGTCGGCAGCATGTCTATTGGGTCATGACCGACGCTCCCTGAGCGGGATATTCTCCAAAAAGACTCCATGGATGTGGTCGAAAACCCTAGGTATGACCTCGAACGGTCTTGATTATACGCGAGATCGATGGATGGGTCATAGAGAAACATTTCATATCGTCTGTTGATCTTCCTGTGAACAGGTTGCGTACGCAAAAGTTTGCATGGGCTCTCGCCGATCACATTGTATTTGTAGGATTCAAGGGTTTTGACTGATGAACGGCTCAGATCCTTCAGATCAGGTGAGCTGGTGGGCCATCCACTTCGGTTTGGTGCGACAGATATCCATTCACTGACGGTTTGTCTCTGTTGTCGTGGCCATACGTGCGTGCATGGGTACATGTAGTTCACATGGATTTGGTCGAATCCATCATGCTGACACTCTAAACGACTTGGATCAGCCCCAAGGGAGGTGATGGTGGCCCACCATCATCCTAGTGGACGATCGTCCTCCTCTACTGTGAACGCGAGCATTCCATTTTGAATCTGATCGGGTCAAGGGGTTCTTGACCGGTTCGGGAATACGGTGTGGTGCGGGTTTGCATGTATGTGCTACACAGGGTGGTATCCACCGTGATGTTCTCTGAGAGATCCACACCGTCCATTCTCTTCACCATCTAATTTAAGGAGTTGAGCCAAAATTTAAAGTATATCCAAAGATTAAGTGGGCTCAAAATTAACTATTAATGGCCGATATGTCCACTGGGTCACTTATACAATGATCCAAGGGCTAACATTTGGCGTGTATAGTTAATTTAGGATTCATAGGCATGGTATAAATTTTCACACTAAATGAGCCATGGGAACCATGTAATCTAAAACTCAACGGTCTAGGTTAATGGCATTTTCATAATTATTGATAATCTAAGAGTTCTATGAAATCTAATAGCACGTTTCTAAGAAATTCTTAAAAAAGAATGTAATTCTAAATTATTATGGATATGGAGTTATTCGTCAATTCATTTAAGGGAAGCCACATATGTCAAGTCACCTGATGAAGAATCTTACCTTGAAATCCACAGTCAGATGGTTTGATATATGAATGGGGATCATTCCTAATAGTTAGGTTTGTGTCAAGGCAAGAACGTAAGGTTAAGATAGCTAGATTGGTGTCGCACTCATGTAATATTATGTTACTTTTCACGGTAACGCTCAAGGACTTTTAATACTCGGTCGGTAACGCTCGAGGACTTTCAATACTCGATATTGAAAAGTTTAAGGCATTACATGACTAGATCCAGATCCACTACCTGACTTAGGCATCGGAGGGTCTCCTGTACTAGCCAGGGTCTCCTTTGTTCGTCCTTTTTGTAGGTACATGAAGGTCCAGGGAAGGCTAACTAGATTTTCACATCAACATTTTGGCACCGTCTGTGGAAACGATGTTGAAAGTCATTCTTATCTCACTGAGGTTCAACAATAGTAAAAGGGAAGAAAACAGCTTCAGCCTCCTCTATTGCACCTGACCTCGCACCACCGGAACAGTCTTCTAGCCACCGGGATTCTTCTTCCCAGCACCAAGCTGATACCGCGCTTACAGGACGATGCAACGATCCCGGAATTGAGGAGGATGACTTATCTCCCTTGAGCAGCAAGTTGAAATGTTGAACAACAATATGAACTCCATGAAACAAATGCAAAAACAGTTACAACCCTGTCCCGCACAAGGGGCAGGACAAGTGGCAGGGCCTACAATTTAAGAACTCCATGAACCATCTGACGTGCCCGTTATCTCTCACAGGAGCAGGCAACTTAGAACGTCAAGGATGGCACCTTCTCATGTTTTTGGTTCCGCTATACTTGTCGCTTTTGATTTGCGCCACGAATTGGACAGAAAGAAGCGCGACAAAGCACCCGAAGCAGCAGCGGTCGAGGCTATGGCTAAAAGCGGTGACCCTTAAGAAGCCAAGCTTAACGACCTTCGAGGTTAGATCAGTGACATATGGCAGGCCTACTGCTTGAACACCCCAACTCAGTAGAGGCAATACTAGAAGAAATCGAGCCTCCGTTCATCGCCGACATCATGTATGCACAACTCCCACCGAGGTTCTGTATGCCTCAAATTTCCCCATACTCTGGGACCACCGACCTAGCCGAGCACCTGGAGTCCTTCAGGGTTTGGATGGAACTGCATGGCTCATCAACCGCAGTCATGTGCCGTGCATTTTTGTTAACCCTAGCAGGAGAGCTTAGAAGCATTTCTGACAATTAAAGCCATAATCGATCTATTCTTTCACACAGCTCAACAAAGCCTTCATCACCAACTTCATTGGAGGGAAAGAACGCCTCAAACTGGCTTCCCATCTCCTCAATATCGTTTAGAAAGAAGGCGAACTGTTGAAGGATTATATCAAGCATTTCAACATGGAAACAATGTAAGTTCAAATGCATTCAGAAGAAGTTGCCCTGGCCACCATGATATGAGGCCTAAGAGAAGGAAGGTTCCTCTTCTTAATCAATAAAAACCCTTCAACGACGATGGCCGACCTCCTCAATAGGTCTTAGAAGTACTTTAACGCCGAAGAGCTCTTCAGCCTATGAAAAGCTACTTCGAACAAGGGAAGCTCAGCTAGAGAAGGTCGACCTAAGGAGGAATACACCTCGGCCAACAGCAACAAGAGAAGGAAAGACGGCGAGCCGCAAAGGAGCCAACGCCCAGGCAGGTAACCTGAGAGCATGTTCAGCTCGTACACCCCTCTCAACATAACGCCTGAACAGGTCCTCATGGAGGTCTGAGACAAACGGATCCTCAAATGGCTAAATAAGATGAAATTCGATGTCGACAGGCGAGACAAGCGAAAGTATTGTCACTTCCACCAAGACCACAATCACTCAATTGGTGACTGTTTCAACCTTAAAGAGGAAATTGAAGCCCTCATCCACAATGGGAACCTGTATGAATACGTTAACAGAAGGGAAGAACAAGCTAATTCAAAGAACGAGCAACCCATTAATAATGAGCCTACTAGGGAAATTCGCACAATCTTTGGCAGACCTGTCAGAGGAGGACACTCGAATCGAGCTCAGAGAGCTCATGCCCGAAGTATTAGTCACTCCAGCTCAGAGCATCAAATCCATGTCACCAATAGACCCCATAAAAGAGAAGAAGGTAACACGTTGTGATCTAACCTTCACCAAAGAAGATGCCCGAGGAGTTCACCATCCCCATAATGATGCACTTGTGATTACTATGACTATAGCTAACCGCAAAGTATTTTAGATCTTGGTAGACACCGGCAGCTCAGCTGATATCCTCTTCGCTGAAACGTTCGATAAAATGGGAGTTAGACGGCTTAACTCCAAGCAGTCAAAACTCCCCTGCTCGGATTTGCAGAAGATAAGGTCACATTAGAAGGATCATTTCTACTTCCGGTCACCGCTGGAGACGGACAAAACCAGACGACGACCATGATTGATTTCTTGGTGGTAGATTGTACTTTCATCTACAACGTCATTCTCGGACGACCCTAACTCAATGCTCTTCGGGCCGTCGTGTCAATGTACTATCTTGTTATGAAGTTCCTACCGAGCATGGTACCGGACTGATCAGGGGCAATCAACAGGAAGCACAACAGTGCTATTTTATGGCATTGAGGACCCAACATCAAACAATGACCATCATCTCTCTCGATCCCTAGGAAGACTCAATTAAGAGAGGGCGCCTGATGGAAGACCTCATACTCATCCCGCTCGATGACTCCGATCTGACCCGAATAGTGCAGATCGGGTCATCCTTGACACCACCATTACGAGACAAAGTTATAAGCCTCCTCCGACGACATGCCGATATATTCACATGGTCTCATCAGGACATGCCCGACATCAGCTCGAAAGTTATAGTCCATAAGTTGAACATCGACCTCAACTACCGACCGATCCGATAGAAACAAAGAGCGTTCGAGCCAGAACGATATGCCATAATCAGAGACGAAGTCGAAAAAATCCTCAAGGCTGATCTCATTGAGGAAATCTACTACCCGGATTGGATAACCAATGTCATCTTGGTTAAAAAGTCCAATGAGAAGTGGCGGGTCTATGTTGATTACACCGACCTGAACAAAGCCTACCCTAAAGACAGCTTGCCTCTCCTCAAGATCGACCAACTCATTGACTACATGGTTAGACATGAACTCTTGATCTTCATGGATGCCTACTCAGGCTACAATCAAATTGATATGCACCCATACGACAAGATAAAAATGAAATTTGTCATGAACAAAGGACTTTACTGCTACAAGGTCATGTCTTTTGAACTAAAGAATGTCGAGGATATATACCAAAGGCTCATCAACATGATTTCTGCCCGCTAGATCGGATGCTCCATGAAAGTTTATGTAAGACTCGTATCCTAATCTGTACTGTTCCGTCAACCCCCGCGATCCTTCCCGTCAAAGTTTGGCAATTCGCGACCTGTAATCGACATTTGCGCACGACCATAAGTCGTATCGTATACATTTGAATCGGCTTAATCCAAGACTTGTATCATTGCGACCGCACCGTCACCGCGGTTCCAACACCGTGACTCATGTACCGATCCGATACCCTGACTAAGAGATGTGAGCCAGCGTTTATTTCAAGAAAATGCCGCGCGTTGGCAATTCCAAGAGAATCTCTACATGTCCCATCCATCCCATCAATCACCTCTCATGTCAAGTACAATGCACCCATGCTTTCTTTCTCCACAAGTCAAGCAAACCCAAAGTCAACCAACCTCTCACCTCACCCATCACTCACCTCACCCATCACTCCACATCACTCCATCACTCCTACAACTCTCTCTCTCTCTCTCTCCCTCATTTCTCAAAATTCCAAGCAACCAAGAGAGCCCACACGTCCAAGGTTTTTCCAAGAGAGAAAAATGTGATTTTAGTGGCCCACTTTCCCATCCCAAAGCCTCCATCTTAGCCATCCAAATCTCATCATCCACCATCAAAGTGAGCATAAGGAGATAGGCTTTCCAACGGACCGAGAAGATCGAACGGTGGGTGCTTCTATAGGTGTAGATTTCTTATTTTGATGACGGGCCAAGTGAGGCCTACCGATTAATGGTATGGATCTCATTTTGGACCCTAAATGTGGCCAATGGTCCACTTTGATTTCAAGATCAATCCATAATGGGGCCATTCTCCATAGACCCCATCATGATGTTTAATTTCTTTACATAAATGGTCATTTAGACCGTCCATTTCGGTGGAGAAAAGATCTTCATCGTTGATTTCGAACGGTGGGCCCATATGAAATGGGACCCACTTAATGTACGTTGTAGATCATGCGATGGAGGGCCTATAATACCGGGGTCCCTCCATTACACGTGTCCCACTCAATCTCTCTCTCCCTCTCTCATTCTTTGTGTTTATGAGATGATATGGC
Source organism: Magnolia kwangsiensis (assembly GCA_037074715.1). Lineage (NCBI taxonomy): Eukaryota > Viridiplantae > Streptophyta > Magnoliopsida > Magnoliales > Magnoliaceae > Magnolia > Magnolia kwangsiensis. Next base: position 106,030,213 of record CM073575.1, on the reverse strand, counting down.
CTTGTGGCCCACCCGGATGGACCCCACCATGAGACATGTATTTTATCCAAACCATCTACAAGTGGGGCTCACTCTATATGTGTTGTACCCACACCATCCATCATATGGTGGCCCACATAAGTGGGGCCCACCTCAATGCTCGTGTGCGCCCAAAATGTCCAGCGTCCCCTGGACGCTAGACGTCAAAAAAAAAAGAAGGAAAACACAAATATTAACTTATTTCAAGGCATTAGGGTGGCCCACTCATAGAGGCCCCACATTGATGTATGTTTATAATCCAAGCCGTCCATTCTATTCCCTGGCTTAATTTAGACGTTGGGCTGAAAAATGGACTCGATCCGACCTTCTGGCGGGCCACAACTTAGAAAACAACGGTTTTCACCATTAAAATGTACCTCGATCTTTCTACGCCCCAAAACAATATCAGATATTGGACTTGTTTAGTCCATATCAGGCCATGGAAACTAGTGGTCGGGATGGATTTGGCTGAAACAGCCCCACGAGGAAAAACCTCAAAAAATTTTAATTTAAAAAAAAATAAAAAAAAACAACAATAACAGCATTGTTGCTGCTGCTGTCAGGAGAGAGGATGCCCAGGCGTCCTGTGCCATGGGCGGACGGGCGGATGCTAGGGAACCCACGGCCCCACATGTGGGCCCCACCTTGATGTTTATTTGTCATCTAACCCGTTCATGAGGTGGGCCACCTCCTGAGGTGGGCCCCCTCCAATTTTCAGTCAAATACAAGATTTAGGTGGCCCACATCATAGGAAACTATGTGATTGAATGTCTATCATTGAAACCCTCTTTGGGTCCACAGAGGTTCTGGATAAAGCTAAAATTTGTTTTTTCTCTTCAATCCAGGTCTACGTGACCTTATCAATGGTTTGGATGGCTTAGAAACATTATGGTGGGCCCCACTTGGGACCCACAGTAAAATATGTGTTTTATTCACACCATCAGTGGACGGTGAAGCCCACCTATGCATGGTTCTGTCCACACCGTCGACCCTTTGGACGGGCCCCACCTTGATGTTTATTTGTCATCCAATCCATTCTATGGAGGGCCCTCAGCTCAGTGGGCCACCCTCCAAAAATCAGGCCCATCCAATACTCAGGTGGCCCATGTGAGAGGAAACTATGTGAATTGAACTCTACCATTGAAGCCCTTTCTAAGGCCCACGGAAGTCTTGAATCAATCTGATATTTGTTTTCCCCTTTCATCCAAGTTTGTATGACCTTCTCAACAGACTGGATGGAAAATAAACGTTATGGTGGGCCCCACGTGGGACCCACAGTGATGTATGTGTTTCACTGGCACCATCCACTGACCGTGGACGGTGGCAGCATGGACGGTGGCAGTGTGTGTGTGTGTGTGTGTGTATATATATAATATTATATATATTATATAGAAAATACATTATATAATATATATATATATATATATGATGGTGGGCCCTTATGTGGACCCCCACCCTTGATGCATGTGTTGCATCCAAATCATCCACCAGTTGGCCAGTTTGTCTTACTGGCTTGAGCTAAAAATAAGGCATATTTATGGTTCAAGTGGGCCCACCTTGGTATGTGTATAGGGCCCATGTTGACTTAATTGTGGCCATTCATTGAGGCCCACCTTGGTACACATATAAGGCCCATGGGATAAGGCCCAATTTGATGTATTTTAAGGCCCATGGGTCGAAGCCCAATGTGAAGTATTAAGGTCCGTGGGTTGAGACCCACTGTGATGTGTATAGGGCCTATGGGTTGAGGCTCATCTCAACGTATTTGTGGCCCATTATTGAGGACCACCCTGGTATATGCATGAGGCCCATTGTTGAGGCTCACCTGATATGTATGAGGCCGTGTTGAGGCCCACTTTGATGTGAATGTAAGGCCCATGATATGAGGCCCATTTGATGTATTTGTGGCCTGTGGTTGGGGCACACTTCGATATATAAGGCCCATGGGTTGAGGCCCATTGTGATGTATTCAAAGGCCCATGGCATATGACCCATTGTAATATACATAAGGCCCCTTTAATGCTACCCACTTGATTTACCAAAGGCCCATATCATGTGACCCATTTGATGTTTTTAAGGACCATGGGTCAAGGCCCAACGGGTTGTCCTTAGAGTACATTGCAATGTGCGATTTCTCCATGGGTTGTGTAATGATATTTATGGCGGGCGAGCCTTGGGAGCAATGTTGGTTTTACGTCCATATTGTAAGTATAATGTTGGTTAAATGTCCGCATTACGACTCTCCTTAAGGCCCATTGATAGGCCCATACTCGTTACTATTCATCACTTTATAACATGCTTAGTATAACCCCATTATTCATACCCATACACATCATATGTATGCTTGATATGAGGAATGTTTGACCATAGCATAAGTCGTTGGGCTGAGACATTTACGAGACTCCTTATGAGACGGAGTGCCCCACATGATCGCGCAGTACGCACTGGATTGCTGCATGATTTGACGGTGTGATTCATGCATCTCGCATATGTGTGACTTGATCACTGCACGCCCTAGCAACATCAGGGTCGTGGCTCCACAGGTACATCATGGATAGCCATATCAGATACCGAAAATACTTTGTTCTAGCACTGTGGGCACTTAGGATGTCCTTGGATGAAAGTCTCAGAACCTTTTTAGTACCAGGAGATGCTCTAACGTCTAGACCGAATGGATACACGAGCGCCTGAGTGCTGAATACCAGTAGGCCGTATCTCCCACTGTGTCGTGGTCGATTGGAAGGGTGTGTGGCCTTATCCGCCTGAGTGAGGGGGCTATAAGCTAGGTTAAGTTTGACCAGCTCGCAAATGAGTCCGTTATTGACGAGTCGAGTAGGTATTGGCAGACTAATGGTCAAGCGGATAGTGAGGTCTATTCCGCTTACTTGGCTATGCAGCTAGGCAGGAGGTAGTCGGTGTGAGTGTATTAGACCCCGGTGATATCCAGAGAGGAACTATACTGATATATGTGCTTGATAAGTACCAACTTGCTTGGATTGCATTTTGCATATGACATTTGGCTATGTAGGCCTTGCATTGCATCGGTGTGGCCGATGGCATTCATGTCTCGCATCGCGTGGCCTTGGTATGGTCGATAGCATTCATGCCTTACATCACATAGCATTGGTATGGTTGGTTTTATTCATGGACTTACCGGATACTTCCGCATTACTCTGATATTGTACACTTGACGTTTGCCTTATGCACACACTTACACCACCCTCTAAGCTTTTGTAAGCTTATGCACGACAGTTGCGTGCAGGTAGCATTGGACAGCAGCAGCGCTGAGGCAGGAGTGCGTATCAGGATATTTTAGAGTTTTTTTATCACCTTGTATTTCCCTTTCCGCATTGTACTTAAAGTTTTTGATATAGTGGATATGTGGTAATGATGTTTTGTGACTTGGTTATGTTTGTGGTTATGCTCCATTATAAAAAAAAATCATTCTGAAAATCCTCCTTGTAGGATCCCAGGATTGGAATTTGACATATGTTTGCCAGGAGCTGAGAATGGGGCACTACGGAGGCTATCGGCACTGAATTCGGTGATCGATATTCCTGTGAATTCGATTTTTAGGTTTGGGGCATGACAGTTTACATTGATGACATGTTCGTCAAGAGCATTAAGGCTGCAGATCACATCTCCGACCTCAAAGAAAAGTCTATAATCCTACGAGAAATCAAATGAAACTGAATTTAAACAAGTGCGCCTTTGACATTAGTTCAGGGAAGTTCCTCGAATTATTAGTTAGTCAGAGAGGAATCAAGGTGAACCCTAATAAAATTCAAGCTCTGCTGGACATGAGCTCACCCAGGACGATAAAAGAAGTTCAATGCCTCACAGGAAGAATAGCCACCTTAAACTATTTCATATTTCAAGCTACCGACAAATGTCTCCCTTTTTTAAGTAATTAAAAGGGAGGGAAAAGATAGAATGGATGGAAGAGTGTGAGCTCGCCTTTCAGCAACTCAAGTAGTACTTGAGGTTGCCACCATTACTCTCAAAGCCCGAGTAAGGAGGACCGTTACTATTATACGTGGTGGTCTCAGTAGCGACAAGTAGCTCGACCCTTATCCAAGAGCAAGAAGGGAAACAACTACCAGTTTACTACATCAGCAAGGCCCTGGTCCCCGCCGAGACCAAATATGCAAACATAAAAAAGCTGGCCCTAGGCCTTGTCATCTCGTCACACCACTTTATGATCGTACTTCCAAGACTATACCATCGTCATCTTGACCAACCAACCTCTCCGCTAGGTACTCCAGAAACCTAAAGTATCAAAGAGACTTACAAAATGGGCAATCAAGCATAGTGAGTTCAACATCAAGTATCAGCCCCGAACAGCGATCAAAGGCCAAGCGGTGGCCAACTTCATTATCGAGTTCGTACCCAAGAACGACCTACGTCCCACCGAGCTGGGGGATGCTGACCTGGGATCTAGCCCTAACATTTAAACTAAGCAGGTCGAATATCAGACAACTGACCCATATCAACCAACGTGGACACAATACATTGATGGTTTATACAATTCCAAAGACAGCGGGACCGACATAGTTTTGGAAGCTCTAGACCATACATACATGCAATATGCCTTGAGATTTGGATTGCAAGCATAAAAAAATGCAACAGAATGTGAAACATTATTGGTTAGGCTCAAACTGGCAGTTGCAATGGAGCCCCAACACTTGGAAGTTTAAAGTGACTCACAGCTTGTCGTCAACTAGATAGCCAATGAATACCAGGCCCAAAAAGAACGAATGAAAGCATATTTACAAGGATCCCGAGAGCTTATCAGTAAATTCCTGAAGTGCAACATCAGCTTGAGCCCTAAAGTAAAAACTCTAAAGCAGACATGCTAGAAAAGCTGGCTATAGCGACCGAGGATGATATCCCAAAACTGATCCTGATTAAGTTCCTAACCGAATCGAGCATCAACAAAATCAATCCAATACGGTTCTCCCGATAGATTCAGAGCCGACCTGGATGGACCCAATAGTCGACTACCTCAAAGAGGGAACATTACCCAAAAACCGTCTAGAGGTGCGCAGGCTCCGAGCCAGAGTAGCTCACTACACAATGGTCAGAGACATTCTATACAAAAAAGGCTTCTGTCTCCCTTACCTCAAATGTCGCCAACTTAAGGAAGCCGAGTACGTCCTAAAAGAAATTCATGAAGGCATTTGCGGCAACTACTTCGGCGGTCGAGCCCTCACCCATAAAGTCATCCCACAAGGGTACTTTTAGCTGACCATTAAACGGATGCCCAACGATACACTCAGAAATTTCGGCCCCTTACTAACTCGCAAAGGGTAGACTCAATTTACAGTCGTCGCAGTTGACTATTTCACCAAATGGGCCGAGGCTAAGCCTCTAGCCAATATTGCCAAGTAAAAGATTATGAACTTCGTCTGAAAGAACATTATATGCTAGTACGGAATCCCCCACACGATCGTCTCAGACAAGGGAAAACAGTTCGACAACAACCAATTTCGAGATATGTGCGAAAAACTCAGAATTCGGACTATTTACTCATCACCCCGGCACTCGCAGGCTAACGGAAAGGTATAATCAGTTAATAATATCGTCAAGAATCATCTCTGAATGAAGCTCGAGAAGGCCAAAGGATCCTAGACAGAAGAGCTTCACCACGTCCTCCGGGCATATCAGACTACTGCCCAAATGACCACAGGAGAAACCTCTTTCTCCCTAGCCTTTGGCGCCAAGACCATTATCACAATCGAGATTGACCTCCTGACTGCTCAGACCCGCTCCTACGACGAACGATAGAACGCCGAACAAATGACACTACATCTCGACCTTTTCAAAGAAAGAATGGAGCAAGCCCAACTTAAGGTCACAGTTTGGTAACAACAAGTCGCTTGTTTCTACAATTCTAGAGTGAAGATGAGGAGGTTCCGAGCTGGAGATCTAGTCCTCCATAGAACCTTATAGAATACTAAGGAACTCGACTTAGGAACCTTGTGACTAAAATGGGAAGGACCTTACATAGTGACAAGCACGAACTGACCAGGGTCGTACCAACTCGAGGACCTAGAAGGACGACTCCTACCACATCCGTGGAATGCCGAGCATCTGAAAATCTATTATGCATAGGGGCCAGCCTGGCCCGAGCACAAATTCTACTTTCCTACTATTTTTAATCTACAATGTTAGAATCATAATAAAAATCCCGAGGTCGGGACAACTTCGCTCCCTACTTTCCTGTCTACAAATGTTCCACCTACAAAAAGCCTACTAAGGGCTTCCCGCAATACAAGGGAAGAACATCTCTCACTAATGGGTTGACCCTTCAAGAAGAGGTCAGGCCATGACCTATCGCTACTACATATACTACATAACTTGCGGTAGAAACAATACTTTTAAAATATGAAAGCATCCGACCTACAGAAGTATTCGACCAAGAATCTTAGATTTACAAAACAAAACGGCTAAAGAGCCAACCCTGGCACAATCCAAAAAATACTGACTTATCCATCGTAAGATCGACCAATCCACTCCAGACAACCATTATAATAAAAAAACTCTTTCATTTATAAATGTGAAGAATGCATTGTAAAAAGGAAAATACAATGAAAGGGGAGAAAGGAGAAATCACAACGCAGAAGGAAGTTTCTCGGGAGGCGAATCCTCATGGGGCACCTCAGAATTGGAGTTAACCTCCTTAAAGGCCGAAAGGTTAAGCTCGGGATGTGCTCCTTTGATGTCCTTAAAGCACTTCTCATACCCGAGGCCATACAAAGCATCTCGATCCTCCGTTACTCCTTGGAGGACTTGAACTCCTCAACAACTGCTGCCCGAGCCGAAGAGATAGCTGCCTGGGTCTCCTTCATCTTCACATCATGGAAATGCTTCATCTCCCTCAGGTCTGACTTCCATGGAGTGCCTCTCTCCAAGGTGTCCACAAGTATCTTCTTCGACGCCTCCAGCTTGACCGTCGACCCCTCTACCTGAGCTTTTAGAGCATCATTTTAAGCATGAAGCTGATTGACCTCCTCACAGAGCTTCCTAGCTTCAGTGCAGAACTGCCTGGTCCCGATATAGAGTTGTTCGGCCTTGACCCCCTTCTACAGCAGTGTCGCCTCCTCTTCCTTGCATTCTGCCTGGAAGTGCAACTTCTTGTGGCACACGTTAAGCAAAGAGGGGGTGTATTGCAAAAAAAAGTAGCATCAAACAAAGCCAAAAAAGAAGTAAGGCTATGAGGAGCCTACCATCTCAAGTAAGATAAACTTACCTTAAAGAAAAGCCTCGCCAGCTGGCCCACAACTCCATCTGGTGGTAAGTCCATTGTACTAGTGAATTCGACATCAGTGACATGCTGATCCACCTGAGGCAAGAGGCCTTCTATTGTGGCACAAGTCGACCTGAGAGGCCTCTAACCTTCACCGTCGTGACCACTAGTCAAGCCCTCCACTTAAGGCGAGGGGAGTTCGGCCTCTGTCTCCACGACCACCCAAGCCCCAGTAACCTAAGCTTCAGTAATTGAAGTCAACCCGATGACCACCACAACCATCTTAGAAATTGTGGCAGAAGGACCTGAGGCTAACATGTCATCCGCGACATCCCATCCTATGGAGGATGAAGGTTCGGTCCCCTTTGCTCTTGGAGGTCAGTTTCTTCTTCTTCTTCTGAGTAACCTCGGTAAGAGGAGGTGCCTTGTATTTGGAAGGTCTCGCCTTTGGCATGTCTTCCCAACAAAAAGGAGTTAGAAAAATACCACGAAATATACAAAATTCTTGAGAAACCTACTGAAAGAGCTATACCTGTCAAGACTAGATCAAGGCCTAATTTAAGTAGCAGCTCAGGCATTATGAGCTCCCTCTAAGATCTCAGGTCAGCCCCCACCGATTTAGCCATGACAATCTGAGCAAGAGCTTCTGCACCCACCATAGTGGGATAGTTAGGAGCGATTGTTAAAGGAAGCAATTTAGACCAGAAATAATGACAAAGCAAAACAAATAAAAAAAAATATTCTAAGTCCTAACATACCGACCTGGCACAGAGAAAGAGATTGGAACCCACGAATGAAGCCCAAAAATTCCTGGAGCCTCCCACTCCCCCGACGCCTAGAACCACTTGTTCTTCCAATTTTTTTTTAAGGTCGGGATGTCCGTGATCAGAGCCTTACCAGTTCCTCGCTAGGAAGAACAATAATACTAACCCTCATGAAGAGGGTTGGATTTTCCTGGTATAGGTGGAGAAACTCATCCATAGTCATCTCGGGTTGGTCAAGTTCGAAATAAAGGATGAATGACCCCAACAATGCTCTCCAAGCATTTGGGATCAACTACTCGAAAGCTAACCCCAAGTGAGCAAGCACCCACCTCACTATCCTCTAAAGGGGAAGCTTAAGGCTGCACAGGAGGGTGACCTAGAAGATAGCCACCTCAGCCTCTAAAGGCTCATTAAGAAGCTCACTTGGTGAAGGAGCTCAGAGTATCTGTAACGTCTCAGAAAAATACGTACAAGGGTTGAGTATCGCCTCAGGTAGAAATACCTAAGGATCGTATCTCATAGAAATTTAGGTGAAAATAGGCTAAGTGCAAAACTAAATAATCAGTGGATTTAGCTCGAACCACCATTTACACAAATGGCAAGACTCAAAACCATCAAAATTGCTAACTCAACACTACTTAAAAACCTAGGAGAAATTCTAAGAGCCCGTCGCTCTTGGGAGTATATTGAAACTCTGCATCGAACCTGGACCATACGTTGAAAGTCCAATGACTGCAAAACTATAGGGTTATATTCATCCTATTGGGCTTGACAGCCATCAAAAGAAGTAAGCCCAAATAGTATACAAAAATGCACTACTTGAGCCCCGAGTGAAGTGAGTGAGAAACATGAATATCTTTAGAAAATGAGTTAAGACTTAAGTGAATTGGGTTGTTCACTCTCATGCGAAATTGAAAGTTTCAGACCATCAGTTCTTGACCAAACTTCACCCATGAGAAAAGGAAATTTCACTGCTCATATCCATATAACTATGGCCCCGATAGAGTAAGCATGGTCATTGATCTGACACAGGTCCTTCACGATCGATCAGCCTATTCGATCGCACCACAAATACAGTCCTGGCATGTATCCATTGTCAGGGAGCTTATCCTGTGACGTAGGTGAGTATTGGGCCCCCCTACGTGCCCTGTTTGTTAAAAACAGTCGCCCTTTAGTTATAACCTAAGTGTACCGTGGCCCCGGGACCATTTACATCACTTCTAGGACTATAAAAAGCCCTTATCTCACCTCACCTCTCTCATATATGAATTTTCTCTAAACCCTAAGGGAGAGAGAGAGAGAGAAAAGAAGAGAAAAGAGGAAGGAGAGAAGAGAAATTCTGGGAGATCGTTGCAGGAATCCTCCTGCAAGACTCTACGTGCTAGATCACCTTCCTATTTCACTACATGATCCGTTTCAGCTACGATTTGGGTAAGAAAACCTAACCCTAATCTTGTTGAAGAGATCTAGGTTGGTAGTTTGTTGAGCTAGCTAACCTATTATGTCGTATAGGTGTTTAACGGTCCATTTTTTATCACGTACAGTTTGGACCGAGACCGAATCGAGCTTTCCGACGAAAGGTGTGGACTATAAATGTTTAGGTTATAGTTTGAAATACTTTCAATGTCAGCTAATGATTTATGTCTGACTTGATTGTTGCCATGTTGCCTTAGATACGCCATTTTCGATATGATATACATGTATGAATTATGTTGAACAAAAGATGTATTCCATATGTTTGTTGAAATGTTTGAATGAACATGTGAAGTGATTTGTGCTTGCCATGATTACTAATCTAGGATTCATCATTGTCATAGGCGTGCTTATCTCTCTATACCAGGAATTGCTAAATTGTATGTTATAACTAACCTAGTCTATGCATTTGGTGTTTGATGAATTGTTTGAATGAGAAATTGTTGATGATTTGTACTTATTATGAGTATTAAGATAGGATTTTGTATTACCTTGTACGTACATATAATTTCTTTCATGAAATCTTATTTGCCTCTACACAATTTATAGATAAAATGAAAGTGTTTGGTAACATGAACAAGGTGTTTGATTAAATTCCCAAATGAAATATTTACTTGGATTGGTTATCAAATGCTGAAATGATTATCACATGTATTTTTCTGCTGCATCTGAGTGATATTGAGGCTACAACGTAACCCAGGCAATCGGTAATAGTCCCTATCTGGGTGGCCGAATTAGTCGCGCCACATTTAGAAAGTTCGATGAATCTAGGTCGCAGGAGGATTGTCAGTAGTGGTTAGGCCACAGGGGTGCTTATGTGCTCCATGTCGATTTAATTAACGTGTACTCGTACTAATCAAACTTTTCAAACAAATCAATTGGCCTATTGTGGTTTACCATGTATGGACATCTCTACTTGAATCTAAGGTACCACTTACCAATGTAAAAGCCTATTTTAACCATGGTACAATGATCCGCTAAGACTTATGAACAAGGCATGGTGGTATGAGATACCGTGGTCGAGATGTCGACCTACGCTAGGGTGACGAGCCTCCCTGTAGTGACCAGTGAACAACCTAAACTTGTGAGCCGGACATGGTGGTATGGGACATCGTGTTTGAGCTGTTGGCCTACGCTTCGGTGACGAGCCTTCCCGTAGTGACCGCGAGTATAAACTTTTAAATTTGTCTATTGAATGCTTTTCATTATGGGTGATGCCCTACAACTTACCTATTGTATGTAGTTAACTAGGATTGACAACCCTAGATGGATCCTTCATTTGGGTTAATGATATAAAAGAGAGGTACCTTAGCTTTCCGAATCTACTGTGTGAATGAGCCTAATTAAGTACTTGGCTAACATGACCATGCATCGCATTACATATGCTTTGGTGAGGAAGTGTACTTTAGAGAGTTTGTCATGCCCTAATAAGGTTATTGAAGTTACTTTTGAGGGAGCTTTGTGCAAGGGCATGCATCATTACTGCACTCCATTCCTGCATTAACAAGAGTAGTTAGGAAGTAATTATTGTATTGCTTTATCATTACTGCTTGATTGACTTGATAACATGTTAACCTTTGCCTTATAGTACCACTAAGTTGATCACGTACTCCCACCCTAGGACGGTGTTTTAAAATACCAATCAGACTATGGTTTAGATACAGGTGCGGATGATATTTGTATTATGGAGCAGGATTTCATGGATGAGGAGGAATTCTCCTATGTTTAACTATCAGGTGAGTCGAGTAGACTTCATGCTGATCCACAGGGACACTAGGACTATTGGCTTTGTCGAACACTTTATATTTCTGTATTTTGTATATTTTAAAACAATACTTGTATAAGTTCAGCCTGGTTACATACTCATACTCTGGAGTTGGTAAAATATACACATGAAAATATATATGTTTCAGTCCACTGCTTGCATAATTTAATTATATCCGGAGTATGATATACTATTTTGGTATAATCACACTCATGTTTGAATCATTAATATGGATGAAATTTGAACATCATTATCCATGTTGCATAAGTGATGTGGTGGATCTTGGGAGTAGAGCTTTGCTCGACCCTCGAAATTCGGGGCGTTACAAGTTGGTATCAGAGCATGATTTGGATTAAACTGGACCTGAGTTATGGCAACATGATGCACTCTGATGCACTTTGACTTAGAAGGGGAGCAATGGAATTTAGAAACGAGCTTAGGATCCTAAAGTTTCACCAACAGGTGAGACCGAATACTGTAATTTAGTCAGTGCGCATCCTAGATCATGTAAATTGATCTCTGTTACTTTTAGGTCGTCAGTCGATGAGTTTAAATCATTACTCGATGAATTCTTATCCTAAAACAGACCCAAAGGGCGTGAATACGTGCATATGAGATTGAAAAAATTAAACCGTGCAGGGCTAAAACCCCAAAGCACGAAGTACGGTGGGGCCCAGGGGGTCCCACGCTCATGTAAAGCACCCTAGGAGGGGGTGGCCACCACCCCAGGGTGGACCCACCATGAGCCACCCCAGAGGGGTGCGGCGGCGCACCGCTTGCCTCCACAGCGAGGCGCAGCAGTGCGTCGCCAATCAGCTGAGCATGTGGGGCCTGTCCGACGTGTGGGCCCCTCCCATAAACCCCCTTTACCCCATTTCATGTTTTCCAACCCTGCAAATACCTCTAAACCCTCCAAAACCCAATTTCTCTCTCAATTCCCCACTTCAATTCACTCAAATATTCCAAATCTTCTTCATCCTACACCCAATCACCACCATTATCCTAAAACTCTCTCTTACAACCCTCTATCTTCATTATTTTCACTCCTTTGGGCACAAAACCCACATTTTGTGTCTCATAAACTTCCAAATCCTCAAACCCACTCCAATCTCAAGATTCTCCACTTCCATGGCACTCTTTGAGCTTGACACCGCCATTTTCTCCATCTCATCGCTTCTTTCTCTCATGGGAAAGAAAAGAGCATCCTCGGATGAGGTTGGGTTGAGCCGACCACGTTGTGCTATGAAGAAAACGATCACCGAATCAAGCGTAAGCGTCGAGCAGAGGTCGAAATGAGACTTTAATCCTCGAATCCCGATAGAAAGGTCTCTACCGTCAGGCGCCAAGCTCGGTAAGTTCCGCGATTGCAAAGTTGTATTTAAAGCGCACATCGATGAGAAATTATTTGAAACGTACCCAGTTATTGACCTTTTGTTGGAGACCAGGTGGGGTCCCATGTTTGAAGGGAAGGCTTATGCAAGTGAAGGCACCATGAGAGCCTTTTATGCCCACATACGGAACCCAATTCTGGAGCCTCTTCAGTTTACTATCCATTTGGAAAGGCAGGAAGCCATAGTAGATGTGGATGTGATGGCCCGTATCGGCCAACTTGAGGAGTGGAGGTGAGAAAATATCCTCGCATTAACATGTATGACGGTAGACTTCCGCCTGCACCACCACATATACACATATAACATGTATCCTAGGTGGAGTAACGGCATAGAATGCACACACTTCATGGTGGACTTCTTGTACAGAGTTGGATGAGGGGAGAAAGTATGTAACACCCTGAAAATCGGGGGTCGTGTATAAACTTAACTCTCGAGTTCCAGACCGTCACTTATGCAACAAAAATGATTATGATTCAATGTTGTCTGAGTTAAAGCATTCACATGAGTAAAAGTATACCAAAACTGCAATTCATACTCCGGATCCAGTGATAAAAGCAAGCGGAAGACTAAAGAATATATATATCACTGTATGGAAAAACAAAGTAGATCTCAACTGTCACTAAAGTATGAATACATCACTGAGTCTCATATACATGTAAATGACAGAAATAAATGTTCAAAAGAGTCCCACTACGAAGTCCCATCAACCCAGGTCACCTAAGTAAAGCCATCATGGTACTGCATGTATGAGAACTCGTCCTGATCCTCATCAAAGTCTGGCTCTGCCTCCTGGATCTCAGCATCACCTGCATCTAAAACAGGGTCTGGTGGGTGTTGAAAATACCATCCCGTAACGTGGGAATGAGTGATCAACTCAGTGGAATCATAGAGCAAAGATTAGCATGTTCACAAATCAATCATGCGATAATAGTAAAGTAGTAAATCAGACAATCCTAATACTGTTATTAATGCAATATGACATGACATGATGGATGCCCTCACCGACATTCTCCCTCATACGGCACCATCTTCGTCCGCGGCATGCGTGCATCCCGCTCAGTGCTCCACATCTTCTAGGCACATGCAATGGTATGGTGATATGATTTTCGAGTTGTTATTAGTCCATTCAAACAGCAGGATTGGGAAACTAAGGTACTTTCCTTATATTAATCCCAACACAGATCCTGTCTAGGGTCGTCACTCCTAGTAATCTCATACGATGTATATTTTGTAGGTCACTGCAAGGGCTACTAGGGCTGTTGCACGCACTCGTTGCACCGCTCCCCCATCACCTTATCAATACAGGCCTACTGTACTCTACTGCTACTGAAGGGTCGTCGCCTCCCGTAGACTCAGAATACGCTCGCGGTCACTACAAAGGACTCGTCTCCTGATCAGTGTAGGCCGACAGCTAGAATATAGTGTCCCATACCACCATAATCTGCTCACAAGACTAGGTGCTCACTGGTCACTACCGGGAGGTTTGTGGCCCCAGCGCAGGCCGACAGCTCGACCACGGTGTCCCATACCACCATGTCCGGCTCATGAGTCTTCGTAGATCAAGGTACCATGGTTAACAGGGTTTACAATGGTAAGTTCAGTACCCTAGGTTCAAGCAGTTATGACTCATGCAGGGTGAACATACATCGGCCAGTCGGGTTACTTGACCGGCTCGACTAGCGCGATCGCATCTCAAGTCGAACGACATGAAGTGCGTAAAATACTTCGCGTGGCCTAACCACTGCCACCAACTCCAAAACATGGCTCGCGTTCATCGACGCGTCGTTCGTGGCCAAGATAAGCCAACCACGAATTCGCTCGATTACCGACTGCCTAGACTAAGTATAGTCCCAAACAATTATGGAATCACATCAGCAATCATATTAGAGTATTGGAAATGAAATACAACCCTAAGAGCATGTTAACACACGTTATAACAAACACCTTAAGTAAATCATCAAGTATATGCATTTCATACATACGATGAAATCATGCATTTGACTAACATGTAGGAAATCATTTACATCAGCATATTATTTGAGAAATCAATCTCAAACTAATTCATAACACCATTTAATTCAATGCATACTAATACAAGCATTTATACAAACACTTACACTACACACTTAAGTCTACATATAGCATGTCGACCCGAAGTGCGCATTTAGGCGAATCTCTTCGCCAAACTAATTATGCATTTATTCCTAACATTCTAATGCGACAATAAATCATGTCAATCACATCAGAAAAATATGAATGAAATCAGTACTTCCTACAAATGACTAAAATGCCCTAAATCTCATATTCTTCGCCATTTTACGAAACAGGAAACGGACAGCATGTTGTACATGTCAAACGGTATTGCCGTCGATAATCTACTATTAAACGACATTGAAAGTGTTGGAAACAGTCAATCAAAGCGTCTAAAATCTGCACCTTATCTCTTATAAACGTGTGAATTCGAACGGAGCGTATACGCTTCGTCTACGGCAAACAGAGAACCTAATTTACGAGTTATATCAGTTTACATGCTATGGAACGGAACGAATGCCAAATCAGCAACTTGTTAGGGTTATTTCTTACCTGAAAATGCGAAGAAATCACCGGCCAGGTGATTGAAGTGGGTTGCTGAAGTACGTGCAACAGGTAGCACAAAGGCAGAAAAATTCTCTCCTACTTTCTCTCACAAACTCTCACCTTTTCTCTCTCCCAATCTAGGTTTTCTCTCAAATTCGGATGGGAGAGAGGAGTGAGGGTTTCAACCCCTTTTATAAGCTCAAAAATGCCTAAAATAGGTTCAGGAACAAAGTTCACTTAGGGCATATCCAAATCGGGGCTGTTTCGGTCCAAAAGTACATTTCTGGTGGTCCCCTGGCCGAACGTGATCGGACTTAAGCTCATGCATACAGGATCTAACATGCATCAAGTTTTCAGTCCGGCAGGGTTCGTAGATCGCACGTGGCAGTCCAGTTTCAGTTCAGCGGTCACCGCACGTAGATCAGGCCTGCAGATCTCATGATATGAAATAGAAATTTTTCCTAATTCGAGGGTGTAATTTGGCTGAATTCTGACGGTCAGAACGCTTAATACTGACACGTCAAGTCATGTGCCAGATTTGAATTTCAAATTTCAAATCTGTCCCTATTCGCACTCTCTTTAGTCCGGACTCAATGAAATAGCCTGTGATTATCGGTTAGACTTGATTTTCAAAATAATTGTCAAGTCCAGCTAGCGGTTCTAACGGTCTAAGATAGTAGGTATCAGACCTTCGACGCGCGGTATAGATCCAATACAAAGTTTCAAAGTGGTCCAGAGAACAAACCTGCTTAGAGTTTGATCTGAGGTTATAGAGTATTATAGAGTCATTGGTTCTACTTGATTTGGGTCTTGTAGAACGTATTTAAAGTGATCAGGGACTATTTCCTAGCTACTCTAGCGTCGCTCTAGCTAACTTAAACTTATTTTCTAAAGGAATTAATTCTACGCGATTTCAGGTCGAGTTGGTACTCGAGTCCAAGTATGAATTTTTCACAGGCGTTACAAAGTATGCCTGCCTACTCTCATCATGTCTCAGATAATTAGGACCGCGCGATCTACTCGGGGGATGCATCCATCCCATTCGGTCGACTTATTTGCAAGATTACCCGCAACTTCGGTTTCAGACTTCATATGGATAATCTTGCACCGATCCACTTCATCAATGAGACTACACTTAACAATATGGGAATTGGCCCCAGGCAATGCCAATCAAGGCTTGATGAGTACGGGGACGAGATGGAAGAAAAAACTGAAGAAGAGGAGGGAAGTGAAGAGGAGGTTGGTAATGAAGAAGAGGATGGTAGTGGAGAAGAGGAAGGCAGTGAGGAGGAAGAGCAGGAAGAAGAGGCAGAGGCCCATGACTCAGATAGGGGACCTCCTACTACACATGGAGACCGCCATGATTAGGCCGCCTTAGAAGCCTGCATAACTAAGATTGAAGAGAATCAAGCTCAGTTGAAGTAAAAGTTTGAAGAGAATCAGGCTTATCTGAAACAGAAATTCAGGAGAATGTCGCACACCTTGAAGTCCCTTCTGTGCTATATGCAGGATAAGGACGTGCCTCCACCTTTGCCCAAGTCGGAGGACTAGTTATATGTAGTTGTTGTTTTCTTATTTTCTTTGTTTCTTGTCTTCTTTGAAATAACCTTACTAGGCCTAGTTGGGTGTTAGGTTAGTAAGTATCGAAGTTTTTGTTAAAATTAGCTCACATGCATTCTCTATCATGATTTATGTAATGTTATATCATGAGTATTATGAAAAATTTTATTAAATGAAATGCGTGAAGCTTATTTTGTTTAGAAATGCGTAGAATGTTGAAGAATGTGGATTATGTTATCCTGATCCTGTGAATGTTGCGCCCTATGTTGTATATAGGGAATGCCGCCTAAAACTACTCAGAACATGGCACGTCTCCCACTTGGTGGAGTGATTGACGGGGCCTCACACCCGAGTGGTAGCCAAATAAACCTCAACTTGGGTCTAGATAGCGATACAATGCCAGATTCACAGCCTGCCACTGACCCTACAAATTGGCCAACTCCTAGTGCACCACCGGTTTTGGGACAGAACCGTGCATTTTCATTGATGCCACACGTCTCAGGCAACTCCTCCCCCTGATAGGTTGGCGCAGATGATACTCTTGATACAACAACAATAATAGTTTATGGCTACTATTGCGGGGGCCATTGCCCAAAACATGAATGTGATCCCGCCTATGCCACCTGTGCAGCATGCTGGGATATGAATGCAAGTGGCCTATTTAAACACTTTCAGCGCCTCTGACCTCCTACTTTTGCGAGTACTCACCGACCCGAGGATGTTGAATATTGGTTAGATTGTATATCCAAGATGTTGAAGCCGTTGCACTATACTGAAGCAGAGCAAGTTGAACTAGTTACTTATATATTTGAAAAGGAGGCCAGTCTTTGGTGGGATAGCATCCTATGAACCATTTTCTCAAGATTTGTGTGGACATGGGATATGTTCGAAAACCGTTTTCATGAAAAATACTTCCCCCTCACTTATCATAATGAAAAGGAGAGAAAATCTCTCTACCTTCGACAAGGGGAGATGACCATGACAGAATATGAAAACCGGTTTACGGAGCTACCGAGGTATGCTCCACTGATCCTAGCAAATGTGTCGATGAGAATACGGCAGTTTTAAGAGGGTCTACAGTCTGATATCCGTACGAAGATGTGTTGTGCTAGCATTCTCAACTATGGGGAGCTAGTGAACATGTCCCTGCGAGTGGAGCAGGATGGTAAAAGAGTGTCTCAGACAAGTGTGCTAATAGGCCCCAAGCCTCAGCCTGAATATTCGATTCGACTGTTTCTTGGCAAGGCCGTGTGCAAATTCACCTCCTAGACTACTGGCTCCCCCAGTCCAGCAGAGGCGATCTGATCTTTGGTGCACTTACTGCAAGAAGGTGGGCCACACTGAGACTTATTATTTTACCAAGATGAAGGACAACGGTTTTACGCCGCCTCCAAAAATTAACTGCCAGTTACCGCAAGTTATTTCAGCTCCACCTCTACGATCTGCACCACCAGTATAGCCATTCTACAGACCTCCTGCACCTCAAAACAGGCTGCCTTAATGACCTATGACAGTGCAACCCAATCGTCCACAACAAGCTGTGTACATGCACTTGCAACTGAAGCACCTAAATCTGTGGTCACAGTACTATTAGCCTTTGAAGTCACGGCCCACATTCAAGGTATACCTGTATTTCTATTGGTTGACACCGGGTCCACTATTTCTATGATATCATACTCTATCGTCAAGTTATTAGGGTTGAACACTACCCCTATGATTAGAGTGAGAGTCATCGCAGCAGCAGAACTTTTACAGACGCTATTAAGCTTTGTAGGGGTTTCCTGATAGACTTAGGGAGTACGGTGGTGTGTATTAACCTGATTGTCACCACGATATATCATTACAACATCATCCTTGACATGGATTGACACACTGAGATGAAGGCAGAGATCGACTATGAAACTAGATTGGTGACAATCCATGGGCCCGAAGACATGACCTTCACTTTCCCCATTCAGGTTAGTTGTCCCTTCCAGGTCCTTTGTTATGCTTCCCTGCTAAAGGATCATGATGGTCCGTCACTTGGGGACACGCCGATAGTCCAGGATTTTTGGGACATATTTAAGACGATCCCTATACTACCTTCTTAGTGCGAGATCGACTTTACCATCGTCCTTGTGCCAAGCGTGACACCTATTTCCTTCCTGACATACCGCATGCCTCCATGTGAACTGGAAGAATTGAGAAAACAGATCGATGATCTGTTGGATTCAGGTTTTATACAACCTAATGTATCTCCTTGGGGAACTCCTATGTTATTCGTGAAGAAGAAGGACGGATCGTTACGATTGTGTATTGATTACCATAGGTTGAATCACGTTATAGTGAAGAACAAGTATCCTCTGCCCAAGATAGATGACCTGTTTGACCAGTTGAAGGGAGCACAATATTTCTCTAAAATCGACCTACAGTCCAGGTATCATCAGTTGCGCGTCAGGAATGAAGACGTGCAGAAAATAGCTTTAGGCACTACGAGTTCCTCGTGATGCCGTTTGGGCTTACCAATATGCTGACCATATTCATGGATCTCATAAACCAAGTATTTTAGCCGTATTTGTACCGATTCATCATCGTATTTATATATGACATTCTGATATACTCCAAGAGTTAGGAGGATCACGAAGAACACCTACGAGCAATCTTTGATACACTTAGGCAGAATCAGTTGTTTGCACAATACCGAAAATGCGACTTCTGGAAGGAAGAAGTTAAAATTTTGGGACATGTAGTTTTCAAGGAAGGATTAGCCATGGACCTTGCCAAGGTGGTCGCAGTACAGGACTGGGAATAGCCCAGTTCAGTAATGGAAGTGAGGAGTTTCCTTGGTTTAGCCAGCAATTATCGCTACTTTATTAAAGATTTATCCAAAATAGCCCGGCCATTATCTCAGCTTACTCGGAAAAGACCTTAAGTTTGCTTGGAACGAGAAAGCAGCCAAGAATTAAAGGACAAACTGACATCTGTATTCATGTTAGTATTGTCAGAACAAGGGGTTAGATATACCATTTATATCGACGCTTCTCATGTCGGTTTGTCCTGTGTTCTTATGTAGAAGGATAGGGTGATTGCCTATGCCTCGCGACAATTGAGGAAACATGAAGAAAACTACCCCACTCTCGACCTGGAGTTAGCGACAATCATTTACGCATTAAAGCTCTAGAGAAATTACCTCTATGGAGAGGAGTTTGAGCTTTTCTGAGACCACAAGAGCCTTAAATATATCTTTACACAGAGGGACCTGAATATGAGGCAACATCATTGGATAGAGACCTTGAAAGACTTTAAATTTGAGCTCTCCTACCATCTAGGAAAGGCCAACCTTGTGACCAATGCATTAAGCCATAAGAAGACCATAGAATTTGTAGACCCACTGATGATAGAAGAGTGGAATATGGTCGAGTTTATGAGAGACTTCAGACAGAAGCTGGCAGTGGAGGAGCTGTTCGAGAGCGTAGCACACTTCCACGTGCAGCCACTTATTGATGGCTGAATCATTGCAACTCAGAAAGAAGATGAACTATTGGTGAAGATGAGAGAGAGTGCAAGCGACAACGAAGAGTCTAAGTGGAGGATTGGCTTGGATGGAGGTTTGCAATATCGTGGCCGCGTATGCGTCCCGAACCTTCATGACTTGAAAAGAGAAGTTCTAGAAGCCCCACATAATTCAAAGTTGGCAATGTATCCCGGTAGTATGAAAATGTATCGTGATGTAGAGCGTTCGTACTGGTGGGATAACATGAAAGCTTAGATAGGTAACTTTGTGTCACGATGCCTCATGACAAGGCTGAACATCTCCAACCCCCTGGTTTACTTCAACCCATGCCCATAGCAGAGTGAAAATGGGATTTCATATTTATGGATTCCATTTTCGAGTTACCAAAGACAAGAAAGGGGCATGACTCCATTTGGGTGATCGTAGATCGATTGACAAAATCAGCCCATTTCATCCCGATTAAGATTTCAAATTCGACAGATGATCTAGCTAAGCTATATATTAAGGAGATACTACGACTGCATGAAGTTCCTATGGAGATTATGTCAGACCAAGATGCGCGATTCACATCTATTTTCTGAACTCGAATCCAAGAAGCAATGAGAGTAAAACTGAAATTCAGTACCGCGTTCCACCCACAGACTGATGGGCAAATGGAACGGGTGAATCAGATACTAAAAGATATGTTGCGAGCGTGCGTGCTTGATTTTAAGGACAGTTGGGATGACTGTCTCCCTTATACTGAGTTTGCTTATAATAACAGCTTCCAAGCGAGCATTGGCATGGATCCCTACAAAGCTTTATATGGGTGCCCATGTCAAGTACCACATTGCTAGAAAAAAGTTAGCGAAAAGAGTTTGGTTGGCCCAGATTTGGTACGGGCGACCTCAGAGAAGATCGATATTATCAGGCGTCGACTTCTTGTAGCCCAGAGTAGACAAAAGAGTCACGCTGATACAAGACAGCGACAGTTAGAATTTGAAGTTGGGAACCATGTATTCCTGAAGGTTTCCCCAATGAAGGGAGTCCTTCGTTTTGGCAAGAAAGGGAAGCTTACACCACGATTT
This sequence comes from Magnolia kwangsiensis, assembly GCA_037074715.1. NCBI lineage: Eukaryota > Viridiplantae > Streptophyta > Magnoliopsida > Magnoliales > Magnoliaceae > Magnolia > Magnolia kwangsiensis. The sequence continues at coordinate 106,008,856 of CM073575.1, read as the reverse complement.
ATTGGTCTATTCCAGATACTAGACCGAGTGGGTGTGATAGTGTATCGCTTTTCTTTACCCATACCCCTCACAGTCGTGCACAACATATTTCATGTATCGATGTTGAAGAAATATATTCCTGACCCTACCCACATTATCAAATGGGAGAAAGTGCAGCTATGTGAAGATGCTACATATATATTGTGACCAACGCGTGTTGTAGATAGGAAGGAACAAGTGCTACGCAGCAAAGTAATCCCGCTCGTGAAGGTATTTTGGACGTACCACATTAAGGAAGAGGCTACTTGGGAAATGGAAGCCGAAGTCAGTACGAACTACCCTCAGATCCTTGAGGAGTACGAAAATGTAATAATTTCGGGGACAAAATTTTTTCTTTAAGGGGGGTAAATTGTAACATCTCGAAAAAATTCGTACAAAGGCCCGAGTACCACCTCAGGCAGAAATACCTAAGGATCGTATCTCATATAAATTTAGGTGAAAATAGGCTAAGTGCAAAACTATATATCAGTGGATTTAGCTCGAACCACCATTTACATAAATGGCAAGACCCAAAACCATCAAAATCGCTAACTCAACACTACTTAAAAAAGTAGAAGAAATCCCAAGAGCCCGTCGCTCTTGGGAGTAAATTGAAACTCCATATCGGACCTGAACCACACATCAAAAATCCATTGACCGTGAAACTATAGGGTTATATTCATCCTACTGGGCTTGACAGCCATTGTGGAAATCGAGCCCAGATAGTATTCAGAAACGTACAACTTGAGCCCCGAGTGAATTGTGTGAGAAATGCAAATTTCTTTAGAAAATGAGTTGAGACTCAAGTGAATTGGGTTATTCACTCTCTCGTGAAATTGAAGGTTTCAGACTGTCAGTTCCTGACCAAACGTTACCCATGAGAAAAGAAAATTTCACTGCGCATATCCGTATAACTGTGGCCCCGATAGAGTAAACATGACCGTTGATCTGATACAAGTCCTTCACAGTCGATCAGCCTATTCGATTACACCACAAACACAGTCCTGGCATGGATCCATTGTCAGGGAGCTTACCCTATGACGTAGGTGAGTATTGGGCCTCCTTAGGTGCCCTGTTTGTAAGAAACAGTCGCCCTTTGGTTATAACCTAAGTATACCATGGCCCTGGGGCCATTTACATCACTTCTAGGCCTATATAAAGCCCTTATCTCACCTCACCTCTCTCATATATGAATTTTCTCCAAACCCTAAGGGAGAGAGAGAGAGAGAGAGAAGAAGAGAAAAGAGGAAGGAGAGAAGAGAAATTCCAGGAGATCGTTGCAGGAATCTTCCCACACGACTCTACCTACTAGATCACCTCCCTATTTCGCTGCACGATTTGTTTCAGCTACGATTTGGGTAAGAAAACCTAACCTTAATCTCGTTATAGAGATCTAAGTTGGTAGTTTGTCGAGCTAGCTAACCTATTGCGTCCTGTAGGTGCTTAACGGTCCATTTTTTGTCACGTACAGTTTAGACCGAGACCGAATCGAGCTTTTCGATGAAAGGTACGGACTATAAATGTTTAGGTTGTGATTTTCAATACTTTCAATATCAGCTAATGATTTATGTTTGACTTGATTACTACCATGTTGCCTTAGATACGCCGTTTTCGATATTATATATATGTATGAAATATGTTGAACAAAAGATGCATTCCATATGTTTGTTGAAATGTTAGAATGAACATGTGAACATGATTTGTACTTGCCATGATTACTAATTTAGGATTCATCATTATCATATGCGTGTTTATCTCTCTGTATCAGGAATTGCTATATTGTATGTTGTAACTAACCTAGTCTATGCATTTAGTATAGTGTAGTCTAAGTGTTTAATGAATTGTTTGAATGAGAAATTGTTGATGATTTATACTTATTACGAGTATTAAGATAGGATTTTGTATTACCTTGTATGTACCTATAATTTCTTTCATGAAATCTTATTTTCCTCTACACAATTTATGGATAAAATGAAAGTATTTGGTAACATGATCAAGGTGTTTGATAAAATGCCTAAATAAAGTATTTACTTGGATTGGTTGTCAAATACTAAAATGATTATCACATGTATTTATTTGTTGCATCTGAGTGAGATTGAGGCTACAATGTAGTCCAGGAAATTGTTAACAGTCCCTGTCTGGGTGGCCGAATTAGTCGCGCCACATTTGGAAAGTTCAACAAATCCAGGTCGCACGAGGATTGTCGGTAGTGGTTAGGCCACACGGGGTGCTTATTCGCTCCATGTCGATTTAATCAACGTATACTCGTACCAATAGAACTTGCCGAATAAATCGATTAGCCTATTGTGTATTTACTATGTATGGACATCTTTACTTGAATCTAAGGTACCACTTACCAATGTAAAAGTCCGTTTCAACCATGGTACCATGATCCGCTAAGACTCATGAGCCGGGCATGGTGGTATGGAACACCGTGGTTGAGCTGTCGGCCTATGCTGGGGTGACGAGCTTCCTTGTAGTGACCAGTGACCAACCCAAACTCTTGAGCCGGGCATGGTGGTATAGGACATCGTGTTCGAGCTGTCAGCCTACACTGAGGTGACGAGCCTTCCCATAGTGACCGCGAGTATTAACTTTTGAATTTGCCTATTGACTACTTTTCATTAGGGCTGATACCCTACAAATTGCCTATCGTATATGGTTAACTAGGATTGACGACCTTAGATGGATCCTTTGTTTGGGTTAATGATATAAAAGGGATGTACCTTATCTTTCCGAATCTGCTGTGTGAATGAGCCTAATTAAGTATTTGGCTAACATGACCATGCACTGCATTGCATGTGCTTTGGCGAGGAAGTGCACTTTAGGGAGGTTGCTATGCGTGAATAAGGTTATTGAAGTCTCTTTTGAGGGAGCTTTATGCGAGAGCATGCATCATTAATGCACTCCATTCCTGCATTAACAAGAGTAGTTAAGAAGTGATTGTTGTGTTACTTTATCATCACTGCTTGATTGACTTAATAACATGTTAATATTTTCCTTATAGTACCACTGAGTTGATCACTCACTCTCACCCTGGGACGGTGTTTTACAACACTAACCAGACTATGGTTTAGATGCAGGTGCGGATGATGTTTGTACTATGGAGCAAGATTTCATGGATGATGAGGAATTCTCCTATGTTCAACTATCAGGCGGGTCGATGTAGACTTCATGCTGATCTGCAGGGACACTGGGACTATTGTCTTAGTTGAACACTTTACATTTCCTTATTTTGTATATTTTGAAACAATACTTGTATAAGTTCAGCCTGGTTACATACTCATACTCTGGAGTTGGTAAAATACACACATGTAAATACATATGTTTCAGTCTTCTGCTTGTATAATTTAATTATATTCGGAGTATGATATGTTGTTTTGGTATAATCCCACTCATGTTTGACTCATTAATATGGACAAAATCTGAACATCATTATCCATGTTGCATAAGTGACGTGCTGGATCTTAGGAGTAGAGCTTTGCTCGACCCTCAAAATCTAGGGCATTATAGTATCACAGAATCTGGTATGTGATACCCCGACCTTATTTACACTAGGTCGGCTTCCATCGGCATGGACCCGACTAGCCCCCTCTCTTCAGCATCCAACGAGGATTCGCTGGTCTCCTCCATAGCCAAGAAAGTCCCCTTCGCCTCCTCTGTCCATTTCGTAGGAGGCTGCTCAACTGTTCGCGACGCATGGGAGGCCCCAAAATCCCTGTCGCTCATTATCATCAAGGGTGATAGTGGGTTCAACATGGGGTGAAGATCATCTTCCCCACCATCACAATGAGGGGTCCCCTCCTATTGACTAGGAGTTTTCGGCATGGTTGTGGGCCTGAAAGATGTCGGAAACTCACAAGAAAAGAAGAAAAAGGTGAAGGGAGGGGGATGAAGAACAGAGCTCACTCGAAGAGGAAGCCGGCACAAGAAGACGCTAAAGAAATGACCAAAAATATGCTGAAAATCGATTGATGCTGAAGGTAGAAAACGTAACAAGTACAAAGGGGCAAATAACACCACCCAATGCTAGGGCACCCCCTTTTATAGCCAAGTCATCCATACAACATTCAATGCGGCAGCCAAGTGGCCCCTCGACGCCCGCGCTCGAACACGTGGAGATTATCATTCGCTAAACGATTCTATGACCAAAGCGCTTGCCACGCGTCATCGCCCCATTGGTCGAGCGCCGAAAAAATGCTCTGGCTGCTTACGTGACCTCGAGCCGCGACCATACCGTCTCGAGCACTGCGAATCATGATTGCAAACATGCTTTGAGTCCTGTGCATGCTGTCTAAACTCGACATTAATGAGGGATCGACTTAACATCATAGAAAAAAATAACCCGATCTGATTGGGTGCAACCTACTTCTCAATTCTACTTCGCAGGCTTGGAAATATAGGGCTTACTGTTACAAGGAAAAAGGGCCGAACAATGGGAAAAGGTCAGGACGGAATGTCACATACTCAACCGAGCCATGCAATGATAGAAACTCTAGACCCGACCTCTAGCTCCGAAGCCGGAAAGGGAATGAGGTCGAGGTCGACCTGCCAATAAGTTGGGGGGACCATGGACCTCAATGAAAGAAATCCTACCACTCGACTAAGGAGACAGCTCGGCATGACCCAGCTCGGCAGGACCCAGCTCAGCATGTCCTGGGTCGATATACTTCAGGTCAGCACAGACCGCCTGCTATCGAGATTCGACCTCACCCACACGAGATCCTAGCTGAAGATCTAGGAAGCCTATTGCAATACGAATTCCCCTGAGATCTCAATCGAGTATCAAGGGCAGTCATTACAACTCCCAATAGGATTGTAATCATATTACAAGATATCCTACTAAATACCGCCTCTCTAAAACTATAAATAGAGGCACTCTAATGGTGGAAGGTATGCATAATTTCTAGCTTAAAACCCCTTGACTAGATTGAGATCTCCTACCTGACTTAGGCATTGGAGGGTCCCTTGTACTAGCTAGGGTCTCCTTTGTTCATCTCTTCTGCAGGTACACGAAGGTCCAAGGAAGGCTAACTAGATTTTTACATCAATAAGCTTTTCAGCCCTCGTCAAGATGTTTTTATCAATTATCTTACCACTTCTAAGAGTGGTGATAGGCTTAGCTTGCTCCACATGGTCATTCGAAGAGCTTGGGTCACTTAATTCACATTATTGTTTTGGGTTAGGTAGAGGTTAAGTTGGAAGAGCCCCTTTCACCCTAAAGTTAGTTATGACTTTATTCTTTGGATTGACAATGCAAACACTCCCAAGGATGTTTTGATATCGTGGAATACTTGTAACGTATTTTGGTTGATTGCTCTTGATTTTGAATGGATTTTTGAACTATATCCTCTTGAGATCTTTTCTGATATAATGGATTAAAATTTGAAGGAAAAGTCTCTTGAGAGTTTCTCTCTGTATTGGCCATTTGCCCATTCCTCCAACTGAAGTTTGGATTGTTCCTCCAGCTAAGATTATACATGTTTGAGATGGGGGATTTGAACAAACTTTGATAATTATTCACGGCATTAGATTGCTTGTGTAACAATTCTTAAAAGGTAAGAATTGTAGGACAATCTCGCGTCAAGTGTATGTTACTAGCACAAATACCACAAACAATCTCAATGGTCTCTCTAGGTTTGACTGTTTCTACTTTCTTTTGTTCCATGGCCTTGACTTTTCTTATGAGATTAGCCACCCTAGCATTTACATCATCCTTTTCCCTTAAGATTTACATTCCTCCCTTCTCTCTAGACTAAGTCGGTCAGGGATTAGTAGGCTTAGATGAAGTATCCCATGACTGCGGGTTTTCGGCTAGAATATTAAAATAATCGCGTGCGTCATCGGAATCCTTGTTCATAAATTCTCCATTGCACATCATCTTTACGAATTAGCACATGGGTGAAATCAGTCCATTATAGAAAATTCTTACTACCTGAAAAGTTTCATAGCCATGATGTAGATAGGAATTTAGAAGATCATTGAATCTTTCCGAGCATTGAAAGAAGGTTTCTTCCTCTTTATGAGAGAAATTCATGATTGTCCTCCTTAGGTTATTGGTCTTATGAACCAGAAAGAACTTTTTAAAAAACTCCTGGGTCATCTCAGCCCATGTCCCTGAAAGTGCTTTGGTTTTTTAATTAGCGTGAGTGTTGAGTCGATGAGTCAAGTGGGTCCTATATGAAGATTGTTCAAGACAGTACCTCAACCGGATATGTGTTTAGAGCTCATCAAAGGTAAACTTAGCCTCACATCCCAAATCCCAAAACACCCAGGTAAACAAAAGACTTAAGAAAAACTTAAAACAACATAGGTGTTGAAAGTTTGAAAAACCAGTTTTAAAATGGAAAATTCTATACATTTTCAGCTAAGTTCGATATCATTAATTCTTGGTCGATACAATCGAACACTTAGTCTCGATGATATCGAACTGGTATCGATAACATCGAATTGAGTCCTCTTTATGTCTAACCACAAAGTATTTTGGACAAAATAATCAATAAATTGAAAGTACCTTCGATAAAATGGAATTTCAAATATCGATGATATCAAAGGATAGTCGATGATATTGAAAAGTCTTAGAGCTTTATTCAGTAAAGGCTTGGTAAATATTATTGATATTGCTCGAGGAATCAAAGTACAATAGATATCAACGCAATTCAAATCTCGATAATATCGACACATAGTATCAATGACATCGAAATGGGACAAGTTATGTCCAACAAGTTTTTAAAAGAAAAACATCTAAATGTTCGAGGAATCAAAACACACATCGATATCATTGAAATTCAAATCACAATGATATCGATAAAGACTCTATATGATCGAATCAGGACAAAACTGTTCCAGCAAACTTGAAAAGGAAAATCTTATGTGAATGATAGAAGAATTGATATTGTCTCGATATGATCAAAATTCAAAAATCGATAAACTCTTTATGTGATCGATATTATCGAATTAGGTCAAAACATGTCTAGAAAGCTTTCTTAAAATATTCATTGAAAAGATCAATGAATTGAAAACACTATCGATGGTATCGGAATTCAAAATTCGATAACATCAAAGCATGTTCGATGTCATCGATCATCAGTCAAAAAGTTCTGAGTATGTGCTTCAGCTGAGTTTTCATCATCGAACCCTGACTCGATAGAATCGAAAGTATATGTTTGATGACATTGAGTCAGGACCGATGAGATCGACCTCAGTCAGACTTAACATATTTATTACCATTGGGACTTGTTTTCTATATATAAGAAGCTTACTCTTGGTTACAAAGCGAGAAAAACTGAGAGAGCCTTGAGAGAGTTTTACATACTATTTATCCTAAGCTCTTTTTCTCATGGAAGTTCATCCTTCAATCCAACCTTATCATTGATATTCAATAGAGTGGATTGAAGAATGAACTTCCCCATTCAAGGATCATCCAGCTACTATCTTAATGTAAATCATTGAGTTGGGATACCGAGAATGCTTGAATGCTTAGAATCACTCCTCTAAAATAGGAAAACATTTAATTGAGTAGGATTTCAATATAACCTTGACCCAACCGATCGCCTTTATTAGAACATCATAAAGTGTTGCAGATCGAGGGAGCTGAAGAATCTTCATCATCAAGGAGGAGATCTTCATCAATGTGCTTAATGGGGCTCACATACTTATCTGTAAGTCATTAGAGTCTAGAGACACTGTTGATCATTCCTTGTATAGGTTTGCGTCACAGGTGATTCTCACCCCTTTTAAGCCCTCGTAAGAGGCCTCCAACAGGAAAGTACGTGTGGGTGATGTGTATTGACCCTTGCTCTTGTGTAGGGCATAAACTCTAGGTTCCTTGTGTGGATCTTTGGCCTATGTGGTCTAAAATGGAGGTTCCTTATATGGATCCTTGGACTGTATAGAATAAAACGGAGGTTCCTTGATTAGATCGTTTGCTCTTGTGTAGGGCATAAAACTTAGGTGTTTTGTGTTGACCTTTGCTCTTGTGTAGGGCATAAACTTGTACTTCTGTGTAGGCATGTTAGGTACCTTATGTATGTCTTAGAGTCAGCCTTGTGTAGGTTGTACTGGTTTGAGATAAACCTGATTTGAAACCTTCGTTAGTGAAATTTGTTACACTCGAGTGTTGAGTACATCCGCCGAGAGTGGAGTAGGCATGTAGTCGAACCACTATAAATGACTGTGTTTGGGATTGTTGTTTGTAAATTGCTTTATTGTGCTTTCTTTGAATGTTCGAATGTTCTTATGAAGCTTATTAACATGATTATTTATAACTGATAAGAATCACATCCCACACACAGTCACATTGTTCATCCATCATAGACTAAGTATATATATTATTTAAATATTGAACAGTCTTGTGATTGGATCATCTATTTAGCTTGGAAGCCATTAGAGTTAAGTTGAAGATATCTTGATAAGTTTCATATTATATCAAGAGTTGGTTAATAAGATTTTAAATTGGCATAAAATTTTATAAAGTCCTATTCACCCCCCTCTAGGGCACTTTGACCTACTCCTACTTCTACTTACCGCAATTTCAATTGGTATAAGAGTGGGTCTCTCTTAAGGGTTTAACCGCCTAGAGAGTGATCTTGACTGAAGTTGGAATCATGGCCAAAGGAGAGGGCTCATCTGTAACTAGACCTCTTATTTTTTATGGCTCAAATTATGCTTACTGGAAAACTAAGATGCACTACTTTCTACGATCTCTAGATCATGAGGTTTGGGAAATAGTTGAAAATGAATATGTACCACAAACTGACAATGTAGTACTTGAAAATGGTCTAACTATCTCCAAACCTAAATCCAAAGAAATGTGGACAACATATGACAAAGAAAAACAAACTTCAGAAGTAAAAGCAATGAATGTTATTTACTATGTTGTGTCCCAAGAAGCCTTCAACCAAATTAGTATGTGTGGCACATCTAAAGAAACATGGGATCTGTTGGAAACAACCCATGAGGGGATAAGCACAGTGAAAAGATCCAAGCTACAACTCCTAACTTCACAATTTGAACATCTCAGGATGGAGAAACATGAGACCTTCATGGAATTCTTTACAAAATTGAATATCATCCATAATTCCATGAGTGGATTGGGAGAGAAGGTTCCAGTGCCAAAATTTTATAGGAAAATACTAAGATCCCTACCGGAACGATTCAACTCTAAAGTAACAACTATTGAAGAGTGTAGAAATGTGGATGAAATGAAAGTAGAAAAACTTATAAGTTCATGTTCACACCCCAAGTGTAGGGTTGTGATGTAGTAATAAACTCGGTAAGACCGAGGTCGAATCCCAAGGGACTGATACCTATACGTTATCTGAAACTAAATAGAACTAGAACTAGAATGAGATGAAATCTAAATTGAATGTAATTTGAAGAATAATGATGAATTAATTTTTTAAAACTTTAAAGAATTCAGGGAAAGGAAACTAGGGATTCAGAGGATCCACTCGTAGAGATCAAGGAGATCTTACGCCTGCTTCAAGAATCATGAAAATTAAACTGAACTGTCGTTGATATAATTTTTAAAAGATGAAAGGTATATGAATTAGAATGGATTCCATCACCAAACCATGCCTAGGAGACAAAGTAAACAACAGAATTAAACTAATTACCAACCAATCGCATGTATGAAGGTTAGGAAGGGTACTGTCATCCGACCATGCCCAGGAGACTATGGTGAACAACAGGGCTTCCTAACATCATAAACATAAAAGGAAGGAATATGTTTAAGCTATCGCGGGCCCATTGTAATTTTAGTCACAACAGACCATTAAAAACTGAAACGTTACCTTAATTAAACTAATAATCAACATCAATTCAGTCTTAAAAAAAAGGCATAATCAAAACAACTCCCATCGCACTACAAGCTTCACCTCTTAGCCCTAGCTAAGAGGTTTAGCCCGTCATGATTAAGCTTGAATTCTCCAAAGTAAAAAAAATAAAATAAAAAGAAGAAACAAAATCTAACTCCCTTTCTCTCTCCTGTGCTCACGTCCACCACCCAGTTGCTCCCCATCACGTCTGATTCTCTCTCTCTTTTATAGCCCTCAGGAGGTCGGTTCTTACGTCGGTTGAAGTAGTAGTTGTAACAGAGTCGGAAACCCCCTGTTTACGCAGCCGAATCAGAAGCACAAGCCTTATGCATCTGCGATGATTGGTGGGCCTAGGATTGATGTCAGATGAGAAATCCACTTCGTACAGTGGGTTCACGTCAAATTTTCAGCTGGAGAGAGTCAGTTTTGAATGTCCGTTGATGCGGCCCTTTAAAGAAATCTCACTCCAACGGCTGTAAATGAAGCAAGACATCATGTTTGTGATTGTTGTGACTGGCATATGCACGTGCATGACTGACAACGGTCAGCATGGTTTGGACCAAGTCGAGCCTCTCTACATGATAGACAGCTTTGATTTAATATACAGATGATGAGTGGGGCCCACAGCGATCTCCTGCAGCCTCTGTTGCGAAACAGAGGTGCGACGTTCGTGCTGTGCTGTATGGTGGACCCCACAGTGATGTTTTTGATAAAATCCAGTCCGTTCATTGAAATCACGTCGAAAAACCAGTCGGTAAGGGACTGTTTTAGATAAGCTTTGGTGTGGCCCATAGAATCTTCTTTGTCGTCGTCCGTCCTACTTTTAAATGCGATTTACGTGTTTACACGTACATGAGACCAAACAGAAAGCTAGGCGATGGTTACGCCCCCTCTATGGACATGTTGAATGGTCCAGATCACCGATCCAGGCGATGATGGTGGCCCACTACTCAAAAATGGAGAGTCAGCGAAGGACGCTGGACGTTTTTGCATTTTTGAGAAGGAGAGTCGGTCAGCGTGTGCTGACTAACTTTTGGAGTTTTAGTGTACGTCCGGTGCACATGTGCAGCTTGCACACGCTCTGTACATGTGGGTCCCATGGAGATGTTAGTGAGACATCTACTCCGTCCATCCTCTTTCCCATCAAATTTAAGGGGTTGATACCAACTTTATGGCATTTCCAGATATCAGGTGGGCCCCAAATCATAGATTCATGGGCTGATATATCTGTTGGATCACTTCTACAGGGATCCAATGGTTAAAATTCGACGTGTATGGTTAATTTTGGGTCTTTGGCCATATAAGAAGTTTCGAGCCAATCAGATGGTGGAAACCCTATAATCTTGCATTCTGGATATTTTTTCAGGCCTGTTTGAAGTGAGTGGCTGGAATTTCTCTGATCTCCGACGTTTAAATCCTTGATCTTGGTCTCATGGAGTCTCTTCCAATGCCTTGGTGTCTTCAGATCGGTAAATCCATGCTTTTAGTACCTTTTTACAGTCCATGCTCTCAAATACACTCTGCATCACAAACACGATTAAAATGGGCCGTTAAACAGTATTAACTCCAGGCAATAACTCGGGTCTGATATGCAATATTTGACCCTAAACAGTTCCTTACAAACATTTGAACTACACTTTAAACCTGCTCCCAAATCTAAAAATAATGCCCTCAAAACTTCAAAACACATCACCACAAATGAGGAGGAGGAAAGTGAAAGGGAAAATGAAGATGAAAAAGTGTACCTTTTGGCTCAACAATTCAGAAAATTCTTCCATAAAAACCATGGCCAACCATTTAAAGGGAAACAGTTGGACAACAAGCATTATACAAGTAAACCTGTTAAAAGGTCCAAAGAGCCACAGTATTACATGTGCTGAAAGTTTGGGCACCTGTTTACTGAATGCCCCAACAGAAAAATCAAAGGAAAGGCTATGACAACCACTTGGGATGATACTAAAGAATCAAACTCAGACTTCAGTGGTTCAAAAAGTGATGGAGACTAAAAATCCCTGAAAATACTCATGGCCTCCACACCCACAAACATTCCATTGGTAATTGAGGAAATTGATGAATCGCGAGTCGAAGGGACATTTCCATCAGATGAGGAGAAAGAAGAAGAAAAGAATAATTTACATGATGCCTATAATCAACTTTACATACATAGCATCAACATCTTTAAAAGACTTGGCATTAGTAAAAATAAGAATAAATTGCTGTAAATGGATCTAGATAAAACTTTAGAGACCAATACACACATAATTAATGATCTTCAGTAATACCACTCAGATAATGATAGGCTTGAAAGAGTCAACTCATTTCTCAAATTTGAGTCAGTAAAACTAACCAAACAGATTGAACTATTGAAAGATGAAAACATGCATCTTAAGAATGAAAATCACACACTTATCTTTGATGTAGAAAAATCAAGAAAATTTGTTGAGCTTAGTTACAAGTTCTCCCAGATTAGTGAAAAACTAGAAAGACTCTTAGAGATGGGGAGACATCAAAAGGACAAGAGAGGACTAAGATATGAAAAATTCAAACCAAACCTCACTCTTGCAGCACCAATGGTAGGAAAGAGTGCTACATCAGGAAGTAACACCAGGACTACTCCTATCTATCATTCATGTGGTGACTCTGGTCATTATAAATTGGAATGCCTCGCTACTAGGAGAACTCAACCCAATTTCGGTTTGGACCTTACAGGAAAATATAGATTGACCAGAAGTACATGGCAAGAGGTAAGCCACTTCCGTCCCCACCTGAAATGACTAAGAATATGGAGAAGCTACTTGGTCAGGTAGCTCAACTGAATCAAAAAACAAATGAATTAATGAAACAAGTAAAAGTGATTCAGCTACCCAACATTCCCAAACAAGTTCAACGTAAAGTAAAAACAACACCTTCAGGTAAACTTGGCACAAAATGGGTAGTGAAAGAAAAGATAAATTGCCTAGTAACTCACTCAAATCCTAAGACAGGCAATAATACTAAGTGGTACTTGGATAGCGGGTGCTCAAGACATATCACAGGTGACAAAACTCTTCTCTCCAACTATTCAAATCTTAATGAAAGGAATGTCACCTTCGATGATGGAAGCACTGCTAAGGTACTAGGGCATGGAACTATTGTTGGATTAGAGATGCTCAAAAATGAGAATGCTTTCTATGTAGAAGGACTGACTCACAACCTTTTAAGCATTTCTCAAATATGTGATAACAAACACTTGGTAACATTCTCCACACAAGAGTGCAAGATCTTGGACCTATCAGGAAAACTAATTATGAACGGTCTTCCCACTAATGATTAATGTTATGTTATTAGAGGCAACAAGAAGGATGATCCTACTGCCTACTAGTATGGGAACACAGATAATATGTCTAGGCTACAACATCTAAGCCTTGGACATACATATGTGAAAAGATGTATTCTTTTTGTGATTATCTTGATATATCTAAGGATAATACTCCTCAAAAATTCTTTTTGAATATAAACACTACAAGTGCTTATAATTTTATAGGTTACAACTTTTTGTACAAATTTTGATGTGTACTCAAGCTGATATGAAAATATACTATGATATGCATATATGAAAGATCATCAAAGTGCTCAAATCAATGTCATACTTTTTCACTTCGATAAGTCAATTGATGAATCGGACGAATCCTCGATTATATCGAAAAAATATCGATATCATTGACGACTTTTCAAAACTAGAAGCGTGACACGTTATAAAGTGTTATCGAAGACCTCTTCGATACACTATAAGAAAACCCACTTCTATCGACGACAATTTTCATCGCTAAAAGTCATTTTTTTTTTGGTAAAAAGTTTTATCGATGAAAAATTTCATCGGTAAATTCATCGATAAAACCATGTCACAAAAGGTTTTTACCAACGAAAATTTCAATCGTCGGAAATGGTAAGATTTTTACTGACAAACTTTTTCGTCGGTAAAAAATAAATAAATAACTTTCGCTGACGATTTTTTTCGTAGGTAAAAATATTTACAAAACTTTTACCAATGAATCGTCAGTAAAAAATAATTGTAAAACTTTTACTGATGATTTTTTTCGTAGGTAAAAATATTTACAAACCTTTTACTGACGAAATTTTTCGTCGCTAAAAAATAAGTGTAAACCTTTACCGATGATGTTTTTCGTAGGTAAAAATATTTACAAAAATTTTACCAATGACTTTTTTCGTCAGTAAAAAATAAGTGAAAACTTTTACCAATGATTTTTTTGTAGGCAAAAATATTTTAAAAACTTTTACTGATGAAATTGGTCGTCGGTAAAAAATAAGTGAAAAACTTTTCCCGACGATTGTTTTTGTAAGTAAAAATAATTAGTGAAAAACTTTTACCTATGAAAATGTTCATAGGTAAAAGTCTCTTTTTTTTTCACTATTCCTGCAAAAAATTCCTGATGTAAACCTGTTACAATATATTTCATCATATTCTTCCTAATATACACCTGTTATATAATATATTTCATCATATTCACATTCACATCCATCTAAACCCAAACTATGTAAATCCATCCAAACATAAACTACATTCATCCAAACATAAACTACATCCATCCAAACACAAACAATCTTATCCACATCACATTCATCCACGCATAAATACATATAAGTTTAACATCATAAATAAAATATAAAAAATTATTCATAACCTATTTCCTAGTAGGGCTCACAAAATTCAGTGTGGTGAATACATTGCCGACTATGCACACACACCTAGGTCCTTACTCATGCATTCATGGTAGATTCAAAATAGTTTCAATACAAGGTCACGAGTTCAAGTACCCATTATGGCCATAAGCGACTCTGGTGTGTGAGTGTGTGTTAAAAGAAAAAGAAAGAAAACAAGTACCCATTGTACACATGAGTTCAAGTACCCATTGTACACATGCTGATTTATCTTTTGTGTTGGATCTAATGGTACTTGGTGATTTCTCATCAGGTAGAAATTATTATTAGTTATTTTTAGAAATGTGAGATTAGGCCACTTATAATTATATTAACATGATAAAATGTTGTGCATATATTTGAGCAGACACCACAAAATAAACAATCCTATGGAAAAAAATAAATGAAAAGAGAGAACATATGAGAGGTGATCCTTATCTCCTTTGATGGATTCAAGCTGCATGTGCTCTACCCAACTTCCTATAAGGAGAAGTTGTAAGACCCGTAACCTAATCCATACTATTCCGTTAACTCGCGCGATCCTTCCTGTCGAATTTCGGCAACCTGCGACCGATAATCGATATTTACGCACGAACCTAAGCCGTATCCTATAGAATTGAGTAGGCTTGATTCGAAACTTGAACTATTGCGACCGCACAGTCACCGCGATTTCAACGCCGCGACTCATGTACCGATCCGATACCCTGACTAAGAAATGTGAGCCGGCGTTTATTTCGAGAAAATTCCGCGTGTTTGCAATCCCAAGAGAATCTCTACAATATGTCCCATCAATCACCTCTCACGTCAAGTACAAAGCACTCATGCTTTCTTTCTCCGGAAGTCAACCAAGCTCTCACCTCACCCATCACTCACATCACATATCACTCACCTCACCCTTTCACCCATCACCCATCCCTCTTTCCTTACCACTCTCTCTCTCTCTTTCTCATTTCTCATCTCAAAATCTCAAGCAAGAGAGCATCACACGTCCAAGCTCCTCCAAGTGAGAAAATGTGATTTTTGGTGGCCCATTTTCCCATCCCAAAACCTCCATCCTAGCCATCCAAATCTCATCATCCACCATCAAAGTGAAGCATAAGGAGAGTGGCATCCCAACGGACCAAGAAGATCAAGTGGTGGGTGCTTCTATAGGGTAGTTTACTTATTTTTATGATGGGTCAAGTGAGGCCCACCGATCAATGGTGTGGATCTCACTTTGGACCCTAAGATGTGGCCGATGGCCCACCTTGATTATCCATATCATTCCATGATGGGGCCATTCTCCATGGACCCTATCATGATGTTTATTTTCCTTGCATTAAAGAGGTCATCTAGACCGTCCATTTTTAGTGGAGAAAGATCTCCACCGTTGATCTTTGAATTAGTGGGCCCACTTGTATTAGGGCCCACTCGATGTACGATTTAATGCAAGGGAGGGCTCATAGTGGCGGAGCCCTCCATCATGCGTGTCCCATTCTATCTCTCTCTCTCTCTCTCTCTCTCTCTCTCTCTCTCTCTCCCCCTCCTTTTTATTTATTTTCTTTGTATGATTGATGTGGCCGTGTGGCCCGCTTGGATGGACCCCACCATGAGGCATGTATTATATCCAAGCCGTCTACAAGTGGGGGCTCACTTTAAGTATGTTGTACCCACACCATCCATCAATTGGTGACCCACTTCAGCAGGGCCCACCTCAATGTACGTGTTGGCTCAAACCATCCAGCGTCCCTGTGAAAACACAAATTTTAGCTTGATTATAAGCTCATGGGGTGGCCCACTCATACACACCCCACATTAATGTATGTTTCTAATCCAAGCCGCCCATACTCTTCCCCATCTCATTTTAACCGTTGAGCCGAAAAATGAAGTCGATCTGATCTTTGGGTGGGCCATAGCACAGTAAACAATGTGGTTTATTGTTGAAATACACCATAATGTTTTTATACATCCAAAATATACTCAATATTGGACTAGTTGAATTGGTTATGAGATGTGGAATCCAATGGCTGGAGTGGATTCTCTTGAAGCGGGCCCCGCATGTGAAAAACCCCAAAATCTCTGTATCTTTTAAATAAAATAAAAATAAAAATAAATGTACACTACAACATTGCTGCTGCTGTGTCAGAGGTATAGGCTGGCGGGCAGGCGGTCAACAGCAACCCACGGCTCCAGCCGTGGGCCCCACCTTGATGTTTATTTGTCATCCCAACCGTTCATGAGGTGGGCCATCCCCTAACGTGGGCCCCCTCCAAACCTCAACTCCATCCAACGCTCAGGTGGCCCACATCATAGGAAACAGTGTGAATTGAGTGTCTACCATCGAAGCCCATTTTGGGTCCACAGAAGTTTTGGATCAAGCTGAAATTTATTTTTCCCTTTCACCCAGGTCCATGTGACCTTACCAATCAGTTGGATGGAAAATAAATGTTATGGTGGACCCCACGTGGGACCCACAAGGATGTATGTGTTTTGTTCCACCGTCCACCTGGATGGCGAAACCCACCTTGATATATCTGTTTACTTACACCGTCCAGTGGACGGTGGAACCCAATGTGATGCATGTGCTTCATTCACATTGTCTAATGACAGTGGGACCCACCATGATGCGTGTGCTGCATCCAAACCGTCCATTCACTTGGAGAGCTCATTTTATGGCTTGAGCTAAAAGAGTGAGTCAGGTCCATAGTGCAGTGGACCTCACCTTTGAGGCATGTGATGCATCCAAGAAATCCAACCATTTGGCAAGCTTGTCTCAACAGGCTTGAGACTAAAATAAGTCAGATCTAAACTTCAAGTGGACCCCACCATTTAATGTAGTGGACAATGACGTCCACCGTTTAAAATTTCTAAGGGGCATAGTGGTTCCCTATAAGCTGATATTTGTTTCCATTTAATTCATCACTATGTTACCTTATGAATAAATTGGATGGGAAACATATGTTATGATGGGCCTTAGGAATTTTAATGGTGGAAATCACCATCACCACTTATATTTGGGTGTAGCCCATTTGATGTGCATGGGGCCCAATTGGTAGGCCCATTTGATATTATAAGGCCCATGGGTCGAAGCCCATTGTGATGTATAAAGGCCTGTGGGTTGAGACCCACTTGTGATGTGTATAGGGCCCATGGGTTGAGACCCACTTGTGATGTGTATTAGGGCCCATGGGGTGAGACCCATTGTGATGTATTAGGGCCCGTGGGTTGAGGCCCATTATGATGTACTTAGAGCTCATTGGTAAAGGCCCATTGTGATATACTTCCGGCCATTTAGCAAAGCCATTATGATGTACTCTATGGCCAATGAGTTATGGCCCATTACAATGAATATAAGGCCCATTGGTGCAACCCATTGATGTGGCCCACTTGATGAATATAAGGCCCATGTAACACGACCCATTTGATGTATTTAAGGCCCAATGAGATGTACCTAAGGTCCATTACAATGTGTCATTCCCCCATGGTTTATGTAATGATAGTTATAGTGGGTCGAGCCTTGGGAGCAATGTTGGTTTGACGTCCACATTGTAAGTATAATGTTGGTTAAATGTCCGCATTACAACTCTCCTTAGGGCCCGTTGATAGGCTCATACTTGTTGATAGTTCATCACTTTATAACATGCTTAGTATAACTCCATGATTCATGCTCATACGCATCATATGCATGCTTGATATGAGGATTGTTTGATCATAGCATAAGCCGTTGGGCTTAGACATTACGGGACTCCTTATGAGATGGAGTGCCCCACATTATCGTGCTGTATGCGCAAGATTACTGCATGACTGTACTGTATAACTCATGCATCTCGCATATGTGTGACTTGATCACTGCACGCCCTAGCGACATCAGGGTCATGGCTCCACAGGCACATCGTGGATGGCCGTATCGGATATCCAAAATATTTGGTTCTAGCATACGGGCACGTAGGATGTCCTTGGGTGAAAACCTCATAACCTTTTTGGTACCAGGAGTTGGTCCAACGTTTAGACCGAGTGGATACATGCCCGAGTGCCAAATACCAGTAGGCCACGTCTCCCACTATGTCGTGGTCGATTGGAATGGGGTGTGGCCTTATCTGCCTGAGTGAGGGGGCTATAAGCTAGGCTAAGTTTGACCAGCTCGCAAACGATTCCGCTATCGACGAGCCGGGTAGGTATTGGCAGACTACTGGTCAGGCGGATAGTGAGGTCTATTCCGCTTGCTTGGCTGTGCAGCTAGGGAGGAGGCAATCAGTGTGAGTGTATTAGACCTCAGTGATATCCAGATAGGAACTATACTGATATGTGTACTTGATGAGTACTGTCATGCCCCAAACTCGAAAATCGGGCTCACAAAATTTTTGATCGTCGAATCCGGCGCCGACAGCCTCCCATTCTTGGCTCCTAGCTCCCATTCGCCAGGTTCCGATCCTGGGATGCTACGAGGAGGATTTTAAATATCAGTTTAATTCGTAATAAGCATAACCAAAGGCATAACCCACAAACAACAACCAAGAACTCCATTACATTTCCACTATGATCAAAAACTTTACAAGTACAATGAGCATAAAGGGAAATACAATGGTAAAGAACCAAAAACTCCAAAATGCTCTGCAACGTGCTCCTGCCTCAGCGCTGCTGCGAACCAACGTCACCTGTACGCAACGGTCGTGCATAAGCTTACAGAAAGCTTAGAGGGTAGTGAAAGTGTGTGCGCAAGATAGTAATATGAACATGCAATGTCAGAGTGATGCGGAATATGCAGATGGAAGCATAATATCATGAGCAGTACCAAGGCTTATGCGATGCAAGACATGAATGATTTCGGCCATCCCAAGGCCATGCGATGTGCAATGCAGCTCAAGCATACAGATCCTCATCTATGTTCATACATCAATACAGCTCAAATATGAGATATCACCGGGGTCTAGTACACTCTAAACCAGATTGTCGCCACATCGCGCGCAATTAGGTAAGTGAAAGAGACCTCACTATCCGTCTGTTAATATCGGGCACAACTCGTCGATAGCGGACTCATTCCTCGAGCTGGTCAAACTCAGCCTAGGATTGCCCCCTAAACTCGAACGGGTAAGGCCGCACCTCCTTCTAACCGACCACGACACAGTGGAGAGCATAGCCAACTAGTATTCGGCACTCAGTGCTCATCTACCCACTCGGTCTAGACGTTGGAGCAACCTCTTGGTACCATAAGGTTTTAGGAACTTTCACCCAGGGATATCTATAGTACCCCATGTAAAACAAGATTTCTGGTATCCAATCCTGCCAACCACGATCTGTCTGTGGAGGCTACGGCCCCGATGTCGCTAGGGCGTACAATAACTATGTCACACAAATGCGGAATGCATGAATCACGCTATCCAGTCATACAACCAATCATGCGCATACCGTGCGCCCATGTAGGGCAACACTGCCTAACCGGGAGCCCATAAACAACCTACCCGAAGGCAAATGCTATGATCAGACAATTCTCACGTCAAGCATACATATGATGCGTATGATCATGAGTCATGAAACTGTACTAAATATGATGTAATAAAATGAACTATCTCACAATGCAGATGGACCTGGACGGCCTATACACGATAAGTACGGCTCAGTAATGGGCCCTAAGGAGAGTCGTAAAGTGGACATCCAACTAACATTACACTCGCAATGTGGACGTCAAACCAACATTGCTCCCAAGTCACGATCTTTGTAAACATCAGTACTTAGTCTATAATGGATTTACACATTGCAATGGACCGTAGGTTGTCCCCATTGGACCTTACACATATATCAAATGGGCCATATCCTATGGGCCTTTTATTCATCAGATGGGCCACATAAATGGGCCACACCAATGGGTCTTATGTGCATTGCAATGGGTCAAAACCCGTGGGCCTTGGGTTGCATCTAATGAGCTTAGTCTCATGAGTCTAATGTATGACCAATGGGCCACACCAATTGGGTTCCACATGTAGATCAAGTGGGCCTCAACCCATAGACCTAACATGAGTTCGATGGGCCTAAACCCCTAGGCCTTAATCAAATAAAATGGGCCTAACTCATGGGTCTCAAATAAGTCCAATGGGCCTAATCCCATGGACCCTTTTTATAATCAAATGGGTTTAGTCTTATGGGCCTTACACTATATCAACTGGGTCCACTTCCATGGGCCTTAAGAATGCAACAATAGGTCCAATTTTATGGGCCTTGAAGTACATCAAATGGGCCTAGTCCCATGGACTTGCAACACATCAAATGGGCCTAAGTTCTTAGGCCTTATATGAATCAAATGGGCCTAGCCCATAGGCATTTTATAAATCAAATGGGCCTAGCCCATGCCCTTTTGAAATTCAAATGGGCCTAGCCCATAGGTCTTAAATATCAAGTGAGCCTAAGCCCATAGGCTTTACATATCAAGTGGGCCCAAATTCTTAGGCCTTAAATGAATCAAATGGGCCCAGCCCATAAGCATTTCATAAATCAAATGGGCCTAGCCCATAGCCCTTTTGAAATTTAAAGGGGGTGGGTGGTCTGGATGCATCACACGCGTCAAGTGTGGGTCCCACTGTCCAGTGGACAGTGCGGAATAAGCACATACATTACATAGGCCCCACCATCCGCTGGACGGTGGAGGCACACGTGCAAGGCGGGTGCCACCGTCCGCCTAGACGGTGGCCTTGAACACATTCACATTGTGGGTCCCATGTGGGGCCCACTGAAATGTCTAACTGCCATCCAATCCGTTCATAAGGTCCCCCGGGCCTAGATGAAGGGACAATATAAATTTCAGCTTGATTCAAAACTTTTGTGGGCCCTAAAAACTTTTCAACGGTAGAATTTCAACTCACACTGTTTCACGTGGTGTGGGCCACCTAAGTTTTGGATCTGTCTCATTTTTGGAGGGGGGCCCACCACTGGGGTGGCCCACCTCATGAGCAAGTCGGATGACAATTAAACATTATGGTGGGGCCCACACGCAGGGCCGTGGGCCCCCCTACATCCGTCCGTTACAAGGCCTGCACGCGCCTGCGTGCAGGCGCTGCCCGCTGACGCATGAAGCCTCTGCCTCTTGAATTTCAAGTTTTTGGAAAAAACTGTTTTCCCGGAGTTTTCACGTGTGGGGCCCTCTAAAATGAAATCCGCTCCGACCATTGCGTTCAGTGGCCCGAGGCCGTCCAAATGAGTCCAGAGTTTAAATTTTTTTATGCTTGGAAGAGAAATAAAATAAGAAAATAGAGTTTGAATGGTAAGGGCGCAATATTTGACGCTATGGCCCACCAGGTGATTAGATCAGCTCTAAACTTCTACCCAACGGCTAAAATGCCGTGGGTAAGAGGATGGACAGCTTGGATCGAACATAAACATCAAGGTGGGGCCCATGCAAGGGAGCCACCCAAAAGCTCCCTTTCTTTCTTCCTTTTTCTTTTTCCTTTACAACGTCCAGCGTCCCAGACACTGGACGGTTCATTACACATTTTTTTTTTGAAATGGTGGGCCCTGATGAAGTGGGCCACCACATGATGGGTGACATGGGTTTAACATTTAAGGTGGGCCCCACTTGAATAAAATAAATACATTAAGGTGGGATCCATTCAAGTGGGCCACACAATCCTATTGCATAAACATAAAATAAAATAAAATAAAATAAAATAAAATAAAAAGAAATAAAAGAGAGAGAGAGAGACATGGAGAGTGGGACACGCCTTGTGATGGAGGGACCCCGACATTATAGGCCCTCCCTTGCAATGAATCATACAATATGCGGATCCCGTTGAACATGGGACCATCAAAAATGTAAATCAATGGTGGAGATCCATTCCCCACCGATATGGACAGTCTAGATGACCTTTCTAAATGAAATAAACATCATGATGGGGTCCATGGAGAATGGCCCCATCATGGAATGATCATGATGATCCAAGTGGTCCATCGGCCACAAATAAGGGTCCCAAGTGAGATCCACACCATGGATCGGTGGGCCTCACTTGGTCCACCATAAAATCAAGTAAATCTACCCTATAGAGGCACCCACCGTCCGATCTTCTCGCTCCTAGAGGTTCCTTGGCACCTTAGCTTCAACTTCAATGGTTAACATGAAGAATGGAGGGTTGAGATGGGAGATTTTGCGGTAGGAAGGTGGGCCACTTGGAGCTTAGGAATTTGGAAAAATTCCATACATATGGACTCTTTGGCTTTGGAATTTTTGAAATGGGAAAGAGAGAAAGAGAGAGAGAGTTGTAAAGGGAGAGAGAGAGAGAGTGATGGATAGATGGGTGAGTGATGGTTGTGTAAGAAATCTTTGACTTTTGTGGCTTTTGTGTAAGAGAGGTATGGGTGGTGAAGACTTTTGTGGCTTTTTGTGTAAGAGAGGTATGGGTTTGGGAGACTTTTGTGGTTGCTTGGAAAAAGGGATGGAAGTGATGTGTACTTGACATGTGATGGATTGATGGGTGATTGATTGATGGGATTGATGTGATTGATGTGACACATCGTAGAGATTCCCTTGGGTTTCGCAACGCGCGGCATTTTCTCGCACCGAACGTTGGCCCATATCTCTTGACCAGGGTATCGCCTTGGCACGCGAGTCGCGTATCAGAACCGCAACGACGGCGCGGTCGCTATGGTATTGGTCTCGGGTTGAGTCGACTCGGGTTGTCGGCACATGAATCAGGGTCGCGCGTCGATATCGATTAAGGGTCGAAGGTTGCCGAAATTCGACCGGTAAGACCGCGGAAGTGTACGGAAAGGTATGAACCAAGATACGGGTCTTACAAGTACTGACTTGCTTGGATTGCATTTTGCATATGACATTCGGCTATGTAAGCCTCGCATTTGCATCAGTGTGGCCGATAGCATTCACGTCTCGCATCGCATGACCTTGGTACGGATAGCATTCATGCCTTGCATCACATAGCATTGGTATGGTTGATTTTATTCATGGACTTACCGCATACTTTCGCATTACTCTGATATTGTACATTTGGCGTTTGCCTTACGCACACACTTACACCACCCTCTAAGCTTTTGTAAGCTTATGCACGACAGTTGCTTGCACGTAGCATTGGACAGCAGCAGCGCTGAGGCAGGAGTGCCCATCTGGCTATTTTGGAGTTTTTGATCACCTTATATTTCCCTTTCTGCATTGTACTTAAAGTTTTTGATATAGTGGATATGTGGTGATGTTGTTTTGTGACTTGGTTATGCTTATGGTTATGCTCCATTACAAAAAAAAATATTCATTCTGAAAATCCTCCTTGTAGGATCCCGAATTGAAATCTGGCATGTGATTGTCAGGAGCCGAGAGTGGGGCACTACGGAGGCTGTCGGCATCGGATTCGACGATCGGAATTTCTATGAATCCGATTTCCGAGTTTGGGGTGTGACAGAAGTTGGTATTAGAGCATAACTTGGGAATACCTGAGGATAACATCACATATCTGTTGATTGCTATACTACAATGTGTGATTGTTAAGAACTTAGAATTGTTAGACCCCCAAGTTCGAATAACTTAGAAACTCCCTGATATAGCTCCCTATAATGTGTGCATTCGAGAGTTCCCAAGGATGATAGGCCCTTGTTCCTTCCTGTAGGACATGGCACCCAAGAGAGTGACCCGAGCGACTTTCGTTTCCTCGCCAGAGATTCCTGTTCCCTCACTTGAGACTTTAGTACCCCTATCCGAGTCTAGCACAGCAACGACCATGTACGTAAGTGTGAACCAACTACAGCTGATGTTACAAGCTATGATTGCCATTCTTCAGAGAAGAGATCGGAAGAGAAAAGCCCCCTCCGATAGCTCCCAGGTACAGCGATGTCGACGGCCACAGAGGCATAAGAACCGTCCGTCCTTCCGAGCATTTTCACCACCTAAACGTCAGTCCTCTAGTGTATGCTTCAGTTATGGTGTGACGGGGCACCACATATGGGAGTGCCCCCACCCTAGGCAGCCCTTGCCACCCAGACCTTTCACTGGTGCTTGCTTTTGGTGCGGTAGGATAGGGCATTGTAGGAGCGAGTGTCTCCATCCTCAACAGCAGCAGCAGGATCCTCAGACCTTAGGAGGAGTCGTTGATGATTCGTGTGACTTGGCCCCTACACCATCTTCCTAGATTGTTCATGAATAAGGCGTCCTGAGAGTTAAGAGCTTGAGATTTGTGGCGTTATCACCATCCCTTAGATGTTTGATTATGTTGTATGTTGTGTTTTGATTATAAATATAGTGGTATGGTTTCCCTTCCTTGGTCAGCTCTGTATTGGTTATGCGATGATTTAAATTTTGAGGACAAAATTTTTATTAGGTGGGGAGAGCTGTAAGACCCGTAACCTAATCCGTACTATTCCGTTAACTCCCGCGATCCTTCCTGTCGAATTTCGGCAACCTGCGATCGATAATCGATATTTATGCGTGAACTTAAGCTGTATCTTATAGAATTGAGTCAGCTTGATTCAAAACTTGTACTATTGCGACCACACAGTCGCCGCGATTCCAACGCCGCGACTCATGTACCGATCCGATACCCTGACTAAGAGATGTGAGCCGGCATTTATTTTGAGAAAACGACGCACGTTTGCAATTCAAAGAGAATCTGTACAACATGTCCCATCAATTACCTCTCATGTTAAGTACAAAGCACCCATGCTTTCTTTCTCCATAAGTCAAGCAAACCCAAAAGTCAACCAAGCTCTCACCTTACCCATCACTCACATCACACATCACTCACCTCACCCTTTCACCCATCACCCATCCCCCTTTCCTTACCACTCTCTCTCTCTCTCTTTCTCATTTCTCATCTCAAAATCTCAAGCAAGAGAGCATCACATGTCCAAGCTCCTCCAAGTGATAAAATGTGATTTTTGATGGCCCATTTTTCCATCCCAAAACCTCCATCCTAGCCATCCAAATCTCATCATCCACCATCAAAGTGAAGCATAAAGAGAGTGGTATCCCAACGGACCAAGAAGATCAAGTGGTGGGTGCTTCTATAGGGTAGTTTACTTACTTTTATGATGGGTCAAGTGAGGCCCACCGATCAATGGTGTGGATCTCACTTTGGATCCTAAGATGTGGCCGATGGCCCACCTTGATTATCCATATCATTCCATGATGGGGCCATTCTCCATGGACCCCATCATGATGTTTATTTTCCTTGCATTAAAGAGGTCATCTAGACCGTCCATTTTTAGTGGAGAAAGATCTCCACCGTTGATCTTTGAATTAGTGGGCCCACTTGTATTAGGGCCCACTCGATGTACGATTTAATGGAAGGGAGGACTCATAGTGGCGGAGCCCTCCATCATGCGTGTCCCATTCTATCTTTCTCTCTCTCTCTCTCCCCCTCCTTTTTATTTATTTTCTTTGTATGATTGATGTGGCCGTGTGGCCCACTTGGATGGACCCCACCATGAGGCATGTATTATATCCAAGCCGTCTACAAGTGGGGGCCCACTTTAAATATGTTGTACCCACACCATCCATCAATTGGTGGCCCACTTCAGCAAGGCCCACCTCAATGTACGTGTTGGCTCAAACCGTCCAGCGTCCAGGGACGCTGGACGTCTCTATGAAAACATAAATTTTAGCTTGATTATTAGTTCATAGGGTGGCCCACTCATACACACCCCACCTTGATGTATGTTTCTAATCCAAACCGTCCATACTCTTCCCCATCTCATTTTAGCCTTTGAGCCGAAAAATGAAGTCGATCCGATCTTCGGGTGGGCCATAGCATAGTAAACAATGTGGTTTACCGTTGAAATACACCATGATGTTTTTATACTTCCAAAATATACTCAATATTGGACTAGTTGGATTAGTTATTAGCTGTGGAATCCAATGGCTGGAGTGGATTCTCTTGAAGCGGGATCCGCATGTGAAAAACCCCAAAATCTTTGTATCTTTTAAATAAAATAAAAATAAAAATAAATGTACACAGCAACATTGCTGCTACTATGTCAGAGGCATAGGCTGGCGGGCGGGCAGTCAACAGCAACCCACGGCTCCAGCCGTGGGCCCCATCTTGATGTTTATTTGTCATCCTAACCGTTCATGAGGTGGGCTATCCCCTGACGTGGGCCCCCTCCAAACCTCAACTCCATCCAACGCTCAGGTGGCCCACATCATAGGAAACAGTATGAATTGAGTGTCTACTATTGAAGCCCATTTTGGGTCCACAGAAGTTTTGGATCAAGCTGAAATTTATTTTTCCCTTTCACCCAGGTCCATGTGACCTTACCAATCGGTTGGATGGAAAATAAATGTTATGGTGGGCCCCACGTGGGACCTACAAGGATGTATGTGTTTTGTTCCACCGTCCGCCTAGACGGCGAAACCCACCTTGATATATCTGTTTACTCACACCGTCCAGTGGACGGTGGAACCCACTGTGATGCATGTGCTTCATTCACATTGTCTAATGACAGTGAGACCCACCCTGATGCGTGTGCTGCATCCAAACCGTCCATTCACTTGGAGAGCTCATTTTATGGCTTGAGCTAAAAGAGTGAGTCAGGTCCATAGTGCAGTGGACCTCACCTTTGAGGCATGTGATGCATCCAAGCAATCCAACCATTTGGCAAGCTTTTCTCAACAGGATTGAGACTAAAATAAGTCAGATCTAAACTTCAAGTGGACCCCACCATTTAATGTAGTGGACAATGACATCCACCGTTTAAAATTTCTAAGGGGCATAGTGGTTCCCTATAAGCTAATATTTGTTTCCATTTAATTCATCACTATGTTACCTTATGAATAAATTGGATGGGAAACATATGTTACGATGGGCCTTAGGAATTTTAATGGTGGAAATCACCATCACCACTTATATTTGGGTGTAGCCCATTTGATGTGCATGGGGCCCAATTGGTAGGCCCATTTGATATTATAAGGCCTATGGGTCGAAGCCCATTGTGATGTATAAAGGCCTGTGGGTTGAGACCCACTTGTGATGTGTATAGGGCCCATGGGTTGAGACCCACTTGTGATGTGTATTAGGGCCCATGGGGTGAGACCCATTGTGATGTATTAGGGCCCGTGGGTTGAGGCCCATTATGATGTACTTAGAGCTCATTGGTAAAGGCCCATTGTGATATACTTCCGGCCATTTAGCAAAGCCATTATGATGTACTATAAGGCCCATGAGTTATGGCCCATTACAATGAATATAAGGCTCATTGGTGCAGCCCATTGATGTGGCCCACTTGATGAATATAAGGCCCATATAACACGGCTCATTTGATGTATTTAAGGCCCAATGAGATGTACCTAAGGTCCATTACAATGTGTCATTCCCCCATGGTTAATGTAATGATAGTTATGGTGGGTCGAGCCTTGGGAGCAATGTTGGTTTGACGTCCACATTGTAAGTATAATGTTAGTTAAATGTCTGCATTACAAGTCTCCTTAGGGCCCGTTGATAGGCTCATACTTGTTGATAGTTCATCACTTTATAACATGCTTAGTATAACTCTATGATTCATGCTCATACGCATCATATGCATGCTTGATATGAGGATTGTTTGATCATAGCATACGCCGTTAGGCTGAGACATTACGGGACTCCTTATGAGACGGAGTACCCCACATTATCGCGCTGTACGTGCAATATTGCTGCGTGACTGTATTGTGTAACTCATGCATCTCGCATATGTGTGACTTGATCACTGCACGCCCTAGCGACATCAGGGTCATGGCTCCACAGGCACATCGTGGATGGTCGTATCGGATACCGAAAATATTTGGTTCTAGCATACGGGCACATAGGATGTCCTTGGGTCAAAACTCCAGAACCTTTTTGGTACCACGAGTTGCTCCAACGTCTAAACCCAGTGGATACATGAGCGCCCGAGTGCCGAATACCAATAGGTCACATCTTCCACTGTGTCATGGTCAGTTGGAATGGGGTGTGGCCTTATCCGCCTGAGTGAGGGGGCTATATGCTAGGCTGAGTTTGACCAGCTCGCAAATGATTTCGCTATCGACGAGCCGGATAGGTATTGGCAGACTACTGGTCAGGCGAATAGTGAGGTCTATTCCACTTGCTTGGTTGTGCAGCTATGAAGAATGTAGTCAGTGTGAGTGTATTAGACCCCGGTGTTATCCAGAGAGGAACTGTACTGATATGTGTACTTGATGAGTACTGACTTGCTGGGATTGCATTTCGCATATGACATTCAGCTATGTAAGCCTCGCATTTACATCGGTGTGGCCGATAGCATTCACGTCTTGCATCGCATGACCTTGGTACGGATAGCATTCATGCCTTGCATCACATAGCATTGGTATGGTTGATTTTATTCATGGACTTACCGCATACTTCCACATTACTCTGATATTGTACATTTGGCATTTTCCTTACGCACACACTTACACCACCCTCTAAGCTTTTGTAAGCTTATGCACGACAGTTGCGTGCAGGTAGCATTGGACAGTAGCAGCGCTGAGGCAGGAGTGCCCATCTGGCTATTTTGGAATTTTTGATCACCTTGTATTTTCCTTTCTGCATTGTACTTAAAGTTTTTGATATAGTGGATATGTGGTGATGTTGTTTTGTGACTTGGTTATGCTAATGGTTATGCTCCATTACAAAAAAAAAATTCATTCTAAAAATCCTTCTTGTAGGATCACAGGATCGGAATCTGGCATGTGATTGTCAGGAGCCGAGAATGGGGCACTACGGAGGCTGTCGGCACCGGATTCGACAATCGAAATTCCTGTGAATCCGATTTTCGGGTTTGGGGCATGCAGAAGTTATACGGGTCTTGAAATAATGTTGGTGACAAATCCCCCTTATCTATTAATATTATCATATTGTGTTAGGACATGACTCTAAAAATGAGATAAATCTAAATCTCAAATAATCCATGCTATAAGAGATGGTGGAGATGGAAATAGATGCATTGTGATGCTTGAGTTCAAGTATGCTTGCCAACAAAGTAAGATTTTCTTGTTTGTTGCTATGTGATTGGGCTATACATTATTACATCAATCGTATTCGGGTTCAGGATCGGGTTTAGGTTTGGGTTTTCAAGTTTAGGTTTAGGTTTAGGTTAGAGAGTTGAGATTAGGATTAGGTGTAGGTTTAGGTTGAGGGATTTGAGAATACATTTAGGTCTTAGGTTTAGGTTTGGGTTTTAGGTTTTAGGTTTAGATTAAGGTTAGGTTATAGGTTATAAGTTTAGGTTATAGGTTATAGGTTATAGGTTAAGGTTTAGGTTTAGGTTTAGGTTTAGGTTAAGGTTTAGGTTATAGGTTATAGCTTTAGGGAATTAAGAATAGGTTAAGGTTTAGGTTTAGGAAATCGGGTTCCGGTTTAGGTTTGGGTTTTCAAGTTTAGGTTTAGATTTAGGTTAGGGAGTTGAGATTAGGATTAGGAGTAGGTTTAGGTTTAGTGATTTGAGAATACATTTAGGTTTTAGGTTTAGGTTTAGGTTTTAGGTTATAGGTTATAGGTTTAGGTTTTAGGTTATAGGTTATAGATTTAGGTTTTAAGTTTAGGTTAAGGTTAGGTTATAAGTTATAAGTTTAGGTTATATGTTATAGGTTAAGGTTTAGGTTATAGGTTTTGGTTTAGGTTTAAGTTTAGGTTATAGGTTTATGTTTAGGTTATAGGTTATAGGTTATAGCTTTAGGGAATTGAGAATAGGTTAAAGTTTAGGTTTAGGAAATCGGGTTCAAGTTCGAGATCGGGTTTAGGTTGGAATTTTCAAGTTTAGGTTTAAGTTTAGGTTAGGGAGTTGAGATTAGGATTAGGTGTAGGTTTAGGTTTAGGGATTTGAAAATACATTTAGGTTTTATGTTTAAGTTTAGGTTTAGGTTATAAGTGTAGGTTATAGGTTTAGGTTTAGGTTAGGTTATAGGTTAAGGTTTAGGGAATTAAGTTTAGGTTATAGGTTATAGGTTAATGTTTAGGTTTAGGTTTTGGTTTAGGTTTAGGTTATAGGTTTTGGGATTTGAGAATAGGTTTAGGTTATAAGTATAGGTTTAGGTTAATGTTGTAGGTTATAAGTTTATGTTAATGTTGTAGGTTATAGGTTTGGGTTTAGGTTTAGGGATTTGATAATACATTTACGTTTTAGGTTTTACGTTTAGGTTAAGGTTATAGGTTTAGGTTTAGGTTATAAGTGTAGGTTATAGGTTTAGGTTTACATTAGGTTATAGCTTTAGGTTTAGGGATTAGAGAATAGGTAAAGGTTTAGGTTTAAGAAATTGGATTCGGGTTTAGGTTTGGGTTTTCAAGTTTAGGTTTTGGTTAAGGAGTTGAGATTAGGATTAGGTGTAGGTTTAGGTTTAGTGATTTGAGAATACATTTTGGTTTTAGGTTTAGGTTTAGGTTTTAGGTTTAGGTTAAGATTATAGGTTTAGGTTATAGGTTATAGCTTTAGGGAATTGAGAATAGGTTAAGGTTTAGGTTTAAGAAATCGGGTTCGGGTTTAGGTTTGGGTTTTCAAGTTTAGGTTTAGGTTAAGGAGTTGATATTAGGATTAGGTGTAGGTTTAGGTTTAAGGATTTGAGAATACATTTAGGTTTTAGGTTTAGGTTTAGGTTTTAAGTGTAGGTTATAGGTTTAGGTTTAGGTTAGGTTATAGGTTAAGGTTTAGGGAATTAAGAATAGGTTAAGGTTTAGGTTTAGGAAATCAGGTTCAATTTTGGATTTAGGTTTGGGTTTTCAAGTTTAGGTTTAGGTTAAGGAGTTGAGATTAGGATTAGGTGTAGGTTTAGGTTTAGGGATTTGAGAATACATTTGGGTTTTAGGTTTAGGTTTAGGTTTTAGGTTTAGGTTAAGGTTATAGGTTTAGGTTTAGGTTATAGGTTATAGCTTTAGGGAATTGAGAATAGGTTAAGGTTTAGGTTTAGGAAATCGGGTTTGGGTTCCGGATTAGGTTTAGGTTTGGGTTTTTAAGTTTAGGTTTAGGTTAAGGAGTTGAGATTAGGATTAAGTGTAAGTTTAGGTTTAAGGATTTGAGAATACATTTAGGTTTTAGGTTTAGGTTATAAGTGTAGGTTAGAGGTTTATGTTTAGGTTAAGTTATAGGTTAAGGTTTAGGGAATTGAGAATAGGTTAAGATTTAGGTTTAGGATATCAGGTTTGGGTTCTGGTTCGGGTTTAGGTTTGGGTTTTCAAGGTTAGGTTTAGGTTAAGGAGTTCAGATTAGGATTAGGTGTAGGTTTAGGTTTAAGGATTTGAGAATACATTTAAGTTTTAGGTTTAGGTTTAAGTTTTATGTTTAGGTTAAGGTTATAGGTTATAACTTTAGAGAATTGAGAATAGGTTAAGGTTTAGGTTTAGGAAATCAGGTTCGGGTTCAGGATCGGGTTTAGGTTTGAGTTTAGGTTATAGGTTATAGGTTATAAGTTTAGGTTATAGGTTAATGTTTAGGTTTAGGTTTAGGTTTAGGTTATAGGTTTAGGGATTTAAGAATAGGTTTAGGCTATAGGTATAGGGATTTGAGAATAGGTTTAGGTTTAGGAATTCGGGTTCAGATTTGGGTTCGGGTTCGGGTTATATGTTTGGGTTAAGGTGTAGGTTTAAGTTAAGTGAATTAAGTTTAGCTTATAGATTTAGGTTTAGATTTATGTTATAGGTTTAAGTTTACGCTAAGGGTTTAGGGATTCAAATTGAGGTTCAGGATCGGGTTTAGGTTTAGGTTTAGGTTAGGGAATTGAGATTAGGATTAGGTGTGGGTTTAAGTTTAGGGATTTGAGCATACATTTAGGTTTTAGGTTTAGGTTTAGGTTATCGGTTTAGGTTTAGGTTAAGTTATAGGTTAAGGTTTAGAGAATTGAGTTTAAGTTATAGGTTATAGGTTATAGGTTATAGGTTATACATTATAGGTTAAGGTTTAGGTTATATGTTAAGGTTTAGCTTTAGGTTATAGGTTATAAGTATAGGTTTAGGTTAATGTTGTAGGTTATAAGTTTATGTTAATGTTGTAGGTTATAGGTTATAAGTATGGGTTTAGGTTAATGTTGTAGGTTATAAGTTTATGTTAAGTTTGTAGGTTATAGGTTTAGATTTAGGTTTAGGGATTTGAGAATACATTTAGGGCCCGTTTGGCTGGGTGGATTGGAAGGGATTGAATGGTATTAGGGTGGATGGCATGGATTTTAAGGTAATGATGGTGTTGTTAGTGGATTGTCTTAAGATCCATGGGATTGCTATATTAAGTCTGTTTGGCACGCCAGGCCAATCCCGGGATTAAACCTTCCCATCCCTTCCAATCCCTTGAACCAAAAACATCCCAAGAAAATTTGAACGAATTAGGGTTGATTGGATGGGATTTAAAGGTAATGATAGTGTTGTCAGTGGATTATCTTAAGATCCATGGGATTGCTATATCCCGAGATCAGATCACCCAGTCTGTTTGGCACACCCGGCCAATCCCAGGATTTAACTTCCAATCCATTCCAATACCATCCAATCCCTTCTAATCCGCCTGGCCACACAGGCCCTTAAGTTTTAGGTTTAGGTTAGGGTTACAGGTTTAGGTTATAAGTGTAGGTTATAGGTTTAGGTTTAGGTTAGGTTACAGGTTAAGGTTTTGGGAATTGAGAATAGGTTAAGGTTTAGAAAATCAGGTTCGGGTTTGGGTTCGGGTTTTTAAGTTTAGGTTTAGGTTAAGGAGTTGAGATTAGGATTAGGTGTAGGTTTAGGTTTAGGGATTTGAGAATACATTTAGGTTTTAGGTTATAGGTTACAAGTTTAGGTTATAGGTTATAGGTTAAGGTTTAGGTTATAGGTTTGGTTTAGGTTAGGGTGATAGGTTTAAGCTTAGGTTTAGGTTATAAGTTTTGGGATTTAAGAATAGGTTTAGGTTTTGGGGTAGATCCAAAGCTCAAGTGAAACTCAAAACGAATTAGGGCCACAAAAGTTTTTGATCAAGCTAATATTTGTGTTATTCCTTCTTCAGGTCTAGGTCTGTGTGAACTTACCAACAGGTTGGATCTCAAATAACCACCATGGTAAGTCCCAGGAAAGAATCAGCGGTCGAGGGCACTATCCCCACCATGATGTTTAGTTTTAGGTGTAGGTTTATGTTTAAGTTTAGGTTTAGGGTTATACTAGGGTCTACTCTATCAATTTCGAGCTAATACATAAACACGGGCCTGTCCAAATGGCCAGGCCACTCCAATATTGTCCATAGGAAATAGACATCTTCATCATGGTCATAACAGCGGTTCCCACCTTCCAGAGACCCCTGCTCAACATCCGGATAGCTCCGACTCACATCTGGGTCTATTCCATCAATTCTGAGCTAATACATAAACACGGGCTTATCCAAATGGCTAGGCCACTCTAATGTTGTCCATAGGAAATGGACAGCTTCGTCATGGTCATAATAGCGGTTCCCACCTTTCAGGGACCCCCACTCAACATCCGGATAGCTCCGACGCACATCCGTGTCTGCTCCATCAATTCTGAGTTAATACATAAATACGGGTCTGTACAAATGGTCAGGCCACTCCAATGTTGTCCATAGGAAATGGATAACTTCATCATGGTCATAACAGCGGTTCCCATCTTCCAGGGACCCCCGCTCAACATCCAAATAGCTTAGACACACATCCGGGTCTGTCCATAAGGTTTGCAATGACCATTTTAGGCAACAGAAGGCAATGGAACAATATACACATTTTATCTTCATACTGAGAAGAGAAATACAATGCTAAGTAAACAAACATTTCTAACAAACTTTTACGTGAAAGAAAAGCTCTAGAGTGTAATATCTTAAAGTCAAATAAAAGACTGTAATTGATATTTTTTATCC
The DNA here is from genome assembly GCA_037074715.1 of Magnolia kwangsiensis. Classification (NCBI taxonomy): domain Eukaryota; kingdom Viridiplantae; phylum Streptophyta; class Magnoliopsida; order Magnoliales; family Magnoliaceae; genus Magnolia; species Magnolia kwangsiensis. Next base: position 105,974,573 of record CM073575.1, on the reverse strand, counting down.
CAGTACTTTGATGGGTGCAAGACAACTTTTGATGAAGCAAGCCTTATACAGGCCTTGTCCATAGTACTGGAAGATGAGAAAGTCCTCATGTATAATGCTACTGTCAGCTACTTAAAACAAGAGATTTAATTCATATGTGAATGATAAATGTAAAATGAAGACAAGGATGCCCATTGCCAAGAGATGAAAAAGTTCGTCATGTTAGTAGGCCTACAAACACCTTGAAAGTTAGAGAAAGTAATTTTTTTTTAGGATTTCCTAAAGGTTTTCTATGATAGGCTATAGATGAGCATGTTAAGAGGTTAAAAGCTTTTCACCAATGGGTTTTATGTTTTTAGTTTTTCGGGAGAAGACTAACTATGATAGGCTTCACTAATAGAAATGAAGTTTTTGATAAGGCCATAAAACCTAGATGATAGAAAAAAAAAACCAAATATCAAATTGATCTAAAACTTTTGTGGCACACAAGTTTTTAATGGTCATTTACCACTATTTCCTGTACTATAATCCACCTGAGACTTGTATCTACTTCATTTTTAGGCTTATACCATGATATGTTATGGAAAATGGATGAACAACCTGGATATAAGATACATGCAACAAGGTGAGCTCCATGGTAGGGGCCACACTATTGTGGATGAGGTTGGGGCACACCTAATCTACTCCGAAGCAGATTGCTTACTGAGTTATTTTTCTCAATCAAACCATCTATTTTTATTAGGGCTTGAGATCGAAAATAAGGCAAATCCAAAGCTCAAGTAGATAATAGCACACGAAACAGTGTGAATAATGATTTCCACTACTGAATCCTACTTAAGGGTCACAATGATGTTTATTTGTTATCTAACTTGTTCAAAAGCTCACATAGACATGAATGAATGGAAAACACAACTATCATCTTAGATCCATTCATAAGCTCACACAGACATGAATGAAGGGAAAACACAACTACCAGCTTAGATCCATTCATAAGCTCACACAAACATGAATGAAGGGAAAACACAACTAATCATGCATTATGATACTGTTTGCCTTTTCAGCCACATCATTTCAACCAAGCAATGTTAGTACCCATCTATAATGGTCACTGCCAAAGTTTCCATATGGATTCTATAAGAATAAATCCCTAAATGAGGGTCCACATCGAATCAGGAATCCACAAATTGCTAAATCCCTAAATCGGTATTGAGATTGAGAGAGAGAGAGAGAGAGATACCTCACCGAGCTTCAGAGACAGAGAGAGGGCATGCGTGGGTAGGGCGTGCGGCAATGGTAGGGTGGAGAGACATGGATGGTTGAGACACATGTTAATACAAAACTTTAAAAGCATATTAGACCAAGGGAAACACAAGCTATCTCATACAAACCAACCATGAGCATGTCCACAAGCTATAAATCACCCTTGCCTTGTACGTAAACACATGATTTTTTTCCATATTTCTATAAACATCTAAATGAAATATAAGACAATTGAATTGATAGAGAAATGGTAAATATGATAGGCCTATAAGTTGATTCCATTGATGTTGCATCATGAATGCTAGCATGATAGTTCTCTAGAACATGGAAAACATTGTATTAGTTTCATATAAATGGCTTGAGACTAACAATAATACAAAATTTTAAAAGAAACAGAAAAGAATAATCATTCAATCATTCTCAATCAGTGGAAATGCAAGTAGAAGGGCTCTGTAATATTGTGAGAAAATAATTCTGAATTTTTCCCCACAAAACCTTATAAATGCATAAATAGGAAAAGAGACCAAAAAAAATCTGCAGATGGTTACATCTAATTTTTTTTACATAATCCACACCTAAATTGTTTGATGTCAAATCAATTATAGATAGGGCAGCCCTATCCATTTTGTTTCAAGCAGAAGATGAAATGAAAAGGATAGGGAAAGTAGGTAAACTATCAACCATGTGAACTAGCAGGCAAGAGCAAGCTATAAACAAGTGTCAATCCTCATGTAAAAGCCAAGGCTAAAACCAACTTGTGCAATACTAAAATAAATGAAAACATTTTCTTTCCGATAAATAGAATGCTTCGACTAGCATTTTTCTTTTAACATTTTTCTCCAACTCAATTCAACCGACAGTTGCCAGCCTATTCAATCCATAACTAGAAATTCTTTTTCTTTTGGGCTTTCTTTTTTCTTATATAAAAGAAATCTACAGTATTTTGGTCATTTTGGAACAACTCAAGAGGCAAGTCTCGCCATGACCAGGCTATGTACAAATTATGTAATCTAAATTATGAGCATGCTCTCTCTTGAAATCCAACTCATATAGTGTTTGGCTGCATATGGCAGAATATGATTATGGCTTGGAATGTGGATGAATATGAACCAAAAACTCACTTGGAAATACTTGGGCATTGCATGTGGCATGCAAGAACTTCAAATCAAATAGTCCAAATTGTAAGGTCACATTTTAGATGCACCGTGAACCAAAAACTACACTTTTAATTAGTTTATTTTGAGTTAATGCATGCCTCGTGTACAATCTTTGAATGCATGCATATTAAACATCATGCTCTACAATTGATTGAAAGCTCAAATCAGATTTTTATGCCAAAATATCACCTGATGCCAAGCTCAGATCTCACATCCCAATACATGTGCCCAAGTGGATGTGCATGCTTGTGGAATTATCAAACCACATAAATTACGAAATACTACTAAACATTATTTAAGGAATTTAATCGAACATCTGATGTGTAAGTGTAAGATGTTCTAAAGAGTTGCATGAAATTTATGGTATGGTGTTGAACCTGAAATTTTCAATGAGTCTACACAACTCGTTGCCAACATTATGTAGGTGGGTAGAATACTAGCTGCCAATCTTAAGCCAATGCATCTCCAATCAACAATGGAACAGATGAAGTATGCCATATCCACAATTGGGGCCATCCATTCATGTCAGAAGCCCACATCAAGGAGGCAATGCTTAACCTTTAAACCCAATATTAAAAACTTATCTTCTTTGATCCTAAAATCCCAAATTCCTAAAATCCTCACATCCTCGATTCCTAAAATCCCCAAATCCCCAGTTTGTAAAATCAGAAAATCCCCAATTTCAAAAGTCCTTAAATCCCCAAAATCCTAAAATCCCTAAATCCCCAATTTGTAAAATCAGAAAAACCCAATTTGTAAAATCAGAAAAACCCAATTTGGGGTCCACATTCAAATCAAGAATCTACAAACTACTAACTCCCAATTTCCTAAATCGGCATTAATATTGAGAAAGAGAGAGAGATTCAACCCGAGCTTTAAAGAGAGAGGGCGTGTGTGAGAGGGGGAGGAAGCAAGGTGGTATGTGATACAGGTAGAGAGGAACGTGGTGCATGAGAGAGAGAGAGAGGAAGAAACCACACGCAAGCATGAAATCTAAATCGGTATTGAGATTGAAAGAGATTGAGAGAGAGAGAGAGGGCGTGTGTGGTTAGGGCATTCGGCAACGGTCCATAAGAGAGATCAAAGAGAGAGGAAGAGAGAGACAGAGAGAGAGAGAGAGAGAGAGAGAGAGGAGGGAGAGGATGTAAGAGAGACAGAGAGAGGAAAGGGTAGAAAGATCAGACAGAGGAAAAGGGAGATAGAGAGCGAGAGGAGGGAGAGGGTGCGAGAGAGAGAGAGAGAGAGAGAGGAGACTGCCGCATATTAGGGCAGTCTCTCTCATGGACGCGGATTAGATACAGGTTGAGTAGCGAGTTGGCTACTGAAGTGAAGTCACCAAGTTCTGTGGGCCCCACTATGATGTATGTGTTGTATCCACACCGTTCATCCATTTTGAGATATTATTTTAGGGCATGAGCCAAAGAATGAGGCAGATAAAAAGATGTAGTGGACCTCACCACAGAAAATAGCGGGGAGAGTGATTCCCACCGTTGAAACTATCCTAAGGCCCACCATAATTTTTATTTGAAATCCAACCTATTCAAAAGTTAAAAAAAAAAGACATGAAATAAGGTAAAACACAAATATCAGCTTGATCTAAAACTTTCGTGGCCTTTAGAAGTTTTTAATGGTGGGTGTCACTGTCCCCACTATTTTTTGTGTTGGGGTCCACTAGAGCTTTGGATTTATCTTTGGATATTGCCCTAAAATGATCTCTCAAAATGGATGGTGGGGACCAAAAATGAGAGGTATATAAATATCAGGTGGACCACACCACATGAAACAATAGCGATTGAATATCCATCATTAAAATCCTTGTAAGGCCCACTGTACTATTTATTTAGCATTCAATCTGTTTATTAGGTCATACAGGCCTAGATGAAGGGGAAAAACAAAAATCATCTCGATCCAAAACTTTTATGGTCCCCGGAATGTTTTAAATGATTGACGCTCATTCAACACTATTTACTGTAATGTGGTCCATTTCAAATTGGGATATGCCTCATTTTTAGTCTCATGCCATAAGATGATCTTTAAAAATAAATGGACGGCATGGAGTAAACACATACATCATGATGGGGCCCACACAACACTAACCACCAGCCATTGGATGGTGTAGGGAGAGTAGTCAATCTGTACCCCTTATTTGTGGTGTGGTCCATTTAATCTTTGGATATAATTCATTTTTTGGATAATTCTATAAAATGATCTCGAAAAATGGATGAACGGTGTGGGTTGATCCCAAATTTTTGGTAAATCCAAAACTTAAGTGGACCATGCCATACAAAACAGTGTGGAATAATGATTTCCACCGTTGATACCTTCCTTGGGCCCACAGTAATGTTTATTTGTCATCCAACATGTTCATAATATCAAAAAGATATGAATGAAGGGAAAACACAAACATTAGCTTGATCCAAAACTTCTATGAATGTTATTTTTAATGGTGGATGTTCAATCCCCACTTTGTAGTCCACTTAAGCCTCGGACCCGCCCCATTTTTTTAGTTAATATCTTAAAATGATCCGAGAAAAGCATTGAATGGTATGAAGAATGTCAATCCATGACTTGGGTGGGCCTAGAGCTTAAAAATAAAGTCTATCCATGACTTGGGTGGGCCAAGAGCTTAAAAATAAAGTCAATCCATGACTTGGGTGGGCCACACCACATAATATAGTGGAGAGGGGTTTCCTTAAAACTTTTATAATCATATATTGGGCCTGCCTAAATGTGATTCACATATCTAACCCACTCATTATGTGTTTCCCACTTGGATGAGGGGTCAAACCCAGTTTCAGCCGCATTCAAAACTCATGTGGGCTTCACCAAGTGCTTTTATGTTTTTTTAGATGTCTTCATGTAGTTTTAAATGGTATGGCCCACCTGAGTTTCATATACGGATGATTTTTTGAGATATCTCATAAGCTAAAGGGGACACATCAAATGCATGGTGTTGATGTTCGACACATGTCATGATGGGCCCCACAAAACTTACTAACTTTAATTCTTAGGTTCTCAAGGTGTCAATAAGTTGGGTCACAATTTTGACCATAATATTTGGCCCATTTTACATGTTTAGTCTATTCACTCTATTTTACTGATCATTACCCTCAATTTGACTAGTTACTCGCCCCAATCATGCTACATATGAGAAAGATATTGGGCAAACAAGATTGATCAACAATTTGAGTGAATTTTGATTTAAATATATGAAGTTATTTACTCTTCAATCTGGACCGATCAGATTGTCCAAAAACGGTTAAAGGTTGTTCATAATATCAAAAATAAATGAATGAATAGAAAACACAAACATCAGCTTGATCCAAAACTTTTATGGCCTCCAAAAAATTTTAAATGGTAGAGGTTCAATCACACTATTTCCTGTGGTGTGGTCCACTTGAGCTTTGGATATGCTTCTTTTTTGTTCTTTAGACCTCAAATTATCTGTTAACATGGATGAACGGAGTGGATAAAATAAATAAATAACGGTGGACCCCACAGAGTTTACTCTGGTAAGGGTAATGAGTAACTCACCTAAACGTAGTGGAGAAGGGTTTCCTTAAAACATTCAAAATCATATATTGGGCCTGCATAAATGTGATTCACATATCCAACCCACTCATTATGTGTGTCCCATTTGGATGAGGGGTCAAACTAAGTTTCAACCGCATCCAAACTCATGTGGGCCCCACCAAGTGCTTTTATATTTTTTAGGATGTCTTCACATAGTTTTAGATGGTATGGCCCACTTGAGTTTCACATACAGATGATTTTGAGATATCTCATAACCTAAAGGGGACACATCAAATCCATGGTGTTGATGTTCGACACACATCATGATGGGGCCCACAAAACTTACTAACATCAATTCTTAGGTTCTCAAAAGGTCAGTAAGTTGGGTCACAATTTTGATCAGAATATTTGGCCCACTTTACATGTCTTGTCATTCACTCTATTTTACTAATCAATACTCTCAATTTAACTAGTTACTCACCTCAATCAGGCTACATATGAGAAAGATATTGAGCATACAAGATTGATCAACAATTTCAGTGAAATTTGATTTAAACATCTGAAGTTATTTACTCTTCAATTTGAACTGATTAGATTGTCCAAAAACGATTAAAGGTTCAATTAGTGGATGTGCCTAATAATTTAGTAATTTTATTTTTCATGGATAAATTTCAATTTCCATTTAAAAATAATATATTCTTTTCAAAATATATATTTTTCACTCTTTTAACAAAATATCATTTTAATTATAAAATATTTTAAAAAAAAAAATACAAATTCTGAATTTTTTAACAATTTTTATTTTCTATCTTAAAAATTATAAGATTTTTACTGAAGAAATTTTTCGTTGGTAAAAGTGGTATTTTGCCTACGATTTTTTTTTTCGTCGGGAAAACTGTTTTTACCGACAAAAATTTTCGCTAGTAAAATTTACCGCGAAATTTTTTCAAAATAGCACAAAAATTTTCTATCTTAAAAATTATAAGATTTTTATAGACAATTTTTCGTCAATAAAAGTAGAGTTTTGCTGATGAACTTTTTTTCATTGGTAAAAACATTAGTCCCGATGGCTTTGGTTCGTCGGTAAAACTCTTACCGCGAAACTTTTGAAGGCAGTGGGAAAATTTGTGGAGTAAAAAACTCTATGATTTTTACCGATGAAAGTTGTCATCGGAAAAACATTATTCCCACGGTTTTAGTGCGTCGCTAAAAATTAGGGCGAATTTAAAAAAACAATACACTTACCAACGAAAATTTGTCAGTAAAAGTGATTCTGTGTTTTTTACCGATGAAATGTTTCTTAGGTAAAACTCTTACCACGAAATTTTCCAAATATCTCGAAAATTTTCTATCTTAAAAATTAAAATGGTTTTACCAACGAAAATTTTCGTCGGTAGAAATATTATTCCAGACGGTTTTAGTTCGTCGGTAAAATCAGGGAGAAAATTGGCTAAGTAAAAAAATAGTACACTTTTACCGGTGAAAATTTTCATCGGTAAAAGTGATGTTGTGTTTTTTACACCGAAATGTTTTGTTAGTAAAACTCTTACCACCAAATTTTCTAAATACCGTGAAAATTTTCTATCTTAAAAATTAAAATGGTTTTACCTATGAAATATTTCGTCGGTAAAAACATTATTCCCAATGGTTTTAGTTCGTCGGTAAAAATCAAGGCAAAATTAAAAAAGCAGTACCAACGAAAATTTGTCAGTAAAAGTGATTTTGTGTGTTTTAACCGATGAAATGTCTCGTTGGTAAAACTCTTACCACAAAATTTTCCAAATACTACGAAAATTTTCTATCTTAAAAATTAAAATGGTTTTACGGACGAAAGTTTTCGTCGGTAGAAATATTATTCCCGACGGTTTTAGTTTGTCGGTAAAATCAGGGCGAGATTTAGCTAAGTAAAAAAATAGTACACTTTTACCGATGAAAATTTTCGTCGATTAAAGTGATGTTGTGTTTTTTACCAACGAAATGTTTTGTTGGTAAAACTCTTACCGCCAAATTTTCCAAATACCGTGAAAATTTTCTATCTTAAAAATTAAAATGGTTTTACCGATGAAATTTTTCGTCAATAAAAACATTATTCCGAACTGTTTTAGTGTGTCAGTAAAAATCAGGGCAAAATTTTTCAAAGCAAAAACTAATACACTTTTCATCGGTAAAAGTTATTCTGTGTTTTTTACCAACGAAATGTTTCGTCGATAAAACTCTTACCGCGAAATTTTTCTATCTTAAAAGTTAAAATGGTTTTACCGACGTAATTTTTCATTGGTAAAAATATTATTCCCAATGGTTATGGTTCATCGGTAAAAGTTGGGGTGAAAATTTGCTAACTTAAATACACAACACTTTTGCCAACTAAAACTTACGTCGGTAAAAATATTATTCCCGACGGTTTTGGTTCGTCAACAAAAGTTAGGGAAAAACTTATCTAACTTAAATACACAACACTTTTGCCGACGAAAATTTTGGTCAATAAAAGTGGTTCTCTACTTTTTATCAACAAAAATATTTGTCGGTAAAACTCTTAGTGGGAAAATTTTCAAAATAGCAGGAAAACTACTTTTATCAACGAAAATTTTCATTGGTAAAAAATTATTTCCAACAAAAAAAAATTTCGTTGGTAAAACAGTACTTTAACCAACAAAATTTTTTTCGTCGGTAAAAATTTCGTCACTAAAAACGTTGTTTCTTGTAGTGATAACATTGACTTAAGGCGCTCAGTGAGATCGAAGTAGATCGATGTCATCAAAAAATTCAGCCCGATAAAAGTCAGGCAAGCGAGAAAAGTTTTTTTCACTTTTCACTTTTACCATTTCCATTTGGGCGGTTTGTCTTCCAAAACATTTTTGTTATCCTGACCGGTTGTCTGCTCCCCAAATCCGAGGATCTCCAACGTCTACTCCTTCCATTCAAAGGTATCATTCCTTCGATTTGGTGTAACGCAGTTTGATAGGATTTCTATTGAATCAACCATTCAATCATTCACTCCTTGGTTAATTTTGTCTTCCTTCACCTTGTTGTCGATTAATCATGTATAAAAATAAGGGAAAGTCCTCGATTGTAGGGGAATCATCCCGTCCTACACGGTAAAAATTATTGGCTCCGCAAGAAAGGGCCAAAGCACCCTCATCACCTGTTTGTCACTGTGAATCCTCCGCAAGACAAACGTCATGCGGTGAGACTCCGTCAGCGGCACCTGTTCCTCCACCGCTGCACCAACTCCTCCAATTGCAAATGTGTTGGAAAAATATACTACGAGGAATCTCGTACATGAACGACGGGTTGATAGGGAGTGCATTCAAACATACAATCTAGAATCTCTTTTGGATGTAGTCGATTGGTTGCCTATTTTGGACTTTCGTGGTATATGTCATGATGAAAGGACCTATCGCTTTCTTGCGTACTGTCATTCTCCGATCCTTGATCCTCTATTGATAACTTTCTCTGTCAGGGAAGAACGTGTTGAAATCACGACCGAATCTATTTCCAACATATTTGGTCTTACCTTGTCTCCTATCAATCTATCTAGTCTTGACCTCGAGGACCTAACAAACTGATATAAGGTCACCAAATTTTTATGTCAAGGTAGAGATATCCCATGGTATCAAGGGAACGCTCTTAAAGAAAAATACATGTCTCCTAAATACTGAGTTTTGTATGAGATTTTCTCTACAAATATATACCCCAAAGGGATAAATCGAGCTAATCTTACCTCCTTCATGGTCTTAGTTCTATACAGCATCGCATCTGTTATTAAGCTATGTCTGCCCACTTTAATTCTCCACCAACTAGCCTGTGTCATTCACACCTCCAGAGTAATTCATCTACCTTTTCCTAATATCATCCATGTGCTGTGTGATAAAATTGGACTGCCTATGACAAATGATCCTAAGCGTCCAATGCAACATTTCAATAAGGTCAACATCAGAAAGATGGACCTTATGTTTACAGAAGGACAGCCCGAGGAAGAGATACAAGGAGAAGCAGAAATGGGGGCAGGAGCAGCGCCGACTGAAGAGGAACCAAAAGAGCCTCGACTTGCTCCGACTATGCCTGATACGGTACAAACTCAGCGATACAAATTTCATCAGGATCGGGTTAGGGAAACCTTGCTAGGAGTGGCACGGATTGAGGACAGGCTTGATAAATAAGATGAATGGCTCTCGGGCATGGAGCGGTTGGTGGCCGGATTATAGTATATGGCCTAGCAGATCGTCGAATTGTTGACGTGCCGTCGTGACGACACTGCTCCTTCTAGCTCAGCACCGTAGTTTTGCAGATTGCCCCATCACATACACATGTTCCTCACTCATGCTTAGGGCATAGATATCTTTTTGGTTGTCCTAAGCACTTATGAGTGTATGTGATGGTCCATCGACTTGTATAGTCTAACAGTTTCATGTGTTTGTCTGGTCCTTGGAAGGACCAAAGATGTTGAAAGTATTGGGATAGTTTTTTTTGGATTCGATACTTGGATTTCTTTTTTGAAAATGTGTGCCCTTAGATGGGCTGGATGATATATTTTGTTTTAGATGCTTATATCCTGCCAAGCTTGGGCAGTTTCTCTTAATTGCTCCTATTATTTTATGATGATCTTTTGGAGTTATATGATTATGTGTTACAGGTTTATGGGATGAATGGTATGAATATTATGGATAGTGATTGCTATTTTTGAACTTAAATGATTCATTCCGGTTCCTCATATGACCGTAAAAGTATGCATTGATGGTTTCCATGCTCTATTCTCAAATGCATCTATACTTCTTCTATCTCTTACTGATTATGCATTTTAGAGATGTCATTATCTGTTATGAAATGAAATATATTGGTCTATATTGATTCTCCCAATTTCTTTAATATCAACTTCAGTCATTCGATCTGTTATTGGTACATTAACCTTTGTCAATGACTAATAAAAAGGGGGAGAACAAATCCCACCGTGAGAACATTCTTGGTATACGGTTTTGAGCATGGTGATGAAGGTGATAGGGGGAGCAGCTGCTTGAATCAAGATTGTGTGTGAACTCCATAGTACCTTTGTAAAATTATGTAAAGTTCATGTACAAACAATTTAAGATGTTGTTCTAGGTGTGTTTTAGGTGTTTTGTCACATAATTGACAAAGGGGGAGATTGAAAGTGTCCTGATTTGTCAATTAGCGTGAGTGTTGAGTTAATGAGTCAAGTGGGCCCCATATGAAGATTGTTCAAGACAATACCTCAACTGGATGTGTGTTCAGAGCTCATCACAGGTAAACTTAGCCTCACATCTCAAATCCCAAAACACCCTGGTAAACAAAAGCCGTAAGAAAAACTTATAACAATATATGTATTGAAAGTCTAAAAACCTAGTTTCAAAATGGAAAATTCTCTAACTTTTTAGCTAAGTTCAATATCATCGATTCTTAGTTGATACAATCAAACACTCGGTCTCGATGATATCAAACTGGTATCGATAACATCGAATTGCTTCCTCTTTATGTCCAGCAACTACAAAGTATTTTGAACAAAATATTCGATAAATTGAAAATACCTTTGATAAAATCAAATTTCAAATATCGATGATATCGTAAGACAGTCGATGGTATCAAAAAGTTTCAGAGCATTATCTAACAAAGGCTTGGTAAATATTCATGATATTGCTCAAGGAATCAAAGTACAATTAATATCATCGCAATTCAAATCTCGATTATATCGACACAGTATCGATGACATCGAAATGGGACAAGCTGTGTCCAGCAAGTTTTTAAAAGAAAAACATCTAAATGTTCAAAAAATCAAAACACAAATCCATATCATCGAAATTCAAATCACGATGATATCGATATAGACTCGATACGATCGAATCAGGACAAAACTGTTCCAGCAAACTTGAAAAGGAAAACCTTATGTGAATGATCAAGGAATCGATATTGTTCGATATGATTGTAATTCCAAAATTGATGAAATCGATATGTGATCGATATCATCGAATTAGGTCAAAACATGTCCAGTAAGCTTTTTTAAAATATTCATTGAAAAGATCGATGAAGCAAAAACACTATCGATGAATCAAAAACACTGTCGATGATATTAAAATTCAAAATTCGATAACATCGAAGCATGTTCGATGTCATCAATCGTCAGTCAAAAAGTTCTGGGTATGTGCTTCAGCTGAGTTTGCATCATCGAACCCTGACTCGATGGAATCAAAAATATACGTTCGATGACATCGAGTCAGGACCAATGAGATCGAACTCAGTCAGACTTGACATATTTATTACCATTGAGAATTTTTGCCTATATATAGGAAGCTTGCTCTTGGTTGCAAAGTGAGAAAAAGAGAGAGAGCCTTGAGAGAGTTTTGCATACTATTTACCCTAAGCTCTTTTTCTCATGGAAGTTCATCCTTCAATCCACCCTCATCATTGATATTCAATAGAGTGGATTGAGGAATGAACTTCTCCATTCAAGGATCATCCAACTACTATCTTAATGGAAAATCATTAAGCTGGGATACCATAAATGCTTGAATGCTTGGAATCACTCCTTCTCTAAAATAGAAAAATATTTAATAGAGTAGGATTCCAACATAACCTTAACCCAACCCGTCGCCTTTATTAGAACATCATCAAGTGTTGAGGATCGAGCGAGCTGAAGAATCTTTATCATTAAGGAGGAGATCTTCATCAACGTGCTTAATGGGGCTCGCCTACTTATCTGTAAGTCATTAGAGTCCAGAGACTCTGTTGATCATTCCTTGTATTGGTTTGGGTCAGAGGTGATTCTCACCCCTTTCAAGCCCTCATAGGAGGCCTTAGATGGGAGAGTACATGTGGGTGTTATATGTTGACCCTTGCTCTTCTGTATTGCATAAACTCTAGGTTCCTTGTGTGGATCTTTGGCCTATGTGGCTTAAAACGGAGGTTCCTTATGTGGATCCTTTGCTCTTGTGTAGGCATAAAACTTAGGTGCTTTATATTGAACTTTGCTCTTGTATAGGGCATAAACTTGTGCCTCTGTGTAAGCACGTTAAGTACCTTATGTAGGTCCTAGAGTCAGCCTTGTGTAGGTTGTACTGGTTTGAGATAAACCTGATTTGAAACCTCTGTTAGTAAAACCTAGTACACTCAAGGGTTGAGTGCGTCCGTCGGGAGTGGAGTAGGCACATAGTCGAACCACTGTAAATGACTGTGTTTGGGATTGTTGTTTGCAAATTACTCTATTGTGCTTTATTTGAATGTTTGAATGTTCTTATGAAGCTTATTAACATGATCGTTGTTTGCAAATTGCTCTATTGTGCTTTATTTGAATGTTCGAATGCTCCATTATAGGCTAAGTATATATATTTTTTAAATATTGAATAGTCTTGTGATTGGATCCTCTATTTGGCTTGGAAGCCATTAAAGTTAAGTTGAAGATATCTTGATAAGTTCCATATTATATTAAGAGTTGGTTAATAGTATTTTAAATCGGCATAAAATTTTATAATGTCCTATTCACCCCCCTCTAGGACACTTTGACCTATTCCCACTTCTACTAGAGCAGTCATTACCGTAATTTCAGTCCCAATAGATTTTGGTCTCAAGAAATGAAGCCAAGACTTGGCTTTCTCCTTCAAAGAGAAAGAAAACAACTTTAATCTTAAAGTGTCCTCAGATACGTTATTAAAGTGTAAGGTTGCTACAGTCTCATCAAATTCTTTTATATGTAGGTATGGAATCTCATAATCGAGTCCATGAAACTTTGGAAGTAGTTGGATGACTCCCGGCTTGAAATTCATGTTTGTTGATTTGTGTGGAAACACCATGCAAGAAGGTGTACTTTCCTTAGCTTGTTGTAAGTAATCATGTAAAGTTCTAGGCTAAGAAACATTTTGAACATCATTCTCATATTGTTGCTCTTCAGCGGGATGGTGAGGTTGATTGTCAACCATACTTTTCACTAACGGAGAGGATCCCAAGGTGTGTTTAATCCGGTGATGAATAGGCAAACCTTCAACTAATACTCCTTCACTTAAGAGACATAGGGTATTGTCATAGACCCACTTGGGCATGAAACACTCTCAATCCTAAGTTTAAACTAAAACATACTTCAGAAAAAAAAAATTACAGAAAAATACGAAATATGAAATACTACAGTACGAAGAGTTAGAAGGATATTACCAGATCAACGATTCTACGTTAGATTCTACAAAACAAAAGAACAAAGTATCTGATAATTTAGAAACACCTAATTTAAAAACAAAGAAAAAGTTAAACCTAATCTTAACTTAACTCTATTACTAATGTATTTTGGAAAAAACACAACTGAAGTACCCAAAAACAGCGCCAAAAACTTATCACGACAACCCCACGTGCAGGGCTATGATGTAGTAATAACTCGGTGAGACCGAGGTCGTACCCATAGGGACTTGCTATTGTGTGATTTCTAAAATACATTAGAATTAAAATTAGAATTAAACTAACTACTAAATTTTGGGTTTAAACGAATAATTGTGAAAGAAACTATTAGAGATAAAACACTAGTGTCATGGATCTACTTATAGATTCCTTAATGTTAATTTACTTAATTCAATTGGATCACACAACTGGAATCGAAGTCTTATCCTATCTAGTTGGATAATAAAGTAGTTAAATCATCATTCATATGCTTTAAAATAGATTTTAACTTTCATTGAATTGGTTTCCTCATAACGCATCAACGACTTGATTGTAGTATATTTAAAGCATCTATCATGCCCGGAGTTAATGATAGATCATTAGAATCTACAGATCAATCCCTTACAAAATAGGCAAGAAAATATTTAGTCTTCCTAAGCATTGAATGTACCCAAAGTCGACAGTGGATCAAAATAAACTAAAAAAACTTCTTCATTCAAACCAATATCTATGAATTGTTCAACATGAAAACCAAATAACTTGAATCAAAACATTAAGAAGAACTACAAGCTTCACCTCTTAGCTCTAACTAAGAGATTAGCCAACCATAGACATGATTGAACTAAAACTCAAACAAAAAATAAAAATAAAAAAACTAACTATAACCAAAGGATTGAAGAGGAGGGAGAGCTCCTTGAATATCCACAACTCCTTGCTCTACTCATTCTACCCTAATTTATATCTAGGAAAGCATAAAACATCCCTTTATATAGTTTTGATTCACACCAATTTCAAACCGACTTTAAATTTATGCAGCTTTTGTATCTGCAATGGTATCGAGCTCTCATCGAAGAGTCTGAGTGAAATTAGGAAACTGTCTATCAACAAACTATCAATTTTACAGATTTTCTCAACGTCATCAAACCTACTTTGATGGGATTAAACTTGGCTTCGATGAAATTGAACACTCCGATGACATCGAAGAGTGTCTGAATTCGTCCAACAACGAAATCAGATTTTTGTGATTTTTTGCGATGGGATCAAGGATGGCTTCGATGGCATTGAAAGTGTCATTGATGGCATCAAAGTGTCAATTTCTACACTTTCAATTTTCCGCACTTTGAATCCTTACTTTTACTCCTTTGCTTAGTTTCCTTGGATCTTGGACTCTTGAATTTTTTAATCTTGACCTCCATAGATCCAATCCTTCACTTGGTTATTCTTTGAGCATTAAATCTTCACTTTAAGCGTCCATTTCTCCTTAGCTCTCAAAATCACCTCATAAGATAAAACATACGTAATCAGATCAATTAAGCGCATTTATGTTCATAAAACCAAAGCATAACAAAGGGAAATATACAATATTTCACACTCAACAAAGATTTTATGTGCTTAACATGTGCTTACCACGTATCACATGTGCATGTGTATTAATGTAAAAGGATTTTGGCTCCTCTATATAAGGCATGTCAAACCAATAGTAAGCACACACACTTTAAACATAAAGAGAGTGGGATGTACATGATCCAAACACACAAGTTAAAAAATCATTTATCTCGACCGTGCATCTAGTAACATTTATAGTGTATTTTCCAAGGCCCACATGTTTTGATTTTTGAATGGGCCGTTTGGATGTTGAAATCAATCAAATCTGGATCATTGGTTTGAGGTCCAACCTATGCACATGTATACCAACATGGGAACGTTCAAATTTGCCCATTTATTGGGCATTCTAATGAGTCCAAATTGATCAATTCTAGAACATGTAATGACCACCAATCTAATGGAATTAAGACCTTAGATGGCCTTAGAACCTTAGTAAACCTGAACCATTAGAATGGACTACAAAGCTACCCAAATTGGGACCACTTGATGGTCCAACAACTGCCAAAATCTGGACCATCAAATAACCCCAAAAGTGGGGCAAGGTTTATACTATCAAAGTATCAATGAAATTTGTCCACTTTTGAACTTTCGGATGGCCAAGAATTGGGTCAAATCTAGACTGTTAATTCAACCACAAACCTATTTATTTTTGGAATATAATCAAGCCCTAGAAGCTATCCATTGTTGGGACGTTTGGAAGGCTACAATTTATTCATCATGGACAACTGTCTGATCCTACAAATCTGAACAGCAAGTGGATATTTTTTATTTATTATTATTAGTTTGTAAATAATCTTCTTCTTTTTTTTACCATTGTATGACTTACTTTAAGCCAATGATTTTGCCTTTGAACCCCTTAGAAGCTATCCATTTTTTTAACCTTAATAAGGCATTGCAGCTTGCTCAAATCTAGACCAGTGGATGGTCCAGAATTTAGCCCCATACTTGGACGTTTAATGGCCCCAAACTCTTAGTAGATTTGACTGATTAATCAAAGGCTTAAGAAAAACTAGTCTTAAAATTTGACCATTAATAACACTCAAATCGGGACTAGAAGATAGTTTAGAACTTGGTTTGAATTTGGACTTGTAGATGATACATGCAGCACTCAATCTGGACCTTATGATCTTAGATCCGTATGGTAGAAATTAAATAAGAGATCAACATGACTATCAGGTCCATTAAATCAATGATCATGTCCAAACAAACCGTTGATCAAGGGTCTAATTACCAAATTAAGGAATGAGATTTAAAGAAAATAAGATCCACTCAATCCAGATTTAAATCAAACTATCTGATTAAGGATTAATAAAGGTAGTTGGACCAAATTTGTGAAATATCAAGAAAACTATTGGTCAAAACAGATGGATCTTAAAATCCAATCATTTGTAAAGATCGATCTTGACCCAAAGATAAATTATACCTTTGATGTACGGTTCGAATTGTGGGAAAATATAAATATTGATATAAGTGGGTCATTTATGGCTTAAATCTAAAGATTAAGGACAAGATTAGCCAATCAATGGATAAATCTTGGACTATTTATCATTTTTGCAAGTATTCTAAGATTAAATGGACACTAAGGAAGGAAGAAAATAACTTGATGCTTGTATTATAGTTATAACTTTTTTTTAAAAGAACTTTTTATACATCATAAACTTGAGTGCAGTCATCAAATCCATGAAGAAATGATCAAAAGGTCAAAATGACTGAAAAAGGAATGGACGTTATGGGTAAGTAGTCACTATCATGGATGAATTTTTTTGCAAGTATTGCATAACATTATATGCTTACTTTTACTTAACTTTTATAATCTGTTGATATTTGTTTAAGTATGAAACTGTCTTGTATTTAATGTGTCATGATGAGAACACCAGATAACTCGAGCATCATGTTATCCCTTAAATTCTCGGGCAAAGTTCCCAATAGAAACCGAGTTGGTACTAATAGGGCCTCCTCCTTAGATTACGGTCAAGGTTGGGGAAGGAGTTTGGCAATCTCTAGAGTGGATCACTCATTGTCAAACTATACAGTTACACACGGTACGTGAGATTCCTCAAGCCAACGTTTGCGCAAGATGTGAGTAAACTCTTACACATGTTGGGCTCATATGAATCTTGGTCGGATGGGTGTTAGTAAGCCGGATGTTGTATGCAATTATGACCGTGGTTGTTCACTAAAGAAACTGTTTATGTGGTAATGTGGCATACTAAGATTTCTTATATATGCACTTGTATTATGCCTATGTTGTTAATCATGCATATAACTGCTTGTTGGGCTGTTAGCTCATTTTATTGATTGAAAAATTATCTAGAACAGGGAAATGAACTAAAGTCTTTACATGTGGAATGATGACTTTGAGAGACGTGCTCTTGTAGATTTGCTCCGAGAATAAATAATTTTCTATTTTATATTTATTTCTTTTAAATAATGATGTATGAACTTGTGCAGGATATCAGTCAGTAAATAATTGATACATTTAACTGGATGTATGATAACTAATTAAGTTTACTATTTGTGATGATTATTATGGTTATGTGTATAATATTATCCCCTCCCTATTGAGTCATACCCTCGACTCGACAACTGAGTTAAGCAAACTCGGGTTTTCAGAGCTGGGGTGTGACAAGCATGACACAAGAAATCTTCTTCATCCGGTGCTCCGCTGGAGTACCTTTCCTATACTCCATCATTGACGTTCCCTCAATTAACGAGTTCACCTGCATTATTTTGGCATCTATTGCATGTTCCTCCTCTTACAACACTTTCACCAACATTTTAGCATTTCCAACTCTTATGCTTATCTTCTCTGGAACTGAGCAATATTTTCTTTATGCTTCAATTCTTATCATATCGAAGCTCTTCATTATCTTCCATTTGAGAATCAATCGACACCATTGTCCCGACGCATGCTCCAAATTCCCTGAAAAACCTCATTTATCCACAATTTCATGGGAATGTCCCAAATTTGGAATTAGTGTTCCTCCCACTAGAATACTAACCACTCTTCCCATATCTAAGGTCATGTTTGAATGCATGGAAGTTTTTTTTAAGTTGAAGGTAAGTTACAAGTAACTTACTAGTAATCCTATTTGGAGGTAAGCTATAACTTACTTATAGATGACTTAGTTTCTATGTTTGGATAACATGTAAGTTAGTTACGGGTAATAAGATGTATATTCACACCAACTAGAGTTTGGATCAGGGAATCATTTAAGATTCAAATTAACACATAAGAAAGCTTGGATAAAAGTATGTTATTTTATTAAGCATATCTAGATGAATATGTGGGCAGAATTATTACGTTAAACTAATAACCAAGTGGGCCATAAAAGTGGGCCCACATATTCAAAATGCTTGTAATGTGGAAAAAAAAAACTTAAATAAGGTATGTGGACCCCACCATGATTTATTAGGTTAAACTAATAACCAAGTGGGCCATAAAAGTGGGCCCACATATTCAAAATGCTTATAATGTGAAAAAAAAAAACTTAAATAAGGTATGTGGACCCCACCATGATGTATGTGTTTCATCCACATCATCCATCCATTATTCTATATGATTTTAAGTCATGAGCTCGGTGGTAGACTCTTAGGAGTTTCAATGCCTGGTCAAGAGTTCAAGTACCCATAGGTGGTGAGATCCCACTAGGTGTGAGTGTGTGTGTGTGTGTGGGCGGGGGGGGGGGGGGGGGGGGGGGGGGGGGGGGGGGGGGGTTTGCGTGTGTTAAAAAAAAAAAAATTCATGAGCCCAAAATGAGGTAAATCCAAATCTCAAGTGGACTACATCATTGGAAACAATGTTGATTGAACACCCATCATTAAAAACTTCTTGTGGGCCACCAATGTTTTGGATCAAATTAATATTTATTTTTCCCCTTCATCCAGGTCTTTATGACCTAATCAATATGCTGGATGTCAAATAAACATTACAGTTGGCCCTAGGAGGTTATTAATGGTGGACTTTCAATCACTATTGTTTTCCTGTGGTGTGGTGGACTTGAGATTTAGATCTACCTCATTTTTGAGATCTAACCCTAAAATGATCTAAAAAATGAATGGACAGCATGGATAAAACACATATAAGATGGTGCGCCAAACAAAGCTCCAACCATTAGCCATGCCTTATTACCTAAACTGCATCTATCAACCCCAAACACAAAAACACGCTAAAGAGGAAAAACATAAAAAAGGGGTATTTTTTAGGGAACAAACTATGTTGGAGAGAGAGAGAGAGAGAGAGAGAGATTATTGAGAGAGGGAGAAAAAGACAGAGAGAGGGAGATGAAGACGCAGGAGGGTGAAGAATACAATTATGATATCTCCCTAATGGCAAGCCTCATAGCCCTCATTGCATCGGAATGCAGCCTTATAACCTTCAATGCGTTTGAATTGATGTAGGCCTCCTTCAATGCAACTGTAATTCTCCCCAGAGATTTTGTATTCAAAATTTGGAACCGTTTCTTGTATTAAAGATACAAGTAACTTTAAAAATGATCCTTCTCCTAATAACATTTTCACCTCCTCCAGTAAGAAAGTTATAGGTTGAGAGAAAGTGACCAATGAATTTCCTCCTAAAACACCAATTGCAACAATCTCACCTGTAACTTTGTTAAATTTTAGAAATGTTACAAGCATCCAAAAGGACCCTAAATTCTTTTCACAGTATCATCTCGATACAAATTGCAAGCTAATGGGTTGTTTGGATGCCTGTAAAGTCATTAAGTTGTAATATGATTACAAGTAATTTGATTAATGTAATATCTCATTTTTTTAATTCAACAATGGAGACCAATCCACACTATTTCCAGATCATGGGAGTGGGTCAGGCACGTCTCTAGAAGATCAGAGGATAAGGTGAGAGGCGTTCTATCTTCCACAAAAGAATCAATCATGTTAACATCGTGAAAATCGTCATCATCCTCTGAGTTGCTGCCCTTATTGAAAAAAATATTCGATTCCAATGTCAAATTTCCAAAGGACATAGTCATGACACCATTCCTGCAATTGATAATTGCATTTGAAGTGGACAGGAATGGGCGACCAAGAATGACGGGAATCTGAGTGCTCGTATCATTGATGGGTTCGGTGTCCAAGATGATAAAATCAACAGGGTAGTAGAATCTATCCACCTGGACCAACACATCCTCGATGATCCCTCTTGGTATACGAACAGAACGATCAGCAAGTTGTAGTGTGATTCGAGTGGGTTTTAATTCACCCAAACCTAACTGTTGGTATACCGAATAGGGAATCAGATTGATGCTCGCTCCTAAGTCAAGAAGTGAGTGATCAATTCGATAGTTCCCGATTACGCATGATATGGTTGGGCAACCGGGATCTTTGAATTTTTACAGCACATCTTGTTTTAGGATGGCACTCACTTTCTCAGTCAAGGAGATCTTCTTTTGAATACTTTTCCGTCGTTTGGTAGTACATAAGTCCTTTAGAAATTTAGCATATGAAGGAATCTGTTTTACAACGTCAAGCAGAGGAATGTTGACTTTCACTTGTTTCAACACCTCTAGGATATCCTGAGAGTTAGATAGACGTTTTGGTTCAACCAACCGTTGGGGAAACGGAGCAACTGGCTTTTCTAGAGGTTCCGGTTCAAATTTTTGTAGGGCGCCACTAGATCCATCATTGTTGTCCTCTTCTGGTTCTTGAGGCTTTTCGGGCCTAACCGGAAGGATTTTATCAATAACCTTCCCACTCCTAAGAGTGGTGATGGATTTAGCATGCCCCATTTGATTTGAAGAGCTGGGATCACCTGTTTCGTATTGCGGTTTCGGATTAGGGAGTGATTGTAGAGGGAGCATCCCTTTTTCCATAGCCGTCATACGTGAATCTATTTTTTGCATAAAATCTGAAATTCCTTGCATTGTCCGAGCCAGCTCTTGTATGGAAATTTGAACCGATTCTTCTTGAGGTTTTCCCTGATTTGGATTTTGATTGAAGAAACCTTGAGGGGTAACAGTTTGTCCGTTCCTCCAACTAAAATTCGGATGATTTTTCCAGCCAGGATTGTACGTATTAGAGGGTGGTCCATTGAAAGGTCTTTGATAGTTATTTACGGCATTAGATTGTTCATTCAATACTTCTCGAAAGGCAGGTATTGAAGGACAATTTTCAGTAGTATGAATGTTGCAATCACAGATGCCGCGAACACTTTCATTAACCTTTTCCTTCCTTCCTTCCATAGCCTCAAATTTTCTGGTGAGATTGGCCACCTTAGCATTAAGATCATTATCCTCTTTCAGGAGATATATTCCTCCTTTTTCCCTTAAATGAGTCGGCCTAGACGTAGTGTTCGTCCTTGGGTAATAGTCCCATGATTGTATTTTTTCAGCGAGACTATCGAGGTAATCCCATACCTCGTCGACATTTTTATTTATGAATTCTCCGTTACACATTGTCTCGACCATTTGGCGCATGGAAGATGTTAGCCCATCATAGAAAAAATTTGTAATGCGCCATATTTCAAAGCCATGTTGTGGGCATGCATTAACCAGATCCTTGAACCTTTCCCAACATTGGAAGAATGTTTCATCTTCCTTTTGGGCAAAGTTCATGATTGCTCTCCTAAGGGTAATTGTCTTATAATGTGGGAAAAATTTCTTTATAAATTCCCTCTGCATATCATTCCATGTGCCAATGGATCTAGGACGTAGTGAATGTAACCACGTCTTAGCTTTTTCTTTCAAGAAAAATGGAAAGAGTTTTAGCCTAATAGTATCCTCAGATACATTAGGAAAGTATAAGGTGCCTATGATTTCATCGAACTCTTTCAGATGCAAGTATTGTTCTTCAGACTCAAGCCCATGGAACTTAGGAAGGAGTTGGATAACCCCTGGCTTGATGTCCATATGTCCTGTATTCTCAGAAAAAATCATGCATGAGGGCGTACTCACCCCCGCCGGTTGTAAATAATCTCGTAAAGTACGAGGCGGGGGTGCCTGATGCACCTCATTCTCATCATGTACCTCCTCAACCCATGGTTGGGGTAGTGCTTAAGGTTGATTTTCAGCCATAACGTCTTCTAACTCAGGAGAATTCAAGTGGTGTCTAGTCCTGCGATGGACAGTCAACCCCTCAACTAATCCTCCTTCAGTCACGAGACGTCGAGTGTTGTCGCGTGCCCAATGGGGCATAAAACACACTCAGCCCTTAAATTCTAACTTAAACATAAAAAAGAAAATAAAAATCTAGAAAAAGGGAGGGTTGGAGAGAAGTTACCAAATCGGAGTTCCTAAGTTAAAAACCTGCAAAACAAACCAAAATAAGTTAGTTTCTAAGAGTAGAAAACCCTAATTAAAAATAAACTAATTTCTAGAGAAAATAAGAAATTCCAAAGAGAGAAGAATTAGAAAGAGCTTACTAAATTAGAAACTTCCTACAAAACAGAAAAATTGGGTTAGTTTCTAAACAAAAACTTATAGAAAAATTCTAAAACAAGAAACACGGTTAGGATTCCTAAAAAGAATTAGAATTAGAATCTCACTAAAAAGAAGAAATAAATCTTAATCTAAATCTAGAATAGAAAGAAAGAATCTAAGACAGAATTTACTAATTTAGAAACTATCTTAGAAGCCTATAAAACAAGAAAGACACGTTAATTTCTAAAAATTAAGAAAATTTAAACATAATCTTAAACTAATCCTAAAACTAATTAATTTCAGAAAAACGTAGCCGACAGTCCCCGGCAACGGCGCCAAAAACTTGTTCACTCCCCAAGTGCAGGGTTGTGATGTAGTAATAACTCGGTAAGACCGAGGTCGAATCCCAAGGGACTGAAACTTGTACGTTATCTAAAACTAACCAGAACTAGAACTAGATTAAGATGAAATCTAAACTGAATGTAATTTGAGGAATAATGGTGGAATAATTATCTAAACTTGAGAGAAATCAGGAGAAGGGAACTAGGGATTTAGAGGATCCACTTGTAGAGATCAGGGAGATCTTATGCATGTTTCATGGAAATTAACTGAACTGACATTGATCTAGTTTTAGAGAGATGAAAGGTATATGAGTTAGAATGGATTCCATCACCAAACCATGCCCAAAAGACTATAGCAAACAACAGAATTAAACTAATTACCAACCCATCACATGTATGAAGGTTAGGAAGGGCACCGTCATCCGACCATGCCCAAGAGACTATGGTGAACAACAGGGCTTCCTGACATCATAAACATTAAAGAGAACGGAAATATTCAAAGCCATTGTAGACCCATTGTAATTTCAGTCATAATAGACCATTAAAAACCTAAAACATTCCCATAATAATTAACTAAAATCAACGTCAATTCATGAATTAAAATTAAAATAAAATCAAATCTCCCATCTCACTATAAGCTTCACCTCCTAGCCCTAGCTAGGAGGTTTAGCCACACATGAATGGGCTGGATCCCCTAAATGAAAACAAAAGAAAGAAAAAAATAAAAAGAACAAACACTACTCTCTCTCCCAGTCTCTTTCCTTCACGTCTCAGCCATCCATCCCAAGCCAAACTCCACGTCTCTCTCTTTCTTCCTTCCTAGACCTGAATGAATGCTCCCCACGTCTAAAAACCTCCTTTTATAGCTGCTGGAAGGCTGGAGTCAGTGACAGAGTTGTAGCAGGACACGGAGTGCAATTTTCGTAGCCAAGTTCGGTGCCTCGAAACACGCCACTTTTCTCGCTCAAATTCCAAAGAAACACCGTCCCTTAGTACTTTCTTGGGTCCTCTACATGATAGACGGTTCAGATCTGCCATATGATCAAAGATGGTGGGCCAAAACTGCCTGGAAAAGTCGATTTTCGAGGATGTACGAAACCTTTCGCACCATTTCGCTGTTGTGGTCGGTGGGCCCCACAAAAGCATTTTCTGGAAAATCCACCCCATCCATTGGATTCAGAATAAAATTTCAGTCAAGAATGGGTGGTTTTGAACGTCCATTGACGTGGCCAAGAGAAGAAATCACAAAAAGATCAATTTTAAACGCTACCGAGCAGCCCTTTTGTGGCCTCTGTGTCTCACACGTGTACACGCATGGGTGAAAAGTGATAACATGGTTTTGTAGTGCTCGCGGCTGTCTACACGGTGGACGGTTCAGATCGAGCTTATGGGGCACGTGTGGGGCCCACAGCTGATCGCAAAAACGGCCAGCGGCCGTGCATTACACGGACGCGAAAACGGAATTTTCTTCCGCTGTGATGATCGGTGGGGTCCACTGAGCTTTCTTTTTGAAAATCTACACCGTCCATTGGCTTCATGTCGAAAAACCGTCCGGAGAGGAGTCTTTTGAGAGTGGAAGAGGTGTGGCTCGCAATATCTTTCACTCCACCGTCCGTCATACGTTGCAATTGCATCCGGACATGTGAAAATGCATGGGTCCCAGAAAATACGTGGGGTACGGTCGGTTTGACCTTTTGAAATGAATGAACAGTTTGGATCTTCAAAACATCAGGTGATGGTGGCCCACCTGCATCCGTCCGTAAGACCGCTAGCGAAAGAAGAAGAAAAACGGAAATTTCCGTTTTTCTTCGGTCAGAAGCCTTCTTGACCAGACCATTCGTCCTGTGCACATCTCATGTACATGTACCCTTTGTACATGCAATGCACATGTAGGGTCCATAATGACGTATCTTAGGAATCTGTTCCATTCATCCATTTCATCAGCTTATTTAAATAGTTGATACCAAATTTGAAGCATATCCAAAGATCAGGCGGGCCCCAAATTACAGATTCATGGGCTGATCTGACCGTTGGGCCACTTCTGGAGAGATCTAACGGCTGAAATTTGACTTGTATGGTTAATTTATGGTCGTCAGACCATGTATGAAGTTCTAAGCCAAACGGATGGTGGGAACCTCATGATCTTGCATTCTGGACATCCTTTAGGCCACTTGAGCTTCAGTTCCTTGATTTTCTCGGATCCCTGGCGTGTAATTTCAGTCGATCTTGGTCCCCTGGAGTGCGTCCCTTGCCTTGGTGCATCTTGAGCGCTAAAACCATACTTTTAGCACCTTTTTACAGTTCATGCTCTCAATTACACCCTGAAACATAAACACGATAAAACAAGCCATTAGATAGCATTATATTCGTAAATCCAGTTAATATCTGGGGTCTAATATGTAATATTTGACCCTCAACAGATTTTTCATGCCAATCATGTGGAGCCCATCCTTATTTTTTGAAAAAAAAAAAGTGACATGTTGATGCATGTCACCGAGAAATCTAACCTCCCTCCCCGACCTTCTCTCTCATTGTCTTCCTTATTCGGTTTCAGTTCACACTGATAGCTGCATGCCTTGACCCATCAACCTTACCCCATCCATCAAGCTGGGACCCATCGACCCGATCTATGTCGTCCATCCGAACAGACCATCATGAACCTTATCTGTTGATGCCCCTTGCTTTAACCTCCATGTGCAGCACACTATGAATCTCCAATCAAGACACAGTTTGAGTTCCTACCTTATCTCGTTGCTACGTAACCATTGGACATTGTGGATCGTTCATCTGGTACCTTAATGGACTCGCATAGCTCAGCCATATTTGGAAACCAAGTTCACTAAGAGTTTCCGCAGAACTCCTCACCTCCGTTTCCTCCTCCCCACACTAAAGGAAGCTTGATCCGTCTCAGTCATTCACACATTTTGTGTTGTTATACATCCAACAGACTTCGACACTCCAACACATCTTCAAGTCGAATGGCCAATCAGAGGTCAACATCTCAATTCTTCTCTGCGTCTTTAGTAGTTATGAACGTGCGATAGTCAAAAGCCTACTTCTTTGTACCAACTGATTAAATCCTTTCAAACCTTTGATTTTCTAGGCCCACAAGCTTTGTGGGGCCCATCTGCATTGTTCAGAAGCATTAAACCAAAGAAGCATGTATTGGAGTAGATTTCTCCAGGATCATCCTCATCATTTTTGTCGACAACCCACCAACTTAACCTCACGATATAACTTTATTTGATAGCATTAATCAACCTTCTCAAAACAATTTAAAGGCAGTATTCTTCGCAAAACAACTCCATGCAGCTTTAGAAAGTGGAAATTGTCCCAATTTTAGCACATAAAAATAGCTCATATGCAACTCAACCGAGCCTTCCCAGTGAGAACTTAATTATAAAAACTTTTAACAACTTCACTCACATCCAAAATCCCCTACAGAAACTGTCCAAAAACATATTGGAACCTCCAAAGAAGAAACACAATAGAAAGAGAAGTAGAAAAAATAGGAGAACGAGAGAGGTCATTATTGTGTAGTGAGTTGTGACTCATAAAATCTTGTCGTTGGGTTTGCTCCGACCTTGCTAGAGTACTTGAAGAAGACAACCAAAGGAGAAGAAAAGAGTTACAAAATAAGAAAGAGAAAATAGATAGAAGAGAGAAGAATAACTTATGATTTGAAGATATCGAATCAGTCGATTCTCCATCAAACAAGCCCCCGCCTTGCCAAGTTCGGATCAATTTCAAAGCTCTATCTTGTCCTCAGATCATCTCCAAGTATTCCCTTTTCGATCAGGATCAAGCACAAGTTCGATTCACATGTGCACTCTTTGCATCCAATGCACCATGCACTCGCCACATGTGACTCACTAAGTTAACTCAATGAGTTAGCACCGTGAATCTTAGAAATGGGGTTAAGATCTGATAACCCTAATGATATCAACTGGTGATTGTAATCATGCCCTAAAATCTCCAGAAGATGGTTCTAGCATTCAAGACTTAAATCTATCAATTAGGTCCTTATATTTGAATATGTATAATCATCTCCAGATCGATACATGTCGAGTTATATCTAAACCAAATTCGAAATCTTTTCACCAACTTAAGACAGTAGGAGTTGCTTGGTGCATAGATCAGCCACGTTAGAAATTTGACCCTTCATCAAATCTTCTCACAACATGTAGGTGATCTTCCCAGTTGAAAACCCTATGATTACAATGTTACCTTGCGTTAGCATGTGGATTTTAATTCTTATCTTAGTGTATCATTGTGTAGAATAAATTCATTTAATTGTTTTTACATGTTGTACATCAGATTTGTTTAACTCATATTACATGTGTAGATTGAATTTAATTCATTATAATTACATGTTGTGAACTGAATTTATCATTATTGGTACGTGTTATAGGTTAAAATTATTTCGTCATTGTTACATTTTTTAAATGGAATTTAGTTGTTTAATGTTACATATTGGAGAATGAAAATATATGATGATTGTTTTGTGTTTAAATTATAGGTATTCTGTCTTAACAGGATCAACATCACTCTTTTCCGAAGGTCATTTCGTGAAAGGATCAATACACACGAGTGCTTACCGTGAATTGAACCAAAAAAGATTTTGAATGATTGTCTTATTTTATTTTATTATTATGAATATCAAATTGTTACTATTGACATTTAAAATGTCAATTCAATACTTTCAATTAATCATATTTATTTTAATGAGATATATTGGTATTATTGTCGAATTGTCAATTTTGGGAATGATGTGACCCTACGAGCCGTCACGCTCACACCTATATAGATTGTTTTACAAGGCTTATGTATGCAGAACCAGATGAGAAAGATTGAAGACTTTTCCTTTTGATTATTTAAAAATTAATTAAAATTCAATATTTTTTTACTATCAATGTAATTAAAGATTCAAGGATTGATTAGTGAACGTTATTTAATGACAATGATTATTATCCTTTTAGTTTCTCTGATTGTCTTGAAAATGCATGGAAACAATGTGGGTTGTGATGTATATGTGTTTAAATTCAACTCACGGTCTAAGAATTCAGATTCGGGCCTGGCCAACTCAGATACCGAATTTCGGGGCTTGACATTATAGGTGTAAAGTGTTTACATGCAGTCTTATTTGGCTTTTAGTAATCAGATTACAAGGAAACATTTGTCTATGTTTGGATAACTTGAAATCTATTTACAGCGTGCAATTAGGTATTCACTCACAACATAGCATAGAGTGGTAAATTCTTTAAAAATAATCAAACGACATATAAAGTTTTTATGTAAGATAAATCATTGGGATAGGCCCAACTCAATAAATCTTGTGGCCGATTTTTACGGTAAATAAAATCACTTGGTAGGCCATAAAAATGGGCCCATTAATTCAAACATGACATTAAGGTTTGATAACATCCCAACGTATGAGAAGTTTTAACCCTAACAACAACAACAGAGAGAGGGGTTTGTCCTCTCTCTCTCTCTCTCTCTCTCTCTCTCTCTCTCTCTCTCTCTCTCTCTCTCTCTCTTTTACTTCGTCTTCTTCTTTCCTTTTGGGTCCTTGTAGTCGTTGGAAGATGATCCACAACTTTTTAGGATTTGAATTTTTTAAAAAATTATAATCATTGCCTAAAATCCCTTTAAAGGAATTTTAAATTACAACTAAAATCTATAATCAAATTACAACCTACAATTTGATTACAGGTAGATATACTCATTCAAACACCTTCAGTATTCTAATAACATGTAAACAAATTCGACTTTAGAGGCATCCCAACGACCCCTAAAAATATAGTATCAACATTTTCTTAGCAACTTAGAGACATCTGTTGGGGGTCGTTGCACAAAACCTTAAGATTTATCCTCCCAAATACACCAGAATTATTGGATAATAAAGCAATGAAATAAATCAAAGCACAAACCACACAACACAAGACATTTTTACATGAAAAACCCTCAAAGAGGTAAAAAAGTATGGGACCTCGTCCAGATCAACAATCCACTATGAAGTAGAACATTACAACTAACCACATGCACACACCACTTGGATCAAACCTTTTTCACTCACGCAAGAGTTTATAAACAATAAGAGAATAAAGAAAAATGGAGAGATCTCACCGATTATGAGAACGTAGAAGCACTGAGATGTCGAGTGCATAGTAGATCACCTCTACGAGCAAAACCTCCCCCTTCCACAAGCTTCCTCTCTCTCTTTCTCTCTCTCACACCTTTGATAACCCTAAACCCTTTAGCAAACCCTTGTAAAACATTAGAAAACTCTCTTGCATTGCCTAGAAAAGTCCTAGGAACTCCTATTTATAGTTTAGGAAACTCCCTTCCGCACCATGGCGAAAACCATCTCAAATTTACGCGGTCCACACAAAATACGGACATGAATCAGCGTAACCTCGACTGGTCGAGTAGAGTCCTCTACTGGTCGAGTGGAGCTTCGACCGGTCGAGCAAACTCCTCGACTGGTCGAGTAGTGTGGAAGAATAAAGTTAATTGAATGCTGGACTTTGAGTCGAGCACCACCCTCGACCAATCGAGTGACGATGAGAAAATCTCCATCAAATCTCTCCCTTTTTGACTTAGGAGGAATTCATCTTCTTCAAGCTAGCTCAGTTTCTACAAACCTCAAACTCGCCCTTGAGCAAAGTATTAGTCATCATGTATGACCCATTATCATCTCTGTTGACCTTCTCAAGCTGTAATACCTTCTATTCCAAAGTATCTCTAATCCAGTGATACTGAATCTCTATGTGCTTCGACTTGGAGTGCTGACTTAGATTCTTGCTCAAGTGTATGGCACTTTAACTGTCATAATAGACCACGTGCTGCTCTTGCTTCAAGCTATGTTCCTGTAGGAACCTTTTCATCCAAAGCATCTCTTTAGATGCCTCTGTGACTGCAATGTATTTGGCTGTTGTCGACAATGTTACGACCTTCTGTAACTAACTCTACTAAGAGACCGCTCCTCCTACAAACATGAACATGAACCCCGATGTAGACTTGCTGAAGTCTATGTCACCTGTCATATCTGCATCTGTGTAGCCCTCTAACACAGGTTTTTCGTCACCATAACATAGGTTCAACCTGGATGAGCCTCTTAGATACCGCAATATCCATTTTACCATTGTCCAATACTCTTTGCCAAGATTGACAAGATACCGGTTGGCAACACCAACCGCATATGCTATGTCTAGACACGTACATATCATAGAAAACATCAAACTTCCTACTGCTGACGCGTAGGGTATCTTCCACATCTCATCCACCCCTACCTTCGTCTTGAGACATTGATTGTCGCTCAATCTGAAGTGACCATTCAGTGGAGTACTGACTGGCTTCATTGTATTTATATTGAACTGCTTTACGACTTTCTCAATATACCGCTCTTATGACAGCCAAAGCTTCCTACTGCTTCTGTCACGGGTTATCTCCATTCTTAGAATCTGCTTAGCTAGGCCCAAGTCTTTCATCACGAATGACTTGCCTAACTCCTGTTTTAGCTTGTCAATCTTCTTGATATCTTTTTCCATGATGAGCATGTCATCAATGTATAACATCAGAACTAAGAAATCAGAACTTGTGCGTGAACACACAATAGTCCGACTCCATTCTTTCATACCCATACTTTAACATGAACAAGTCAAACTTCTTATACCATTGCCTTGGAGCTTATTTCAGCTCATACAAGATCTTCCTAAGCCTACACACCATATGATCTGTGTCCTTGACTTCAAACTCCACTAGTTGGTGCATGTAGATCTCTTCTTCCAAGTCACCATAGAGAAAGATAGCTTTAGCATCTAACTGCTCTATCTCCATATCCATGCTAGCCGCCAACCTAAGCAACACCCGTATGAATGTCATCTTCACCACTGGTGAGAATATCTCCTCGAAGTTTATAGCTTTCCTCTGACCAAACCCTTTCACCACAAGTCTGACCTTGATCCTCATCTGTGATTTGTTCTGTTCAATCTTCTTTCTGAATACCCACTTGTTACCCAAAGCTTTCTTTCCCTTAGGCAATTTTACCATATCATAGGTGTGATTCTTATGCAAGAATTTCATCGCTTCTTACATAGCTTTCAACCATTCTCCCTTATTCTCATTGGCTAGGGCCTCAAAATAATCTTTTAGCTCTCCCCTATCATTAAACATAATGTACTTATATGGCGAGTACCTCTTGGACGGTTGTCTGTCCTTAGATGACCTCCTCACCTGTGGCTCAACAAGTGAATCAAGTGGGGGCTACTTTCCTGGTCCATCTTCTGTAGGAACTTCCTCGTCCTCTGCACCTTGTTGTACTCCCCCGTCATCAGGCACCACGAGAGGAATAACCGGATCCATATCCTCTAGCTCACTTGAACTAGATTGGTTCTTCTCTGGCTTACGAATGTCTTCTATACATTGATCTTCAAAGAAAATCATATCTGTGCTCCTAAGGAGCTTCTTCTCGGTTAAATCCCACAATTTGTAACAAAACTTTTCATCACCATACCCCAAGAACACACAATGTCTAATCTTCATATCGAGCTTGGACCTCTCATCCTTTAATACGTGAATGGATGCCCTACATCCAAACACCCTGAGATGACTGTACGATGGATCCTGTTCAGTCCACACCTTCTCAGGTACTTCTCCATTCAACAGAGCTGATGGAGACCTATTTATTAAATGCACCGCTATGTGCATTGCTTCTCCCAATAATGTCTTAGGTAACTTTGCTTGGGATAACATGCATCTGATTCTCTCTACAATGGTGCAATTCATTCGCTCAGCCATACCATTATGCTAGGGGGTCTTGGGAACCGTCTGTTCATACTGTATACCCAGTGACTTACAATACTCATGGAAGTCACTAATGTATTCACCATCATTCTAAGTGCGAATGCACTTCAATGATCTACCTGTCTCTCTCTCGACCATAGCATGAAATAATTTAAACACACAAAAGACCTCGTCCTTGGATTTCAAAGCATAAATCTAAACCCTCCTAGATACATCATCTATAAAAGTAAAAAAATACAATGCCCCACCCAAGATTTTTATCCTCATAGGACCACAAATATCAGAATAAACCAAATCTAATGCGTGCGCTTTATTAACATGAGAAGCAGATTTAACAAATGAAACTTTATGTTGTTTCCCTGATAAATAATTAATATAGGTTTTGAGAGATATACCTGTCATGTCTGGAAGGAGCTGCTTCTTTGTTAGTAGCTGAAGCTCTTTTTCACTCATGTGGCCTAGACGCCAGTGCCACATGTCAATATCTAAATCTTCCACTGCATTCAACCCACCCTTTCACACACTTATACTTACCTTGTAAAGGGTGCAACACTTCTTTCCTCTAGTTATGATCAATAAACCCTTGATGAGTTTCCAACGCCCACCAACAAATTGGCTTTTATAGCCATCATCATCCAACCTTTCCGTCGACATCAAGTTGAGGCGAAAGTCTGGGATATGCTTCACATCCCTGAGAACTAATGTGCAACCCACATCAGTCTTCACATAAATATCACTGACCCCTACGATCTTCGATACACTAGAATTTTTCAACTTCACGGTCCCAAAGTCACCTGAATTTTAGCTTATAAAGAAGTCCCTGCGTGGAGTCGCACGAAACGAGGCTCCCGAGTCTATTACCCAGTCGGTGTCCTGACTCGTACCCGTGAGACAAACATCATGATCTGTAAAAAGAATAACTACAACGTCGCCATCTGAAGTGATCGTAGTGGAATCTGATTAATCTTCTTTCTCATTTCCTTTTCATTTCTTGTCGTTCTTATTCTTACGACATTCATACTTATAGTAGTCATTCTTATCACAATTCCAGCATTAAACATCTTTTTCGGTATTTGACTTGCCTCTTGATTTATCTCAGGCCTTCCCGCCCTTTTTATTCTTTCATATCTTCTGTTCTTGTGTCACAAGGGCCTCTTGTTGAGTAGACCCCTGAGACTTCCTCCTTGTCTCCTCATTGAAGAGACATCTAGTTACTTGTTTCATGGATACCTTTCCGTCTGGCACAGAGTTACTTAGAGACACCACCAATGTCTCTCAGCTATCAGGCAATGAGCTAAGCAATAACAAAATCTGTATTTCATCGTACAGGACCATCTTTATAGCAGAGAATTGGTTCAATATATTGCTGATTTCATTCATGTATTCAGCCACAGAACCACCATCTTTGAACTTGAGATTCGCAAGTCGTCTTATCAGAAAAATCTTATTATCGGTTGTTTTCCTCTCATACAACCCTTGCAATTTCAGCCATACGTTAGTGGTTGAGGTCTCCGTAGACACATGGTGGAATACGGAATCATCCAACCATTGTCTAATAAACTTCGTCGCCTTCCGGTACAATTTTTTCTAATCGTCATCTGTCATATCCTTTGTTTTCACTGATATGCCTTGAATTGGAGAATTCAAATCTTTGCGATAAAGCAAGTCCTCCATCTTAACCTTCCATATGGTCCAGTTAGAACCATTGAGACTGATCATCCTTGATGAGCCACCTTTCATAATTCAGAGCTGATCTCACCCCGTTCAACCAACCTGAACGCTTTGATACTACTTTGTTGGGGGTCATTGCACAAAACCTTAGGATCTAACCTTCTAAATACACTGAAATTATGGGATAATAAAGCAATAAAATAAATCAAAGCACAAACCACACGGCACAAGAGATTTTTACGTGTAAAACCCTCAAAGAGGTAAAAAACCACAGGACCTTGTTCAGATCAACAATCTACTATGAAGTAGAACGTTACAACCGATCAAAAGCACACACCGCTTAGATCAAACCTTCTTCACCCACGCAGGAGTTTATAAATAATAAGATAATAAAGAAAAATGGAGAGATCTCATCGATTACGAGGACGTAGAAGCGCTGAAATGTCAAGTGCATAGTATATCACCTATACGAGCAGAACCTCCCTTCCACAAGCTTCCTCTCTCTCTTTCTCTCTCTCTCTTTCACACCTTTGATAGCCTTAAACCATTTAGCAAACCCTTATAAAGCTTTAGGAAACTCTCTTACATTGCATAGAAAAGCCCTAGGAACCCTTATTTATAGTTTAGGCAACTTCCTTCCGCACCATGACAAAAATCACCTTAAATTTACGTAGTCCGCACAAAATCTAGACATGAATTTGCGTAACCTTGACTAGTTGAGCAGAGTCATCGATCGAATGAGCAGACTTCTCGACTAGTCAAGCAGCACGGAAGAATAAACTTAATTGATCGTTGGACTTTGAGTCGAGCACCACTCTCGACCAGTCGAGTACCTCACCACTCAACTGGTCGAGCACCACTCTCAACCGGTTGAGTAGGACACTCGACCGGTCGAGCGACGAGGAGAAAATCTCCGTCAAAATCAACATGGCATCATCCTTAAGCCTCTTCACCCGTACGTCTTTTTGTCTACCGCATTATAATTATGGGTCAGCCAGTACCTCATTTCAGTATCAAGGGTTCTGGGCTGTACTGAGATTACAAAATTTATACAAGTGATTTTAGAGAATCTTCGGGGACATTCCAATGTATTCCCACTTCCGGCCCCTTCTCCGTTATCACCCTCCATACCCACCTCTCCTCTTTCAACTCCGCTAAATCCCCTTCGGCTGAGTCCTTAAAACCCTGACTTGGGATGTTTGCCACAACTTTAAAGAATCTACCATATCCATGCCATTCCTCGTTGAACGAATCCCTGCATAAAAAAGGATCTACCTCCGCCAAAGCTCATTCGATCAAACGTCAATTCCCAGTGGTTGGATGAATTCCTACATGAATTTGAATGTGCATTGCCATTTAAATTCAAGATCAGTTGCACTTCAACCCCACTCAAAAGTGAAGATTCATCCCATTTTAATGTTTCAACTCTTTAAGCCTACGACCCCTCCCATTTCAAGGGGATGTTCAACCCCTTGGTGGGCTTTGTCCCTCCTTTGTTGATAAAACTGTTCTACTACAAAAAGCAAGAAGAAGTAGGCCTCAGTACGATTCCATCTCCCTATGGCCGGAATGAAAAGTCCCCAACAGGACTTTGGTTGGAGTGGAGCCACCGTGTTTGTTCCTATGATGGTTGTTTTGGTGTTTGCTAAATTACATTTTTGGAATTAAAATTTATGAAATGGGAATTGGATTTTCAAAGAGAATCCACGAACAGTGTTGCGTGCTTCCTCTGAATGCGCCTGATATACATTCAGTGTACGCAGTCCTTCCCCAAGTTTTATAAGAGGGTTTGCAAATTTATCAATGGAGAAAACTACTACATATGAATTTTATGAGAAAAAACAAAAAGAGAATATGGATTTTAAATGGAGATTTATTACTGTTCGAGTGTTACCCATATTTGAAACTTCCACTGTTATTGGTCACACTTTCCATTTGTTGACTCCTTTACAATTTCTCACTGCATTGTTGCTTACAAATTACCTACTCTTCAGTGACCAAAACCTTTGGTAACAGCACCGTGAGTTGTTGTCCTTCCACCAGCAATAGAAAGTGGTCATTTCTTTTAAACAGGTATTATAGGATACCAACCTGTGGTTTTACGTAGCATGCACTACTTTTATAGTTCTTACATGTGGGGTCCATGCTTCGGCAAGCAAGACATGACCTTCTTCTGTTGGGTCAGAGACCATCATTCGTGCAGCAGCACACATTCAAGTAAAAACACGTCTAAGGCCATCTAAAAAACAGCCTTTAGCGTCTACAATCTGGGTAAAGAGTTGGTTTTTTGCCTACTTTGCATAAAATGCAGCCACAAGTGAGCCACCCATCTTCAAGCACTCCACAGATGTCACGAGTAATCAACATCCACTGTTGCGTCACTTCAAAGTGGTTATACAAGTACATATCTTGTTTACATGTGCCAATGTAGTAAATGTGTACAAGAGCCACATATGAATACAGGTCCAAGCATGCTATTTGACTAATGACAGTTCGATAACAGAATAGTCTATCCAGAAAGGTTCAAATAATGTATCTGAACGTAACTTTGATGGTAAACAAACCATCCCTCTTCTTTTTTTGTTAGTATGTTAGTACACACCCACTGTCAGTACACACTGCACTGTCAGCCACCCCCACTAGGGATCGATACCAAGACCTCAAGTGTTGAAACAAGGTATCTCCACTCAGTCTACCAGTTGAGCTATGGATCAGGGTGTAAACAAACCATCCCTGGTTGAGCTACGAGACTAGCTGAAAAGGAAGACTAGGTGAAAATGACTAATGGGTTTGGAGATGGGAAAAAATGAATAAATAGCAATGATGAGACACCAGCCACTTGGTTAGATCAAAGCAGTTATATAGGGTAAGGTGTGACTGGGAAGGGCAAACAAAAGAAAGATCTGAGGAGAAGGTTATCCATTTCTCTATTAAAAAATACAGATTTATTCATGCAACTATTGCTCTGAGCATATTTTCATTTTAATGAGCAATGAATTGGAGGGAGCAATTTAGAGAGGTGAAGGGTTGTGAGTAAAAGCACCACTTACATAAAGAGTTTAGAGAAGTAAACAGTTTCACTGGTGAAGCGTTTCAGTCTGTCATGTTTTACTCAGTCTTTACATAAATGAGTTTGGAGGAAACAATTTTTATAAGAAAATAATAAAAGGGCCACTGGTTTTGTCATTTGGAGGAAACAATTTCAGCCTCTTTTGGAGGAAAGTTTTTATTTCCACTAGTTTTTTAGCACCCAAATGCAGGAAATGACCAAACAAATGAATGACCTTTACGTAAGTGGGCTTTTTTCTCACATAAAAAACAAACCCTTAGACTAGAGCTTCCTCTACATTTCCTATATCCTACCATTTAAATAAATAAATAAATAACTCAACAATGACTCACAAAGTAAATATTCTTGTTATAAAAAAAAAGCCAAAATTATCAGTGATTTCTGCACCATTCTGATGCATGAGTTTCTGCACTATGGTACATCACCTGCTCATCAGCATACATGGAATGATTGCTAGATGGACACTGGATAGGAAAGGTAAAAGGATTTGGCCATTTAAAATAAAACACTTTACAACACCAAAAAAAGTATTAGCTGTAATGGGGAAATGGCCCATGGTGAGAGCATGCATAGACATTATGAACCCCGCTACTTATGCTTCAGTGGTTACGCCTGAGGACCGCTAGAAGCCTGCCAGACGATTTCTCCTTGAGTCGTTCCTCTCCCTCATCTCCAACCTGTTAGAAAAACTGATAAAGAGACCAATCTGGATGCAGTATGCTAGCCTACATGCACCACCATCACACAGCATGAGCAACTAGGCACACGCCAGAGATTTGAGCAGTGCATAAGGTGCGGTGGCATGGTGCAGAGGACAAGATTGAAAGAATCAGGCTGGTCCACTCATCGGGCAGGCCACATGCATATATAGAATGTGTACCATGGGAATTTATTAACCATCCATTATTTTCTTATGGGAGTTTGCTGGCCTGATGGGTGGAGCAGCCTATGGCTGCAGCAGTTGGAATGAGTGAGTTGGTTCAAATCAAAGATTCTAACAGGACCAAGACAAGGCCTAAAAGGACGTGGGTTGAGGTAGTAAGGAAATACTTCAATTAACTAAAGATATGGTCCATATACATGATTGGGATGTCCCAGGCATGTGCAAGGTTAGCAGGTGTGCTATGGGTAAAAGCCACATGTGAGGCTAGAAAGGTACAAACGTTACAAAATATTCAGCTTGACTATGTTACAAGGACAACACATTATTTATTTTTATTTTTAAAATTATGTCATGTGGATGTCCACATCATATGTGTGCAATGGTCAGCCATGCCTCCCTTCTCCTCCTCTCTGATTTTTAAATCATGGTTTTTAAAAAAAAAAATAACGATATCAGCCTGTTATGACCTGTTATAAACCTGTTATGGGCCCATAATGTCTAGCAATTACAGGCCCATTACAGGCCTTTTTTTTCTTTTCAGATCAGGTGTTACGGCCCTGTATCAAACGGGCACCCCCCAGTTGCTCATCTAGCATGATCTCAATCTATCTTGTTAGAGCAGGACTTGAGATAGTTGCTTCCTCTCAATTGTGTGCTTGATTTGAGCAGGCCATGATTCTCCCATTTTGGCTCCCAATATAGTCCCCCAATGTGTTTTTCATGTTGAACAATCCTCAGTGTTTTTCATGCACCCAACAGTCTGCCTGTTCAACACTCCCAGAGAGCATTTTTTGTAGGAAAAAAAGAACTTTTATACTTGATCATTAGTAAGATTTTATCTTGGGAATTCTTTAATAGAAATAACTGATTTTCAATTTTATAATGTATTTCTTTTACTCTTGGGATTTCTTTTCCATTTAAATGCTACGTAGGTGTGTTAGCAGATCTGACTTTTAGAAACTGACGTGTTTGAGAAACCTCATATCTGTGTTTGGCACTGCCAAGTCGCATGGGTCCTGGATTTTGTACCTCTTTTGCAATAAGCTGCAACATCTCTATAATATCACAGAAGTCAGGTCTTAGGGTGGGATCTTGCTGCCAGCATCTTTCAAGAAGTTCTCCAAGCCTTGGATGGGTATGCTTTGGAATTGTAGGTCGTAGACCCTGAAAACCACACAAGAAAAAATGATTTGCAGATATCCAACATGCATCAACAACAACAAATGAAGCAAAACTCGTCAATTTTGTGCATCTGAAGGAAATCAATATGACTTTTTCATGACATGAACTATTTCTTTTCTGAAACTCAAGATTCAAGTGGCATTTGATCAAAATCCCAAATAAGAGTATAATTGTGAGTCGGTAATTATTTATCTTTACAGTTCAAATTGAGAACAGAAATGAAAAAATTAAGCAAGAAGAGAAATAAAATGATATGCCAGGGCTCCAATGCATTTAATCACTGAGAGTTGATATGAGTAGGGCAAGTAATTAGGTGATCCAAACTGTTGACCTGATGAGCCCCACCATGAATCGTGGATGCCCTGAAAAGCCTTGCAGATCTACAGGAAACTATTCACGTTTGATGCCTCAGGTTCCTATAATTTCTTCAGTAAATGTGTAGCTTAATGAAAAGTTCTGAAAATCAGCCTTTATTTTCTTATATTTATCAACCAAATAACAAGCAGAGCATGAAACATTGACATCAGAAAAGCATCAAACTGTGTAAAAAGGTGAAGGGAATAAGCCGAAACTGGAAATACAATAAAATGGATGAAGATTATCAGAACAACTCTCAGTTTCATGTAGATGCAAAAACCTGTAGGGAAATATGCCACAGAAAGATGGATCTTCAAACATAAACATACAAAATTAGATTCACATATAACCAATGTTTAAGGTATCGGTATCGATACAAGTTTAGTTGGCCAGGGATACGGAAATGATATCGTTATCATCATTAATATCTCCGATTCCCAGAAATGCGGGGAAACATGGGAAAACAGTGGAATTTTAAAAAGAAACTTCATGAGATGCTAAAATACACATTTGAAATTGCGGTCTTACTGCTACAAGCGAAGCTAGAATATACGACTAACGTCCTAGAGGGGGGTGAATAGGACTTTTTAAATATTTAATTAGATAGGCAACAATCAATTCTAATTATTCATACACATCTATAGAAATAAGAAAAAGTGGATCTATCAATTCTACTATAGTGAAAACATCATTCAGGCATTCTGTCAAACATGTTTGCTATAATAAAAAGAGTCATTTAGTTTATTCAGCAAAATAGAACAGATAAAAGAATAAAACATTAAGCCCATTGCACACGATGTCTGGTGGTTCGGCTACGTGCCCACTCCACTCCCTGCTGACTCACTCTCTTAGAGTGTGCCGAATTTCACTATCCAAATAATTTTAAATCAGGTTCACCATAAACCTCTACAACCTAGACAAGGCTTACACGATTTGCATCCGTTGATGGCCTACACAAGGTCTTAGTGAGTTTGGATCTCAAATTCAAACACAAAGTCCTACACAAAGATGACTAACGTACTCTCCCATCAGAGGCCTACACAAGGACTTGGTAAGTTCGGTATTTCAAACTCTGAAACCCAATCCTACACAAGGATCGGCTTCCAGATACAATGGACTCAAATAAACTTTCTTACCTAAAGTGGACGAGCCCCATTGAAGTGACTTTGATGAAGATGTTTCTAAATCATGGAAGCATCTTCAGCTCCTTGAACCGCAACCTTGATGATGATGTGCCTTAGAAGATGCTGAGGTATGGGTCAAGGGTAGGTGAATCCTAACTTGCTAATGATGAGTATTTATGGTTATGGTTAGGATTCCCAAGGATGGGCGTTCAATGCTTTTCTAGCACAACAAATTTGCCATTAAAGATGGTTGTTGGAGTTCATTCTTCAATCCGAGCTCTGAATGCTCAACGAATATCTTTAACACAAGGATTGAAGGATGAATTCCATGAGGGAAGAGAGCTTGGGAAAAGGGTTTTTAGCTAGGGTTTCACACATTCACAAGTCTCTCTTTATTACGCACCAATTTGCAAAGAAACCCCCATTTCGTTTAAGTAGAGAGATATGCAACAGTCAAAAAATGGGCAAAAATCTATCAGCTTCAATAGCATCGAAGACTGCGATGCCATCGA
The DNA here is from genome assembly GCA_037074715.1 of Magnolia kwangsiensis. Taxonomy (NCBI): domain Eukaryota; kingdom Viridiplantae; phylum Streptophyta; class Magnoliopsida; order Magnoliales; family Magnoliaceae; genus Magnolia; species Magnolia kwangsiensis. The sequence continues at coordinate 105,933,590 of CM073575.1, read as the reverse complement.
GAAAATCCGATTTTATCTTGAATGGTTGCTGGACAATTTAAGTTCTCTGCTCAATCTTATCGAGTGGTCCTCGATGCCATCGAGGTGACCCTTCAATGTCATCGAAGGTCCCTCGATGCCATTGAGAAAATCCGGAATTTTTTCAATTAGCTTGCTAGACAGTTTGAAGTATTCGCTCAATGTCTCATCGAGTGGTCTTCGACGTCATCGAGGTGTCCCTTCAATGCTATCGAAAAAATCCAAGAATTTTACTTGAGCTTGCTAGACATTTTGGAGTATCCACTCGATGTCGAGTGGTCTTTGATGCCATTGAAAAAATCTAGGATTTAATCTTGAGCTTGTCGGACAATTTGCTCTACCTGTTCGATGTCATCGAAGACCCCTCCCCTCGATGGGTGGTCGATGGGATCAAAAATAGTCTGTTTTTCTGAAGTTCTTTTTAAACAGTTTTCTTCCCATGACCATTTACTAGCTCATATTGGATTGGTTTTTCTTATTGGCTTTAGGCTAGTTAGAAGGTCAAGTACATGGGTTAAGTATGGGTTTTGAAGAGGTCATGGCACTTCATCTTTTCCTTGCTTTTCTAATGCTTAGATGCGTATGATCTTCGAGTCTTCAGTCTTCAGTCTTCCATAGGGCTCTTTGGACTTGATGACTCACAACTCACGCTAATTGACAAAATAGGGCACTTACAATCTCCCCCTTTGTCAATTACGTAACAAAACCTAACAAAACCTATACAACTCAACAAGATTGTAACTTTACATGACCTTGCATATTTTAAAAGATTTACAGATTTAGCTTGACCCAAAACATTTACACAGCATATACATCTTCGTATGCACTCTTCATTGCTCCCCTTAAATCTCAACACCAAAAGTGTTATAAAAAAGATACAACACAACAAATTTTGGTGGAAGTATGTTTCTCTCCCCTTCTGTCAGTGATTGGCAAAGGATTCATACAAAAACAAATATCAAAACATATATTATCAATTTAAGCTTGAAAATATGTCAAATCATAAAGCTTAAAAGGAGAGAGACAATGGGAAATTAAATATTCAAGGTGGAAACCATGAAAGTGATGTATAATATTACAATAAGATAACCATCTAAAATGTACATGTAACACACAAACTGTTCATCCATCTTTGGTCAATCAAAAAGACTCAACACGATTGATAGGACACAACTCTCCCTAACTAGACGGCCCTAGTCCTGATCTGGAAATACCGTTGTGGCGGCACGTCAAGAAGGCCAGAATCTCCTACACAATCTGCTACAATGTATGCATCATCTGCTCCATCTGGGTAAGTTGCTCACTCTGCCTCGCCTGCTTCGCGCGTATCTCCGTCTGTATTGCCAACAGTTGGTTGAAGCAATCATGTTGTCAACGAAGCATCTCGATGTGACTGCATCATGAGTGGCATGCAGGGAGGCCTCTTGAGTATGGGTAGCATCGGTGCTCGTCTGCACATGATCTGCTACTTCGGGTGCGTTCATGTCGGCATTGGGGTTTGCTACTACCAGAGCAAGAAGATGCATCTTCTCGATGTTTTTGCCTGTGATTTTGGTAGGAGGCACAAGCACATTCGTTGTCAATGAGAAGTCACAATCCTGAGCGAGGAGGCAAATCAGATGTCCAAATGGGAGATACATGGTTTGACTCCCTCTTAAGGTATAGGCAATCTATTGTGGGATGATAGTAGGCAGACAAAGACAAACACCCATCCCCACATTGTAAATAATATCAACCAAAAATGGGGTGAGGTCCGCTTGATTGGTCCCACTCGAATATACATAGGTTGAGAAGATGGAGTGAATAATCCGAAATTGACTAGACATAGTCGATGACCTAAAAGCATTGTCGTGGATCCACGGCTCATCCCACCCACTACACAAAAACTTGGTTATCATGACCCGCACCTGGAGGGAGGTGAGGTCATAGTCGGGCTATGGATCTCTAGATAGAGGAACACCTATCAAGGTAGCGATACTTGCAGGGGTGATCTTCACTAGGCAGCCACTGCCCTCTACTTTGAAGGATGGAAGTTGTAAAGTGGGATTTTTGCATTTGGATAAAAATCGATATAATTGTTTTTTCTGGGTCATCCCCCCAAATTCGAGAACATTCTCCCATCCTATAGATTGTAGTATTGCATCTACTCCATAGGATTGGACGCATTGGACATCGACATTCCTCTCATATATAATTTTGCAACCTTTGTACTTGGCCAATGAAGTGTCTATCAGTGGTGTCTTCGGCACCAAGGGCTCCGCTGATGGTTCGGAGTGGCCTGAGGAGGGTTGAGGAGACGGGAATCGGCGAGCCGCATGATTTGGCCTCCTTGGAGCCAATTTCTTGGTCCGGGTAGGCCCAGAAGATTCAGCAACCACCGGTGCCTTCCCTTTGTTGTCCTTAGACATATTATCGAGTATTGAACTTACAAGGGCAACCAAAGTATCCTTCAAACTCTCAGTTAAGAAACCATAAAAATGAAAAGGAATGGGAATGTGGCAAATGCAATGTTAAGATTTTGGGTTTTCTATTTTGGAAGCATGAACCGTTGATGATTCACACTAAGAATTGATGTAAAAGAGAGAACAATGTGAAGGAACAAGGAAATCTTAGAAGACAAGGAAGACGAGATACCCACTGACCAATGCAAAATGAAATCTGAATGCGAGAGTTGGGGAGAAGGATTTGATGCAAAGAGAACTTGATTTTGACACTAAAATCGAACACACCTTCCTTCTACAACAGCTGTGGAGAGTCGAAGCAAGAAATCCCCAAAACGACGATTTGAAGTTCAAATGTCGTGCCAGATTTATATCGCTGTCCTGAAACTTCGGTGGCATCGAAGCTTTACTTCGGTGTCATAGAAGTCCCATAGAAGCTTCCATCAAACAATAGATTTGGAAATTTTGTTTTCCAACTTTGCAAAGAGAAGAATTTTGTTGTGAGGTGTAAGTAAAATTGGGAGTCCATGATCCACAAATACACACTCACATATACCCACACACAATAAAATAATAAAAAATTAAGGCTATGAATCCTCAGATTTACCAGTCAATTCACAAAAACCCGATAAATACCTATGAAGACCGATAAATACCTATGAAGAACATACCCCGATGGACTTTCGGAGATCTCCAAATTGATTTGTGTCAAGGGGTTTAGTTAATATATCAGCTAATTGCCTCTCAGTAGGCACATAATCTAGCGAGATGATATGCTCCTCAACAAGCTCACTAAGTCGTGGTATCCATCACTTTGGGATTCATCTAAGTCTGAGTTTGAATCCTTGGAGTCATCCCATGTGGCAGCCATTGCCTTCCCTTTTGATTTGTTTTTGGTGGGACATTTAGAAGAAAGGTGACCATACCCTCTATAATTGTAGCATTGGGGATCTTTTAACAGTTTGGGAGATTTACCTATGTGGCGTTTTGAGTCATACTTCTTCCCCTTTTTGTAGAAGATTTTTCCTTGATTCTTATTAAAAAACTTTTTGAACCTTTTGGCCAACAAGGCCATTTCTTCATCGTCATCACTGTCGTCCTCAGATTCATGTCTTTTCTGTGAGACTTTTAGAATAATGTTTTTGGATTTTGTGGGAGTTTTGAAATGTAGTTCATACATTTGCAAGGAACCTAATAGCTCTTCTACTTTCATGTTGTCGATGTTCCTACATTCCTCTATTATTGTGACCTTGGAAGAGAATCGCTCCGATAGTGATCTCAAGATTTTCCTACAAATATGTGTAACTGGAACTCTCTCCTAACCCACACATGGAGTTACATATGCTACTTAGTTTGGTGTAAAACTCCATAAATGCATCATGCTCCTCCATCTTTATGTTTTCAAATCGAGTTGTTAGGACCTGGAGTTTAGAACACTTTACTGTGTTGTTCCATTCATTGGTGGTTTCCAGTAAATTCCAAGCTTGTTTACCCGTTTTGCACATGCAAATTCTATTAAATTCTTCATGGGAAACAACGTAGTAAATAACATTTAACGTTTTTGCATCGCAGCTGGACTTGGTTTTGTCATAATCGGTCCAAAGCCTTTGAGGTTTGGATCTTGAAGTGGTATCACCATCGTTAGATACGATTTGTTCCATTTGTACTATCCACCCATTTTCAATTGTCTCAAATTGTATGGTCTGGGGATCTAAGGAAAATATGCATTCTAGCTTTCCAATAAGCATGGTTAGATCCATCAAAAAGTGGTAGTCTTGAGACCAACATCCCCTCAGTTTTAGACATATTTTCAGCTTCAACTAGGATCTTCCTCTAGGTTGTTAAGCCCTTCAAGAGAAATCCTCTCTAATACCAATTGAAATTGCGGTCCTACCGCTACAAGCGAATATTGAATATCTAACTAATGTCCTAGAGGGGGATAAATAGGACTTTTTAAATATTTAACTAGATAGGCAACAATCACCTCTAATTACTCATACGCATCAATAGAAACAAGAAAAAGTGGATATATCGATTCTACTATCGTGAAAACATCATTCAGGCATTCTGTCAAACATGTTTTCTGCAATAAAAAGAGTCATTTAGTTTATTCAGCAAAATAGAACAGATAAAAGGATAAAACAATCAGCCCATTGCACATGATGTATAGTGGTTCGGCTACGTGCCTACTCTACTCCCGTCAACTCACTCTCTCCTAAAGTGTGCTAAATTTCACTATCCAAATGGTTTTAAATCAGGTTCACCATAAACCTTTACAACCTACACAAGGTCTTAGTGAGTTTGGATCTAAAACTCAAACACGAAGTCCTACACAAGGACGAAAAACGTACACTCCCGTCGAAGGCCTACACAAGGACTTGGCGAGTTCGGTATTTCAAACTTTAAAACTCAATCCTACACAAGAATCAAATTCCAAACACAATGGACTCAAATAAACTTTCTTACCTGAAGTGAATGAGCCCCGTTGAAATGCCTTTGATGAAGATTTTCTTGAATCATGAAAGGATCTTCAGCTTCCTTGAACCACAACCTTGATGATGATATGCCTTAGAAGATGCTGAGGTATGGGTCAAGGGTAGGTGAATCCTAACTTGCTAATGATGAGTCTTTATGGTTATGGTTAGGATTCCCAAGGATTTGCATTCAGTGTTTTTCTAGAACAACAGATTGGCCATTAAAGATTGTTGCTAGAGCATTAATGAATGTCGGAGTTCATTCTTCAATCCGAGCTTTGAATGCTCAATGAATGTCTTTAACACAAGGAGTAAATGATGAACTCCATGAGGGAAGAGAGCTTGGGAGGTTGATTAACGTAGACGTATAATGGCCTGAAAATTACACTGATCAGATGAGGTTGATTTCCAATTGGTGACCATAAAATGGACTGTTAAAGGAAAATGGTCAGCAGTCTAAATTTAACCAGTGAAATCAGACACTTTAAGATCGTCCAACCAATTCAATTGTCCTGTGATCCATAAATAATGAGGCCCACAATTTCGCTGGTCCAATACTAGCACATGTTGCTACCGTCATCATTCTCGTCACCGTCATCATCATCTAAGCCTTATCCCAAAGTTAGCTACATGAATCCTCTTTTGCTATTCCACTTATCACAGATCATATCCTCGGTTAAACCATAGGTCCTTAGGTCTTTTCTTAATACCTCCACTGATGGGTTTTGCCATTGTCCTTTTAGAGCCTTTAACTTGAACCAACACACTCTTTAACTAGTCTAGTTCTTGGTTTCTGTTGCACATAGCCAAACCACCTTAGTTTACTTTCCCTCATCTTATTGCCTATTGTCGTTACTCATGAGCAATGTTATCATGTGCTCACATATGCGAAATGGCCTAGTGACATTGCATATGCCATGATGGCATACACAAAAAATGAAAGTATGCCATTTTATATTGTCTTGTGCAATGAGTATGCGATTATGCCAATAATCCCCAATGATCATTTTTTCTTGTTTTTTTTTTATACCATAGGGAACTTTTTCTTTCTTTCTTTCTTTCTTTCTTTCTTTCTTTTTGTGCAATTTAACAGCCGATTTAGAAAAGCTTCGCAGGAGATATGGATTTAGGAGTTGTTGAACATCTATTTACTTAGATCGTTGATTTCCTTTCAAGAATAATGCGCAGTCCTTGTCACATATAAAGTAAAATGAAATGTCTCAAGAGATGATGAACAGTAGCATAAAGTAAAATGAAATGTCTCAAGAGATGATGAACAGTAGCATTATTGATCTTCTACAAAAGATTGAAACGGATGCATACCTTTTGAACAACTCCTACAGCTGCTTGTAATGGGGTTAAGTACTCATAAGGAAGCTGAGCAAGTAATAAACCAAGTATAACATAAAAGCAGTTTCAGTATCTGATTTTATTTTATTCTTTTCCGATCACAATGTAGTAAAAATGTAAAGTAAATGCCAACACAAAATCAGAGATTCAGCTCAAGTTCCAAGAAATGCTACAAGTTGTCACCTTTCCTGTGAGCAGCTCCCATAGCACAATTCCAAAACTGAAAATATCAGCCTTGTGGTCGTAGGGCTTGTGTTCTATGACCTTCAGCACACAATCATAATGATAAGAAAATGCCAGGAAAGAGAAACCTTTTCTTTGGAAGGTAAAAGAGACACCTATTGGAACATAATTCACAAGAATTATTGGAAAAGATGATGCACTTGTGTCAATCATTCTATTATAAAAACAAGTATGACCTGGCTGACAGAGACTTTCAGAAGAATCAGAAACCAAAATATCAAATCAATTTATTAATGTCGCCATATATTATACTTTTTTGGGACAGCTATGACAATATATTATATGTTACAGATGCTTAGCAGCTATAAATAAGAACCAAAGTGCAATATTAGTGTAATGCTACAGTACATGAAGCTATGCTCAATGAACTTGGACATCGACTTATGGCCATCAGCCACCTAGATTAGGGTAACAAAGTTCAATATTGGCATAGTAGTGTGATTCACCAAGGAAGCTATGTAATCAGAACCAGGTTCATCACCTCGGCTCTAGTTGCCCAGGATTTTTTTCTGGTCCTAGCGGTTTCCGAAGGTCTAGCTGACCAACTGTTAAATGCAGACCAAGGCTTAAACTGGTGGCCAACTTTGGTCCAAATATGATTTCATGACTAGAAGCATAAAGAGCAATTGCACATAAACATTTATTTTCTGTGATTATAGAAGAATCAATATGCAAAGAGGATATCTACCGTGGATGGGACCTGATTGATTGTCTCAGCTATTCTATTCTGAGTGTTTTGACGACTTTGTCTGGGTCAATATCAAACATCACCATAGTTGTGCTCGTGATATTTTTTCATTCCTTTTTTTTTTCCTTATTTAAGGTTCCTGTCTGGTCATAGCCTGAACAGATAAAACACCACAAAATCGATCACTACTACTCACGTCATTCCAACCACACATACGCAATTGATCAGGCCCAACCTCTGCACTGGAAAGTGTTTTTCAACTACAGTTATGGGACCTCCTTTCAGTTATTTTTGTGCATCATTGTATCATTCCATCTGTTCCTATATCATACTTTGGACACCAAAAATATTTTGCTTATGTACTATCCTTAAGTTACAGATTTCAAGCACTATGAGCCTGTAAGCATCAAACTTTGCCAAGTCCATCTGAGAGTGGAAAATTAGAGTGAATAAAAGGAAGTTCACCAGCATCAAGAGTACATTATTGTAAAGATCTGTAAACTACCATTTTCTCCATCATGGAATAGATTCACAATTGCACAAAGACCTATAAGGGTCATTTGTGAGCTTGTAAATGGAGATAAAAGGAATCCGTTTCACATTTCACATTTACTCAATTGTGTTTGGATGGGAGTAAATGAAATGCAATGAATGAAATCCAAATATTTTGTTTGGATGAGAGTAAATGGGAGGGATTGGATTGCATTGGAATTTTTAAATATATTCTTTTTTTTTTCTTTTTCTTTTTTTTTTGAGAAAAAAGAGGCCTTTATTTGTTCAGTACCGAAACAAGAAGACCTTTTCTCTCAACAATATTCAACTATAGATTTGCATATGCAATGCTAGGGTAGGGGAAGTTGTTTGTGAGAAGTATACTCTCATCCCCCTTCATGACTAAGAGAAAAGGTCTTTAATATCCCAAATCGGCTTTAATATCCCAAATTAGTGTACAAATGTGATATTTGACAAAATGATTGTGATAAGCCCATTGAAATATATGCTTTAGCCAATAATGAGGAAATTTCAAGCCTCATGTGGGCCACAAACATAAGCATCACAAACATGCAACTTGCCAATGTTTTTTAACCGTCCATTTAGATGGCCAACATTTGGACGGTTTGGATCAATCTATTGGTGTTATTTTAGTAATGTAGCCAATAATTGGATTGTTTCAGAGTATCATCAGTGTGCCACATGTACGACAAACATATGCATAGCGACACCTTTGTTTACTCATGCGACTCTCCAAGGGATCCCAAAAAGGCATTCCACCCCATTGTTCAAGGTAGTTACAGGCTTAGAAGGCACTACAATGATTTGAATAAAATATGGATAAAGCACAATTAGGAGAAAATTAGGTGGGCAGAGAACGAAAAAGTGAAGAAAATGGTTTCTCCTCACATAGACGGGGTAATGTGGGAATAAACAGTTAAACTAAATGTAGCTAAATGGTGAAAATATCCAAACAATGAATACATGAAGAAGAAGCACTATGAAGAAATAAAGACATGGAAATGCCATCTAAGATATTTATCTGTACCCAAAGCTGCAAATCAATAGATCACCGAACAATCACAACTTATCACATGGAGAATCTCAAAACACAAATTTAGATGTTTTGCAAGTAAAATGACAAGATACATAAATATGAAACAATGCTCTAAACATTGTGGAAAAAAAAAAAAAAAACAAGAACAAGAAAAAGAAAGAAACAAATGCCCAAAATCGACTCTTGTGACCATATAACTACTGATTTATATTTCATTTCATTCCAACAAAATATCTTCTAGCAAATAGAACCATCCGCAGCCCATAAAATCAGAGGACACCTTGCTAATAGGTTGAATGTTTTTTTTTTTTCCTTTACCGCTTTGAAATGTGCTCTCAGAAAACCAAGAGTACACCCATTGGAAGAAGAGCAGCTATATGATATTGATATGCCACCAGGCTCCTTCCATCCCTCTCACCCTCCTCCCTCCCTCCCTCTTAAATATTTACATACAGCAGCACCTCCATTTCACAGGAACCAACACCCATTCTAGTTGACACTCTCTTTTTCTCATTCTAAAAGAAGTCCAATCTTCTGTGCCTAAAAGAAAGAAGGAAAACAAAAAAAAAAAAAAAATAGATGTCCAATCTTTAAGAAGATCAACCTAGAATTCCCAAATCCTTCAAAGTTAATTCTTGAATCCTTGAACCCACATTGAAAAATACACACTCATGAAATCCACTGGCACAAAGTCTAGAATCTTTCAATCAGCTCACTTATTTCCCTGAAATCTGTTCTTGACTAAGACATTTGAAATGGTCAACATCCGAACCCAGCAAACTTACATTGTTTCAGTAGCACTATCATGCAGGGACTAGACAGAAATTTAGACAAGAGATGACAGAGAAGGAAAAGTTTACTTGATGGTTTTTATGGAAGGCATGCTTGGAAGAAGAGTTCAAAATAAAGATGGACTGCCTAACTCTAATGGTAAGGGCTTGGGTTTTCTTTCTTCTCACTCTTGGAAGATTTACTGAAATGAAAAGAAAAGGAAAAAAAGGTCCAGTTCTAGTAGTCTATTTGAGGGGACCTTTGGTCCCTTTCAGAAATCACAATAAAATGTACGCGAAGTGTCACCTCAGGAGCCATCCAACGATATGTTCCAGTTTCTGCAGTCATAACTCCAGATTGAGTTTGTACCCTGGCAACTCCAAAATCAGCAACCTTGACAACCTGCAGCATTAACATTAGAGCATTTCAATCAAACAAAATCAAGCATCAGAAGCCAGTTTGCTATTTTAAAAATAAAAAATTAAAAAACAACTCACCATAAACTTGATAAAGGTTATGCACATGAATTTGTACATCAAAATTAGGCATGTTTGACAAACTAATAAGAAAAATAATAAGAAAGGACACATTAATGAGTCCAGCAATCAAAACTTTCTCCACACATACTGACACAATCAGACAGGCTCCCTCCGTAAGTGCCCTGGCCCCAAAATAGGCCAGTCAGCTCATCAGGTGGGACAAATGTACATGAAAAGATGGGATGGTGAAAAGATAGGTGAACAATCATGTGGCCAACCTGATGAGCACCGTCTTGAATTCTGGGCTATAGATCATCCACAAGGGTGCTTGCTTAGTGAACAGCCTGGATCTCACGATGTCATGTAGCCACATGTGGGGCGAATCTCATTCACATGTATTACAAGTATATTGACCGCAGTGCTTTCAGTATCAGTGTCAATGCATGTATCACACCCTTGGGACATGGAAACCAATCAGTATTGAATGAGAAATATTGCACGTATCAGGGAATGCATTGCTGTCTGAGGGAAATTTTGCGAAACATTGAGGAAAATGATAAATTTTTTGAATGAAACTTCAAGAAACATTGAAAGAGACATGATTACACACATGGAACTCCAAACATAATGAAAAACAAGAGTGCCTAATAAGTTTGCTTTGTATATGGTCCAAAACTATACGTTGTTTAACAGAAGTGATCCAATAATATCTAAAAAGAGTTCATATAATTCATAAATTACACAATATAGGTACCGAAACAAAAACAATATATCCATAAACAAAAAAGGAAGCAAAAATACATCCATGACCACTACATCCTAGCAAGAGATTCTCCCAAAAAAATCACTGAAAAAAAAAAAAAAACCAAGTTTTTTATTCACTTTATATATATATATACATGTTTTTTCACTTCCCACGGATTGCCCCAATATTATCAATAAGGATCACATGTGGGAAACTTTACAAATGAAGCCCGGCAATATCTCATGATATCATTGAAAAGAGTTCACATAATTCATAAATCTTATATCACAGGCAATGTTTTAACTATCGGCAATATCGGCCAATATATCCCACGATATATCTTATATCCCACCTGTGTGATACGAAATGCACAGGTAGTGCCGATATCCCACATGTTCGATCCGGTGAGCATTTTCAACTTCCGAACTCTTTTTTTTTTAATTATTGAAATTATTTTAAATCGGTGTCAAATGGTTATAAATCCATTAGTTCTTCATGTTTTGCATGAAAAATCATGGACTTAGAGATTTGATTTGATATCCATTGGTTCTTCATATTCTCTGTTTTGAAAAAAAAAAAAAATTTCCTTCAATCAATTATCAATTGAGACTAATTTCAAAGTATTTAGGAGCATTTTATGATACGATCATCACATACACCCTAATTTCAACATTTTAGTGTAGGTGGTCTGATTTGGGAAATTTTGGGGAAATCGCTTGCAATGTTGCACTCCAAACATAAAATCAAGCATGTATAAGGGTTGATCTACTGATTTGTTAAGTCCTTGTCAATTTTTTTTCTTAAAATATTATTGTTTTTCCAAAATTTCCCTCCAACCAGCTGTCAATTGAGACTAATTTCGAGGTATTTAAGAGCATTTGATGAAATGATCATCACATGCACTTTAAAAGTTATGCATTCAATTTGAATATATTTGCATTAGTTTAGTCAAACAGCGCATAACTTAGGACCCTTTACAAAGGAAAACTATCATGTGCACTTCTTTTTTGAGATGTTATTATTTAAAAGTGTGTATTAAGGTCTTTTTTAACAATCCCTGAAGTTTCATTGAAAAATACAACCATTTTCCCAATGTTTCCCTATGTTTACCAAAAAGCACGATAAATTACCTGATACAAACGATATATCCCATGTGATAACCGATACGTATCTGTATCCAAAGGATGTGATACATAACAAGATGTTGATATTTTGAACATTGATCACAGGTACCAAAACACATACTACATCCAAAAACTAGTAAAAAAAACACAAAATTACATTTATGCCCACTACATCCAACCAAGAGGTTCTCACACAAAGAAAAATCACTGAAAAAATGAGTTTTTTCCACTTCCCATTCTGCCCCAATATTGTAGATACGTATCACATGTTCAAATGAAAACAGGAAGCTTCACAAATTAATCCTAACAATATCTTGCGATATCATCGATACAATATAAGGGGAAAAAGGAGAGGAGATAGGAGAAGTGAAAGGGAGAGAAATGTGAGAAAGAGAAAGGAGGAGAGAGTTCAGGGGCAAAAAGACTTACGTAGGCCCTAAATGACTACCACTAGTTATATCATTAGGAACAAAAAGATATGGTGCTCCACAGGATTACACAGACATATCTCTAAACTCACCCCTCGAATTAGAGCATGGATATCAATCATTCCTAGCATAGAACACATGCACAATGAATGATGACGACTAGTCCCCTCGGCTAAAAAGTCAAGTTGATCATCAAACTTTTGATACGACATACAAATATCCTTCGATTCCACCTTTTTACAAATAAAATGGCAATTAACCTCGATAGGCTTGGTGCGTTCATGATCAATCCGATTAGAGGAGGTGAATTGTGGTAAGATTTTGAAATGAAACACCATAGGTGACGAAACAGGTGCGCTCGACTCGATCAACAAGGTTTCAACCAAAGAAGTTACATATACCATGAGCCATAGTCCTATATTCAACTTTAACAGGGTAACAACGTATTGTTTTTTGCTTTTCCACGTGACTAGATTCCCAACTACTAAAGTGTAATAACCAGAAGTAGAATGACAATTGCAAAGGGAGCTAGCCCAGTCCGCATCTATATAGTCCTCAACATGAAGATGACAATTCTTGGAATATAGAACCCCTAACCAGGTGAGCCTTTGAGGAAGTTCAAGATGTGACAAACAACATCCAAGTAATTGGTGTGTGGGACGCATGCATGAATTGACTAACTATGCTAACTACACAGGCAATAGCGGGATGAGTGATGGTCAAATATATGAGTTTTACTGACTTAATCAATTGATACAACTGGACATCAGCCAAAGGTTCACCATTGTTAAGTTGTAAGTAGTGATTCTGCTCAATGGGAGTATAAACACACAAAGCACCAAGGTGAACACCACCACGGAGGAGATAAGAGCGTACTTCCTTTGGAAGAACACAATACTACCTAGACCTTAATATCAAACTTTGTGCCAAGAAGTGACTTTAAAGATTGGATGGTAACAAGATCATCGCTAGTTACAATGACATCATCCACATCTATAATAAATAGAAAGGCCCGCAGCACACTTGAAGAAGAGGGTATGATCAGTGTTCGAAATATCGGTATCGCACAATGTATCGCACCCTTGGGATACAGATACATATCAATTATCGCACGGAATATATCATTTATATAGCATAATTTATCGCACTTTTTGGGAAACATGGGGAAATATTGGGAAAATGATTGAATTTTTCAATGAAACTTCAAGTATTGTTAAAAAAGATCTTAATACACACTTTTAAATCATAACATTTTAAAAAAAAAAAAAGTGCACACAATAGGTTTACTTTGTATAGGGTCCTAAGTTATACGTTGTCTGATTGAACTATATTAAAATATAATGCATAACATTTATAAATGTATTAAGACATGTATATCCACACCGTCCATCTGTTTTGCCACCTTAATTTACGGTACCATCCCAAAAATGAAGTAGATCCAATTATCTAGTGGACCATGCCATAGGAAACAATAAGAAACAGTGTTGATTGAAGACCCAACCATTAAAACCTTCTTAGGGCTCACCTTAATGTTTTTGTAGTGTTTATTTACCATCTAATCTGTTGATAAGTTCACATAATCTTGGATGAAAGAAAAAAACAAATATATGATTGATCCAAAACTTTTGTGGCCCATTAATAGTCAATCACCACTTTTTCCTTTGGTATGGTCCACTTGATAATTGCATGTGCTTCATTTTTTTTGGATAATATGCTAAAATGATTTGGTATCTACACTGTTAATTCATTTTGACAAATCATTTTTAGGTATGGGCAAAAAAAAATGAAACAATTCCAAATCTTAGGTGGACCACACCACACAAAAAAGTGATCATTGAATGGCAACCATTAAAAAAAAAAATTGGGGGCTACATAAGTTTTGGATCAAGCTAATATTTATGTTTTCCCTTCATCCAGGTCTATTAGACCTTATGAACAAATTGGATGGCTAATAAACATCATGATGGGCCCCAGGAAAGCTTCAACAGTGGATAACATTCCCACCACAACTTCCTGTGGTGTGGACCACTTGAGCCACATATCTGGCTACATTTTGGGCTCATTCCCTAGAATGACCTATCAAATGGATGGACGGTGTAGATAAAACAAATATATCATGGTGGGCCCTACAAAGCCCTAACAGAACATCATCTCTGGGCTCCCAAACCGCGCGAACAGGAATTTTCCATGAAGCCAAGTTATCGTGAGAACTTTTTGAGAACTCATCATACGTGATGTGAGTCCAAAATCTGAATGGCCCAAGTGATGCAGCACTCCATGAAACCTTTATGGTTCAATTTTTCTTTGATCTAAGACTTTGGTGGGCCATTAAAAAAGAAAACATTTTTATCACTTAATTTGTATCTTTCTTTGCTATGGCCCGCCAGAGTTTTAGATTATGGTAAAATTTGGTCCCTGGGAGTTTCATGGGATGCGGCATCACATGAACCGTTCAGATTGGAGGCCCATGACACGTGTGCAAAGATGCACATGTGTCTAGGTGCGCAGATGAGATGCCTCTTCCTGCTAAAGGCTTTTGCAAGAGTATCTGCGCCGGGATACTAGGTGGGGCCCACTTTAATGTTTGCCAGAAAACCACCCCGTCCATCCAATTTGTGTGATCATTTTAGGACATGCGAGCAAAAATTAGATGGATCCAAAACTCCAGTGGGCCATATGAAAGGGAAATTGGCGAAAGAGTTTCCTACCATTGAAACTTTCCTAGGCTCACCTTAATGTTTATATGCCATCCAAACCATCCATGAGCTCATTCCCATTGCAATGCAGTGAATACAAGAAAAAATTATCCTGATATGAAGCTTCTGTGGCCATAAAAATGTTTCAATGGTGGTCACCAAATCCCTAGTGTTTCCTCTCGGGCTGCCCACCTGAATTTTGGATCCACCTCATTTTCGGTCACATGTCCTAAAGTGAGCTCGTAAAACAGATGGACACAGCAGATTTCTCACAAAAATCACGGTGGGCCCCACCTAGCATCCCATTGCACGAACTTCATGCACAAAGGCTTCCGCGTGCAGCCGTGCCCGATAAAAAGGACGCAAATTAGCTATAACAAGTTGAGTAGCCAGACTTGCTACTAAAGTGACGTCACCCAGTTATGTGGGTCCTATCATGATGCTTGTGTTGCATCCACACCGTCCATCCATTTGGAGAGATCATTTTAGGGCATGATCCAAAGAATTAGGCAAATCCAAAACTTTAATGGACCCCACCACAAAAAACATTGGAGAGAGTTACACCCACCATTGAAACCTTCCTAAGGTCCACCATGATGTTTATTTGAGATCCAATCTATTCATAAGTTAACACAAACATTAAATAAGGTAAAACAAAAATATCAACTTCATCGAAAACTTTTGTGGCCCGTATAAGTTTTTAACGGTGGGCGTCACTCTCTCCGCTTTTTTCTGTGGTGGGGTCCGCTCAAACTTTGGATCTGAATCATTTTTTGGCTCATGACCTAAAATGGTCTCTCAAAATGGATGGACGGTGTGGATACAAAACATACATCAAGGTGGGACCCACAAAACTTGGTGACATCACTTCAGTAGCCAGTCTAGCTACTTAACTCGTCAATAGCGAATCCGTGCCCGATAAAAAAGGGCTTCGAAGCCAATTTTTACTACAGAGACCCTAAAACCTTGAATTCTCCCCCAAATCTCTGGATTTCTCTGGATTTTTTTTTTCGAATTTTCTTCCTAACAATTCCGTTTTCAAGTAACAATCTAATCGAAGAAAGAAAAAAAGGGAATCGAGATTTTCTTTACAGTAACCTACAAATGGCGAGCTTTGATTCGAATGGCCCACCAAATGCAGCTTCCAATCAGGGCAATCTATTCTATAGGTACAGAAATCCAGCCTATTGAAAGTTTCCCTCTCTTTTTTTTTTCCGATTTTTTCGGAATATTTCTTCTGACGTGTTTCGTATCGTTGGACTGTGATACCGATAATATCGGCCGATAGTATCGATATTGCAAACACTGGGTATGATTAGCACTACTCTAAATGCAGTTAAACCTTATCAACATATGACAAAAGCGCACAAACCATGCCTGTGGAAATTGCTTGAGACCATAAATGGCATTAAGGAGCTTACACAAAGTCCCCTTGCTAACAATTGAGAGAAAGCCAAGAGGAAGAGCCATATATACTCCTTCATGCAGGTCTCGACATGAAAAATTGGTAGCTAAAGAAAGTAACACAGGCATGGTATTCAACTTGGCGATAGGAGCAAAAGTCTCATGAAAATCAACAGCATGTGTCTGAGGACACCACTTGGCTACAAGATGAGCTTTATAGTGTTCGACCTCTCTAGTGGGTTTATGGTTAACTGTGAAAACCCACTTACATCCAACAACCTTTTTTTCCAAGGAGTTGAACAACATCCCATGTATGATTTTTTTTTTTCAAGGGCAATCATCTCCTCTGGCATAGCTTGTTTCCATTCAAGAAGCAACCAAGCTTGGAAAGCACTAAAAGGAACTAAGACAAAAGAAATGTTTGAGAGAAATGCACAACATGAGGGTAAAAGGGAACCATATAAGATAAAGTTGGCAATAAGGTGAGTAGTACATGACCTCTATCTAGTATACAATGCAATAGGAACATCCATAGGGTCTAGATGTGAAGCTATACCTAAGTCTAGAGCAGTAGATTGTAGAGGGCTAGTGAGGAGAAGACCAGTATTTTGTTTCTTTTGTCGAACACATGCTTTTAGGCCACTAGCGGGTTGAAAAGGTGGAGATTCACATGGAGAGATACAACATCAACGTGGGACGATTGAGAGGAAGATTCAAAGTATAGGAAGAGGTGAGTACAGAACCATAAAAGACTTCCACTTAGAGGGAGAAACACAAAACTTCACTTCAATATAATGGAATATCTTCAAAGAAGGTAACATCCATTGAGACAAACCTTTTTCTTGAGATTCTAGGAGCGAAGCAGATGTAGGACCAGTGAATGAACTCAAATAATGTGAGAGATCAATCAGCAAATTTAAATTAACTAATGAAAAGAATAAACATTTCTACCATAATCACGAATATCAAGATTCGAAAAGGACATCATGCATAGTTTAAGCTTAGGTTGCCAACCATCATCCTACAAGGCCGTTAAGCATGAAAAACTAGGATTTAATGGATGTAGAAACATCCAAATAGCATAGGGTTGAGCCTATTTTAAGGAGGAAGGTCTAATATTACCTAGGGTGAGGTTAGGGCTTAGGGAATTTGGAGAAAACTTGGAATTATGGTAAATTGGGTAAAGGGCTTCAAGGGTTTAGGTATTAGGAGAAGGGAAATAGGGTTTTGGATGTAGGGAATTTAGGGATTTGGATTTAATTGAAGGTTTTGAAGATCTAGGGTTTGGTAATTTGGGAAAATTGGAAGATTTGGGATATTTAGGTTTAGGGTTAGGGTTTTGGACAAGAGAAGATAGGGTTTTGGAGGAATGGTTCTTCGAAGCAAGGGGGACAAGAGAAGTGGCCATAAGAACCAGCCCGTGGGCTCAGACATGTGGTTGTACGGTCACATGTGTGGGGTCTGGTTGGCTAGGGTTTGGTCTATAACTTTAGGGTTTTGAGGAAAAAGATGATAAAGAAGAAAGGAAGGTGTTGGAAGATGTTTCAGATGAAGAACTGAAGAGATTTCCACAAAATACTTTGTACGAAGAAGAAAAACTCAAAAATGGATAACTGGAAGCCTCGCACTCCCATGATTGAAGATAGGCATCACACCGATCTTCATTCCAAATCGCATGAAACAAGTCTTCACATCACATGAAGAACCAGAAACAAATGAGCTTTATATTTTAAAGAGAACCCCCCCCCCCCCCCCCCCCCCCAATCTTTTCATATAGCCTCAAGACATTTCAAAATTTAAAGCATGTTTTAATGACTTTGATAATAAAAAAACCCTCACCTAATGAAAAATCAAATAAAATCACTCATAAGTTGTCCAAAGCATAAATCAATCATAAACTAAATCCTAAAACATAATTGTCCTATGATGATGAGAATGGTCCATGATTAACAGCCCGATCATGTAATCCATGCGATCCAACAGCCCGATCATCACGTCCCTCAATTCCGACAATCCAAATCACTCCCTAAAGCAACCCATATGCATCTTCCCAGCATGGGGTCTTCCAAATGCTTGCACATGCACATGGGGTCTTCAACATGAACATGAATACTCACCTAGCCATAGAGAAATCAGTGCGGCCCGCCTACTCTAATACGTACGCAAAAGTATATGTGATGTGATGTCCTCATCAACTCTCCTCAGCTGAGAAGAGTTCACCTCTGGTAGACTAAAACTCTTGTAATGCTCCAGGATGTCGGGATCCAAAGGCTGCAGCTCTGCCTCAGTAATCCACATGCTATCTGAAATCAGCTTGTCATTACACTTGATGCAGAATTTTGGAAACCCCCTATGGCGAATGGAAACCACTTGCGCATCCAGTATATCTTCGACTTGTTCACTTCGAGCGGGCAATAAGGGTAAGGGTGACAAAGCCTAGGATGATTGGTCAAGTAGGGGTCATAGGTTAGGCATTGGATCATGGTCTGCAGGAGGGTCTGAAAATGGATCAAGTAGTAGGGGTCATAGGTTAGGCATTCTATCATACTAGATCTTCCACATTAAAAGTAGAGCATGTTCCCGTGGTGGGTGAAAGGTCTACTACATACGCATTAAGACCTAGTTTCTTTAGTATTTTGTATGGTCCTGCACTACGCGCTTGTCATGTCCCATACTATGAAAGAATTCAAATTCATTGGCCCTTCGTAACCATGGTATTTATGTTGGAGCATCGGTCTTCATTGTTGTGACAACACTAAGCACCATGGAAGTGTCAGCCAATTAGGTGTTTCATGCTTATACCAAGCATCTCGAAATAAACAATGATTTCTTTGACAGAAGGTTTTATCAGATGAAGTCTCTCCCATCTAAGTTTCATCTTATTGACAATCACAAATACCTTCGCGGCCTGTTTGGATTTAATTAAAAAATGAGGAAAATGTCACTTTTATGGGAAATGCCATTTCTACAAAACAATGAGAAGTGAAAACCTATTTCCCTTTATTGTTTTTCAACAATATTTTCGATTGTTTAAAGAAAATGAATTTTTCACGAAAAAATTTACTCGAAGAAGAAAGGTGCCACATGTGTGCGCCGAAAATGAATTGTGTCACATTGTTACACTACAAATGGCACACTGGCAAACGTGGGACATTGGCACTTGTGGGATACTTGAAGATGGATGGTGGGCAAATGTGGCATGTTGACATGTGTGGCACAAGTCATGTGCTGAAAGACAGGTGACAACATGTGGCACAATAGCACGTGGTACATTTGCACACATGGGGTGCTTGAAGATGAGGCTAGCAATTGCTGCACGTGGCATATTGGGATACTTGAAGATGGACGGTTACATGTGTGGGGTAGTTAGAAGATGGGTGGTAGCACATGTGACTACCATTTGGGGCACTTTATAAAAATAGGAGTATTTCCTCTAATTTTCTTGAATTCCTTGAAAATGATGTCTCTTAAGTCTAGGCAAAGAAAAAAAAGGCGTTATTTTTAAAAGGGAATGAGAGGGAAATGGAAATGGCGTTTCCAAGAAATATACTAAAATAAACAACGTAAATGACATTTCCTCAATTTATATTTCAACAAATCAAAAAAGTCCTTAGGAAATCATTGTCTTGGGATTTTGTTTTCATCATTAATTATCATACAAGCTTTAGATGCACTTATTACTATCTTAGCTTGCAAGTTTTTGAAAAAGTTGTATGTGTTCTTGCATCCTCATAATCTGGGAGAGTTATGTTGGGCTACCTCTTTATATGACGTGTCACTTGTATATTTTATATTTGATTAACTAATCAATTTCAATGGATATGAAAAGAATATTCTCCCTTTTCTTTGGTACTCTATTAACTCTAATTAACTCTTGAAAGAAAGAGAAGGTTTCCTATGAATGTGGTCATTTTATGCTTCTATTGTCCAAACTCACTAAAATGCTCAGAAACAAACTAAAAAAAAAAAAAAAAAGAAAGAATCCAAGAAGTGAAATTCTATCATAAAGAACACATTAGATTATAACACTAACCCACAAAACATGCAAATAAATTACATAGTTAAGATCACAAAGGTATGAAAATGCAAAAGCATACACGTAATATTGACAAACATAAATGCAAAATCATATATGTAATATTGACAAACATAAATGCAAGATATTATATGTAACATTGAAAAAAAATTATATGAAAAATGAAACATAAGACTGAGTAAAACTTACGACAGACGGAGGTGATACAAATAAACAAGTTTGAGTAATAATATTGACAAGATGAATCATCAGGCAAAGCAGAAAATGGTATCCTGAAACAAATTTAATATGACATAATTCCTAAGCTCAAATTGTTAGTGCTAATATCACATTATTCACACTATCAAATATTGCAAGACTAAATCATAAAAATCATAATCAGTTATGCTTCTTTTTCAAATGTATCAAAAGTGCACGCAAGCAAAGGATAATATTGGAAGGGATTATATACTAATATTATGACAGGAATCCCTTACCTCATGTTCATCCATTAGAAGATTTGCAGCCTTCAGGTCTCTGTGGATTATATTATTTTGGTGCAAGTAGTTCATTCCCTTAGAAACATCAATAGCTACTTTCAGTAAGGATGGAAGTTTGAAGACACCTTTTTGTTTATGCAAGAAGTCATACACACTTCCACCAGACATATATTCTGGAAAAGTAACAAACATAATAGACTATAATCAGTCACCACTAAAATATTTTCCAGGGGGAACAGTCAAACTAACATCCCCATAAATGATGATGCTTCTGAGGAGCATGCTTCTATAGATGTCTAAAATTCATTTGACTGTTATACCTGTCACAATGTACAAGCTTGGAGGCCTGGTGCATGCACCAATGAATTGCACAACATTCTTGTGCCGAACTTTTCTGCAGAAAAAAAACAAAAACAAACAGTGTAAGGATTAGGGAAATCCATGAATTAACATCCAGAAGGGGAATATTTAAGAAAGAAAAGCATGCGCTTTTCACTAACAGCACAAAACTTTGAAATAGAGGAGCACCAAAAGTTACTTGGAAAATTACCAGCAGTTTGCTTGTACATTTGACTAACTTCAACAAGTATAAATTGGTTATGGAAGAAATACATGTAAAAAGTGCGGGACCCTGTGAAAAAAGTTCATTAGTTTTGGGAAGGGTACAAGGTGTGTGTGGGGTTCAGAGTGCCCCCAATATTCTCGAAATATCCCCAATATTATCTCTATCTCCAGCTCGGCGATATTGATAACACTAGTAGCGATGCCATAACACCGATGGTATCAGAAATTCTGGGTATCGACAATGTATCACCAATATTTTCAACTGTGTAAATTCCAAGTGTCACTTGTATCACCAATGTATTGATATCTCCAATGTATCGCCAATATTTTTTACTATGTAAATTCCAGGTATCGCTTGTATCACCAACGTATCAGCGATATTTCGATAATATTGCCAATGTACTGATATCACTGAAAATCCATTTATTAAAAGACATTCCATTTCAATTTTATTTTTTTTATTATTATTATTTTGGTTTTTGGGCACATGGTTATATGCAGTGATCAAATTGTCGATGATATTATCATTAACATAACATAGGCACTATCGAGACCACAATCTTTCATTTTATTTTTTTTTGGATTTGCGGCACATGGTTTTATGCCTGATATTTATTAGTGACAAAATAATAATAATAATATACCCCAAAATTCATAAGTTGCACGCTGAACTCAGTGTATGGGCATCGGGTGTCGAATTTGGAACGCAATAATCTCTGTACAACAAAAAGTCTGAAAGGGGGGGGGGGGTTTGAGATGGGGGATTGAAGGATTATACAAATTGGTAGAGCATGATTTTAGAAGATCTGTAATTTTTCTTTTCATGATTTTTGGGTGAGATCTTATTGAAAATTCCTTCGACCTATGAAAATATTCAGGAAAAAAAAAAAGCTTCACTATTTCTTGTCCATATGGTTTTGACGGGGTTCTTATAGGATACATATTGCATCAATCTGATGTATTTTATAATTTCCAACACCGTACAAGTGGTTTTGCTTTAATCCGTGAAATTTTGATGTATCAATATGGATTTCCAACACTTTAAAACCATACATGTGGCATGCATTACCTCAAAGTAAACCAACTAAATTGTGGAACACACTATCCCTAACTAAAAGCCCCCTAAATCAAATTGGTTAATCAATCCTAACCTCTGATTTGTGGACACTTGTTTGTTGAAATAGGACCACTAGCTAATTTCATTTTACACAGCTAATAAATGTCCACCAATCCGGTAATTGGATAATCAACTGAACTTCATTTTTGGTTCATGATACATCACAAACAGGACCATAATTTAGACTGTTTAACAGTGAATTCCACGCGATGTGTGCAATTTATGAATAAAGTGCGTGCATATTGTTCATCACTCAAATCTCGAGTATCAAAGTTTAATCCGGTGTGAATTCATTTTCCCTTTCTTGCAAGTTCAGATCTAGTGTGTGCCACAACCAGTGTTCGTAATATTAATACTAACGGCCGATATTATCGGTATCACAGTCCAGCGACACGATATCCTTCGAAAGAGACCAAGAAAGTAATAAAAAAATTTACGTAGATGGCATCATTATCCGAAAAAATCAAAAAAATTAAAAAAATTAACAGAGAAACTGGATTTTGGTACCTGTACAAGAGATCATCATCATCGGAAGCTTCCATTTGGTGGGCCATTCGAATCGAAGCTTCTTTCATAGGTTAGTGCAAACAAAATCTCCGATTTGGGAGAGATCAAAATCCGAAGAAATCCGAGTATTTGGGCGACATCGAGGGAAATCCTCGTTGAAATCTGGAGAATCTTTGCCGAAATCCAAAAATTTGGGAGATTTGGCAGATATTTTGGGGCGGGAACCCTCTCTACTTAGAAAAAAAAGGGCGTCCGGCCTTTTTTTGGAATAGAGTGGTGTACCGCACGGCATTGTGTGTTGACGTCACCAAGTTCTGTGGGTCCCATCATGAGGTATGTGTTATATCCAAACCGTTCGTCCATTTGGCGAGCTCGTCGTAAGGCTTGAGCCAAAAAATAAGACAGATCCGAAGATCAAGTGGACCACACTGAAAACAACAGTGGAAGATTGAACGTCTACCATTGAAACCCTTTTGGGGGTCACAAAAGTTTTTGATCAATATGATATTTGTTTTTCCTCCTCATCCAGATTTGTGTGACCTAATGAATGGATTGGATGAAAAATAAACGTTATGGTGGGCCCTACAAATGTTTTAAAGGTGAGAATCAGTCCCCCACTGTTATTTATGGTGTGGTCCACTTGAGCTTTGGATATTACTCATTTAATCTGAAATAATCTCTCCAAATGCATGAATGGTATAAATATAATAAATACATTACTGTAGGGCCCATTTAACTTTGAACCATTCATACAACTCAAGCTGGAGGCGCGTCTGCGACGTCTTTGCAGTGTCGTGGGAAGCGAATGACATAGTGAATAAACTTTGTGGGGCCCACTATAATTCATGTATTTTATCCGCTCCGTCCATCCATTTTACCATATAATTTTATGATTTTAGCCCAAAAAGCGAAGCATATCCAAAGCTCAAGTGGAACACACCACAGAAAACAGTGCGATTTGAATGTCTACTGTTAAAAAATCCTTGGGGGCCAAAGAAGTTTTGGATCAAGTTGACATTTGTTCTTTTCCTTCATCCCCATCTTTGTGATCTTATGAACAGGTTGGATGATAAATAAACATCACTGTAGGCCCAAGGAAGGTTTCAACGATGGAAATCATTATTCCTATTGTTTCTTGCGGTATGGTCCAATTGAGCTTTGGATATGTTTCAAATTTGGGCTCAACCCCTAAAATGATCGGGAAAAACGGATGGCAAGTGTGGATAAACTATGTACATTTGCAGTGGGCCCAACAAAGTTTACTTAGTACTGTAATAGTGTATTTGAGTGGATTAGGTGAGATCCCAGACTCACCCAAGACCGTACAACCCCTACTGTGGGGTCCAACTTAACGTGTGTATTCTGTATCACTCTGTCCATCCATTTTTTCAAATCATTTTACAGCATGATCCCAATAATTAAGAAGATCCAATTATCAGGTGGACTATACTTTAAGGAAACTATGGTAGTTGAACATGGTACCATTAAAAACTTCTTAGGGTGCACCTTAATTTTCCCTATATTTTATTAGGCATCAAATCTGCTGATAACTTCACATAAGTTTGAATGAAGAGAAAAAACAATTATCAGCTTGATCCAAAACTTTTGTGGCCCACTAATGGTCAATCACCATTGTTTCCTATGATATGGTCTACCTGATTATTGAATCTGCTTAATTTTTTGCATAATGTCCTGAAATGATATGGAAAAACTGATGGACGGGGTGGATACTGGATATAGCTGTCTTAGTTCAATCGAACAACACATAGCTTAGGACCCTATACAAAGGAAACCTATTATGTGCCCTTCTTGTTTGAGATTTTATGATTTAAAAGTGTGTATTGAGGTCTTTTTTAATAATCCCTGAAGTTTCATTGAAAAATTCAACTATTTTCCCAATGTTTCCCCATGTTTCTCAAAAAGTGCGATAAATTATGCGATATAAACGATATATCCCATGCGATAACCAATACGTATCTATATCCCAAGGGTGCGATGCATTGCGCGATATCAATATTTCAAACACTAGCCACAACTAGTAGAGCCCACATGTTGGGACAGTCAAATGATTGGAACCATCAATGATGTGGACTCCATGTTATACCAGACACAATAATAAACTTAAATTGAACTGATTGATGTGCATTTATTGGAAGGTCAAAAATAAGAAACATCTGATGGTCCAATTTCAACAAACGAGACTCCAACAATCAAGTAGGACTGTTCGAGCAATCTCATTTTGCAACTGTAGCAAAGTGATTGTGGGATCCATAATTTAGTCAATCTAATTTGAGTTAATGTATGGCCCATGGACAATTTCTGAATGCTTGTTGTACATGTCTTACTATAAAAACGTGAAAATTTCCACACACAAGTAGGTACATGAGTGCACTTTCACACATGTAATTTGGACAATAGAACTTATGTATTTTTTGTTAATTCACACGTATGAACATGCACTTGTACTCACATACACACTATAATGAACTTTGGGACCCATATATATTTGTATATTCGATCATTCATCAAACCAACCATCCAAATAACTATTCATCACCAGATAAAAATATTCGATCATCCACATTGAATTTCGACCACCTGATCATAATGAATCAACTACAAGGTCTTTATATCCGCTCATATACGCATCTATTCAAGGATCAAATTCGTTCATCCTGCTCGTTACACAAGCATATCCTCAACCCACCGTCGAGGTCATGACTTAAGGACCCTACTTCCATGTACATGGATAGGTACACATCCCAAGCCTATATATCATTACATACTCGATTAATCATCAACCTAAACCATTAAGAATATAGTATATGGACCGATTAAGTTTTATGAACCATTCATTTCAATATGGACCTTTTGATCATCTCAAATAGACAAAATATCAATCTAAGCCATTTATACCCGATCATCGACAAATCCAGACTTTACATCATGATCCCAATACACTTAAGAGTATTTTACACCATTAAAATTGAATTTCAATGGTTACATATGTACTATTGATCGTCTTAAATTTTCAACAATTATATGTATATACCCGACGTTGAACCTCGGAAAACCTATTTCTAAGAACCCGATCGCGATGAAATTTCACACAACGCCTAGTCAATCCAATTGAGCCATACATCTTAAATTTCAAAACCTAACACAGGATCCACCGTCCATCGGATTTCACATCATATTCGTCAAATGATCCGTCTAAAAGTCACACAACGACCTCTTCATGATTCACAAGATATTTCCAACAAATATACCAGTTTACTTCTCACACCAAGTTGCGTCAGGACCTAGTTCCAATGTCCTAGCCTATTCAAGAGGAATCCTACAAATGTACAGTTTTTTTTAAAAAAAGGTATAGTGGTTGTGTGTATACTATGTATCATGCACCATCACCCAAAATGACCGCAATTTGACCGTTGATCGAGAAGATCAACCATACACCCATGCCTTAACACCCCAATGAAACTAGTGGGCCACCAAATCATGATTTTAACAACGATCTAACCATTGATTTCAGAACCAAGCGATCTTAACCATCTGATTTAAATTTTGAATTAAAACCGCTCTTCAACAATCCAAACCATTCATTAGGTAGGCCAGTGTTTAAACCTCAATCAACTTCCAATCAACCTCAACCCAACACATGTGTAGCACAACACATGTAAACCGAAACCAGCAGCTCTGTCGAGCACAAACAACATCTGATTGAGAAAGATTTTCTCTCCATATCTTTCGTTGGAAACTAACGTTCCTAACAACCTCAGAGAATAATATTCGTTCGATCCAAACCATCCATTTGGATGAATCTCAACCATCTAAGTCCCCGTGTGTAAGTGCATGAAATCGAATCGGAAATCGCGCAAGATTGCAACCATCACGTGAAACAGCGTTGAAACAGTTTCCTCTTCAGTTTTTCCCCGAATCAATCCTTCTTACAAATCCGAGAGAGAATTCACTCAATAGATCTAAACCGTTCATTAGAACAATCTCAACCATCCCAAAGATGACACATGGCGAGCATCGAACCAAAAACAATGGAACCAATTTCTTCCGCGTCAAGTTTTCCTGTGAATTACGAAAAAAGAGATCCCGAAATCCAAACTGAATCTAGACTATTCGATTGTCATTCAG
This sequence comes from Magnolia kwangsiensis, assembly GCA_037074715.1. Classification (NCBI taxonomy): domain Eukaryota; kingdom Viridiplantae; phylum Streptophyta; class Magnoliopsida; order Magnoliales; family Magnoliaceae; genus Magnolia; species Magnolia kwangsiensis. The sequence goes on along the minus strand of CM073575.1, from coordinate 105,906,331 downwards.
AAGATCTTAGAATCCAAGATTGATTCCAAGAAGCCCACGAGCGACGAAGAATCCATCTCCCTTGTCGTTTTTCGTAGTAACCAGTGGCGACTTTCTATGTGCAACCCATTGGATAAACGGTTGCGAACCTCCGATTTTCCTTATCCACAAGCACAGTATGAATGATCTAGACCATCCATAACAATTGGCACGAAGAAAGAAGCATAAGAGTGAAAAACCACATTAACATCCATGCTTTCTCCTCCATAAAACCCATCAGCCACACAATCTGTGATTGACCTTAATTCAAGATCTAAAACCTTCATGATGTGGCCCATTTAATCCCCGTATGATCACAATAATCCCACCAAGATCCGGTCCAATATCCAGCAAATATAAACGGATCTTCATGACGTCAAAACACTTATACGTAACCCAGTTCCACGTCAACTTGACGCAACCATCGCTCAAAGCTTTTTAAAAGCTCTGAGAAAGAGTCGATAGCAATATAAAACCCACTCAATCAGATGGTGTGATCACAAAGAAAATTGTGAGAGAAAACAAGAGAGAGAGAGTGATAGAGTCACTAACTCATTGTGCACATTGAGTCCAGCGAGTCCAGCGTCCATTATCTGATAAAAGAGAGAGTGAGAAGGAAATGAGAAGAGAAAGAGGAGAGAGAAAAAGAAGAAAGAAAGAGTTGAGTTCGAGTCGACTTGCTAAGTCCAGGCAAGTTGGGGGGCAAGTTTGGATCAATTCCAGTCTAGTTGGGTTTGCAAAACCCTTGGAAGAGTTGTGAGTCTGTTGGAGGAGATTTGAGTTGAGTTTGCATGGTGATGCAGCCTAGTTTGGAACTGAGTCACAATTGAGTCAAACCAAGTCGAATTGAGTCGAGCTCAATTCGGGTATTATTGGGGCCAAGCTTGGGTTTGGCTAGGCATGTTGAATTCAGTGAGTGATCTCCCACAATTGTTTGAATTAGTCTCATTTGAATTCCATTCAGCGTTTTCTTTCAATTCAAGTTCTAGTACTCCCCCTTTTTGTTGAATTTTTCTTCTCTTTTCGCAATTCACAATCCTAGGTAAGGAATTTATCCCATTCACACTTTGAGAATCATATCCTTGTAATAAAATTTTATTGGTTCAGGCCTAGCCCTTTTGCCTAGGGTTTAGCCCTCTTGGCTTTAAACTTGACTCTTATTGGCTTGGGAATAGCCCTTTTATCCTTTTTTTACTCGAGGACGTTCCCATCGAATTCTCATCCTTAAACGTGTAAGATTTGATGTGCTTTCGTGGTTGTAATCCGTTGATAATAGGCCTATCATTATCTGTTTTGAATCAGATATGCGTATTGTTTTATTTTCTTGAACTCATCTTGTACACTTGCCTCATGTAATTCTTAATCTATGGATGTATTATGGCATTCGCCCCACACATTGTATTATTGATTCTTGTCTTTGTATGCATCATGATTGTGAGTGCTTGAACCTATATGCTTGGATTTACTTGACATACATTGAAATCATGGAGTGTTTGATAATTGAATTGCTTGCCTCATCATGGAATGCATTGAAATTAAATTATATGATTTGTGAATTCCAGTAAGATACTCGAGAGGGGGTTCTCTTGTACGCATGGTCAGGATGATGTGGTGAGATATTTGAGAAGGGGTTCCCTTGACCTATAAGGCAAGGATGATTGCAGTGGGATATTCGAGGGGGGTTCACTTGGCATATATGGCAAAGATGATTGTTTCCAGTGGGGTACTCGAGAGGGGGTTCCCTTGTACAAGTTGTCAAAGTTCCCTTTACCTATATGAAAAAGATGATTACAGTAGGATACTTGAGAAGGGGTTCCCTTGTGCACATGGCAACGGTGATTGCGATGTCATTATTGAGAGGGGTTTCCCTGGAGGATCATCTCTAGGATGACTTACATTGCATGTATTGATGATTCATGCATCATAACATCATACTTATTTTGAGAATCTTAAATCATAGCATTGCATCTTGCTAAATATTTTACTTGTCTCTAATGTGTCTATTTCGAATTAATGATATCCTTATATCTTTACTTGATTTGTTCTGAGTTGTATTTTACTTGCATCCATCACGTCGATCTCAAACCTGTGGCGGATATGATCTCATTTGGCTTCTAGCTCACCAAAGTAACAACACTTGCAGGTTTATAGGATAAAAGAGAAGTGGAGATGAAGAATACCTAGATGGCTACTTCCATTAGATCTAGATCCTAGTTTATACTTTTATTTGAGAATTTGTAAAGAATTTAAAATAGGAAGAGTGATGAGAGGAATTTAGTAGCGGTACAAGTTGAATTTCAGGATTTATGAATTTTTAGTTAAAGTTTAAATTTCAATTATTATGATTTTGATGATTTCATTATGATTTGGTTTGGATGAATTGTGATTTGAATGTTAATGTGGTTAATGAATGCATAAAATACTAGTTCACACCCTAGAACTCAGGATCAAGGTCACCATATTCGGGTTCTGAATTTCGGGGCATAACACTTACACTTCTATGGAGTATCAAATAACACCATCGAAATTCTGTTGCATGCCTCCTACGGGGGATGCAATACTCATGCATGCTATAGGAAATAGGTTTAACATTGTAACAATGGGCCACCCAATGTTAGGTCCTGGGGTAAAAAATCAGCCTATTCTAGAACTCAAGCAGGCCACACCACAGGGACCAATAGGGAGGGGACACCAACTATAGGCTTGTGTGTGGGGCCCACCATGGTGTGTATTTTCCATCCAACCCATTCATTTAGGATGAACGGAACTCCAAAACTCAGCCATCCATCATGTGGGCCCCACTATTGATGACCCATCCCACAAGATACTTTAATCAAATGATCCTAACCATCCCACAAGATACTGAATTTTCTTGGGGTTGTTTACCAAACATGTTTATTGGGATTGGAAATCAATTCTCAATAAATGATTCTAGAGAAATCTTTATTGTCTATTGGGAATCAATTTTGCCCTTAGTAGGAGCAACACCAAATAGGCCCTTAGGCAATCAAGCCCCACATGACTAATAGTCCAGACTAGTGATCAAACCTTTTACTCTGTATATATAGGAGCTTAACCATCCTTTCTTTTGTAATTGATTGCATAGTTAGCACCAACAATCCTATATATCATGTGTATCCAATGCTATCTTAAGCCTAAGACAATGGAAAAACAAATTGCATTTTGTATCGGACTGACAAAATAGACATAAAGACAAAAATGCAATTTGGTTATGTTAGCCAAACAAACTAAACGCACTTCACAATTAATTCTCAAGTCTCAGTTGCAAACTTGTCAAAAAATACTATTTGAAACACAAATACCAATTAACAAAATTGTGCATCGAAATGTTACCTTAAATTAAAGACAAATGAGAAAGCAAGGAAATGGCAGAATACAAAAATGGCTAATAAATGAGAGGGCAGAACTTATTCAAATGGTCTTCTCTCTCCTTAAGGTAACATGATAAGGCAATCTGCCCGAGGAGAGATTGAAAAGGTGATTGCAGACGTGCCAATATACATGTACAAGATCTAGATACTCATCAGGTGGACCCAAACTGAACATATCCATTCTGCACATTAAGCAGACCATGTATGTAGACTGAACAAGGAATGTTAGTCATCTTTTTCCTAACCTTTCATTTTTCTCATGTGTGGTCCACTTATTGAGTGAAAATACCTACTTTTTAGGCTACCGTCTCCATGATGGGCCCCATCCACACAGGGCCTAGAAATCACAAGTATACTATGTTGGCATGTGTATCAGAAATCGCTTTTTCCTTGCACAAATCACCATACCACTTCTAAGCATTGAATCCTCACCCACTCTCAATCCTTGATAAATGAAACCTCCTCACTCATCCAGGGGCAATCCATGTGCAAAGTCCAATATGACCACAACTACAGTAAGTTTGATTGTACCAACTTCCTCATATAGGCCAAATCTGTGAAAGTGTGCATCAGGAGAAGGATTGAGCTAGGATGCATTACCTACAAGACTCTTAAACTGAGTGATGATGATCTTAATAACAAGAAATGGGATGAAGAAGATCTGATAGTGATAGGATAGCTCCTTCATCCAATGCTACCCTCATAGTCAAGAGTATGTCTTTTATCAAATTGCAAAGGTGATATGAGATGCAGTTGTTAAGACTTATATGATGAGAAACATTATTGTTAGAAAATGAATTAAAGCAATCCATCTCTCAATTTCTCCAAGAAGAGAAGACAGTTTCATAATATTCTAGCACCCTGCACAGCATGTAGAGGAATTAAGGAAATATTAGCCAATCACCTCTCTTTTTTTCTGTTTTCTCTTTACTTCTTTGCTTCTTTTTTTTTTCTTTTCTTTTTTTTTGAGCCAATCACCTCCCTGCATATGAAGGATACAAAATTCCTTTGGTTGTTACGAAACAAGGTATTTCGTATCCTAACGGTCACGACCATTACCAATACGGGCATCAACCATAACGGCCGATATGGGAGGGGTGGGGGTGTGTGTGTGTGTGTGTGTTAACGACCATTACGACCCCCATAACGGTTGGAAGGAAAATAATAATAATTTTTTGCTCAAAAAATTCTGGAAAAGTATTTAGGAAATCTAGAGTAATGCAAATATTCCAAATATGTATTTATTTTTATTTTTAACATGTTTATGGTAGCGTAATGGTCCATTCTATAGTAAGAGTGTTGTATCTAGTTGTTTGGTGATTTTACAAACATGGTTATGTGTCTCTAATACGTACACATCACAATCAAGCATTAGAACAAGAAATCGAAAGAAGAAGACACAAAAAATAAAAATAAAAATAAAAATAAAAAAAAAGGCAAATCACTTTTTTCTATTTTTTAAATGGCCATTGGAGCTTCTATCCGCCCAAATCACCTCAATCTACAGTTTTAATCCTAAAAACTATAGTAAGAGTGGTCAAAATGTTTTACAGAATAATCTAAGTTTTTGGAATGAAAAAAAAATAACATGGATTTAAATAGAAAAGAGTGGTTGTTTTTCGACTATTATAGGGGTAACAATCATTTAACAATCGTTATGCATCGTAACGGCTACTACAGCGCTCATAACGGCTGATATTGTCCCAAAAACTATTATAGGGGTAACAATCGTTATGCATCATAACGGCTATTACGGCCCTCGTAACGGCTGATATTGTCCCAAAAAACCAACTGCCCCGTTTCACCCCATATCGCATAACAATCACAGCTGTTACCTATACGTATCGGCTTTTACAGCCTCGTAATGGATTCAGAACACCTTGCTAAGAAAGGAATATCAGATCTTTAAGCTGCTCGTTGAACTAAATGTGCACTACATGTCAATACATCCAACATTCTAGGAAAGGTCAGATTGCCCTATTTTCCTTTAGTAGGCGATTCCTATCCATTTCCTTAATGGATAGGAATCCTGCTAGCTTTTATAATAAACCTCCATTGCTTATAAAAATAAATACGTATGAAATTTAGGGACAAAATAGTAATCGAGATTTTATTGTTGTTTTTATCAGATTATAAATAATACTATTTATGTAAATGTATAACTCTTCACCAGGATAGATTTTTATATCTCATATTACATTAACTAATATTTCCATAATCATACATTTGATGATATATTTAAATTGCCCTTATACATATACACATTACCCCATTCACTTGTTAATTGTAATCAACCTATGCAATAGACTATTAGATAGCGCTTGATTGTAATCAACCTATGTAATAGTGTATTACATTGCGCCTATGGGAATTTTATGCTCTCATTGCCAATCTCCAACCCAGATAAAGGAGGGTTGATGGCCATTGTCAAACTTATGCCATAACTTCCAACATGTATCCAAACAATATGGCATCCCAAACTCATGTCGGGGCATTTCCTGTAAGAGAACACACTACATTGGAACCCGTGTGCAGTGAGAAGTGGGCAAGTGTTTGCTAGGGAATCCTCAAAAAGCAACATACGCAACAACCCTGATTGCTATAAAAAGTAGGCAAGGGCTCTTACGCCATTCTGGACATGTGAAGGTAAAGAAGCTAGTCCAAGATAATAGGATTCATCTTGCCACATGGAATATAGAAGCATTGCCAACTAAGAAGATGGAATTAGTAGACACAATGAAACGAGGGAGAGTTAACATAGCTTGCACTTAACCAAGTGCAAATAGGCCAAAACTAGAAATTTGATGGATATAAGCTTTGGTATATAGGAAAGGACAATAATAAAAATGGGTAGGGATAGTGGTGGATAAAGGCTTAAAGGATAAAGTTTTAGATGTTAAGAGAGTAAGTAATAGGATTTTATTAGTAAAACTTATGTTAGGAGAGGAGACAATCAACATTATTAGCGCATATGCACCATGGGTAGGGTTAGAGGATAGAATCAAGAGACAATTCTGAGAGGATATGGACAAACTAATGCACGAAATACCGAACAAAGAGAGGATATTTGTAGGAGCCAGGAGGAGACTTAAATGGTCATATAGGAAAGGAAAGTAGAGGTTATGAGAGAGTGCATAGAGGATAGGGTTTCGCTCTAGCATACAATCTAGTACTAGCAACCACAAGCTACAAAAAGAGAGATGAATATTTAGTAACTTTTAAAAGTGGATCATACATAAGCCAAATATATATTTCTTTCTACTTAGGAAGACAGAACAATAAATATGTGAGGACCGCAAAGGGATACCTGGAAAGAGTCTGACTACGCAACATAGGTTAATGGTGGTGGACGTTTACTTTAAGAGATGGAAGAAAGGATGAAATAGATAGGTGTCCAAAAACTAGGTAGCAGAATTTAAATGATGACAAAACAGTGTAATTCAAATATTATTTGATGGAAGAAGGAAAGTGGAATGCCAAGGAAGAAGAAAATGTTATGTGGATAAAATGGTTGAGTGCATTAGGAAAGTGGCAAAAGATGTTTAGGAATATCTAGAGGGAAAAACCATTCATATAAGGAAACTTGGTGATGGAATGACGATGTAAAAAAGCTATTAACGAGAAACCTTCATGTTTCAAAGCCTTGAAAAGGACTAAAAACAATGAAAATAAACAATATAGAAATGTCAAAAAGATTGTTAAGAAAGTAGCAAGTGAGGCTAAACTTAAGGCTTATGATGATCTTCAGATTCTTCACAATAGATTAGGGACAAGAGAATGTGAGAAATTTTTCTTCATATTTGCAAAAATGAGAAAGAGGAAGAGTAGATACCTAGATCATATTATTAAGAGCCAAAACTAGAGAGTATTAGTCAAAGACAATGAGATAAGTGAAGGTGCAGAAGCTATTCTCGGAACTTGTCAAATGACAATCACTCTAAGAGCATAAGAATAGAAGGAACCATAAAATCAAATCACATCAGAGTCCATAAATACATTCATACAATTAGGATATTTGAAGTGAAAAGATCTTTGAGAAAGATGAAAACAAAAAAGGCCCTTAGACTATGCCAAATTGCCAATAAAAGTTTGGAAGGGTATGGGAGATACTACACAATTTAGGTTTACAAACTTGTTCATCAAGATTGTTAGATCGAAGAAAAATGCTAGACGAATGGAGAAAATGTATATGAACCTATTTATAAAAATAAAGGAGGCAAACAAAGGTATACTTATGAGCCATACAATGAAACTTTGGAAAAGTGTGATTGAGCAAAGACTAAAGCAAGAGACAAATGTATCAAAAAATTAGTTTGGTTAGATATCAAGGTCCGCCACTAAAGCTATTTTCCTTCTTAGACAATTGATGGAGAAATATAAGGGGAGGAGGATCTCCACATGGTCTTTATTGACTTGGAGAGAGCTTATGATAGGGTCCCTAGAGAGTTAATATGGTGGGTCTATGGATGTTGAGAAAGAAAGGAGGATATAATAACATAATTAAGGATATGTATGAGGGAGAAATAACAAATGTGAGGACCATTAGTGGAGAGACAAGTGAGATCCCAATTACTATAGGCTTGCACCAAGGGTCGGCATTGAGCTCGTACCTTTTCGCATAGGTTATGGATGAGTTAACGAGGCATTTGCAGGAAGAGATCCCATGTTGTATGATGTTTGCATATGATAGTGTTGATTGATAAGACATAGGAGGGCGTAGACACAAAGCAAGATTTATGGATGAGTGCTTTAGAATCTAAAGGAAATAAAATTAGTTGGACTTAAAGAGTATATGGAGTGCAATTTTAGTAACAATAGGAGTGGATACGAGGAATTAGTTCAAATTGTTGACCAAGAAGTATCCCGAAATGATCACTTCGATATCTTGGCTCAATAATTCATGAGAGTGGAGAGATTGAGAAGGATGTTCCCCATAGAATTCAAGCAGGGTGGAAGAAATGGAGATGTGACTCTGGAGTTTTATGTGATCATCGTGTACCCATCAAACTAAAAGGGAAATTTAATAGGAAGGCTATAAGACAAGCCATGCTTTATGGAACTTAACGTTGTGCAATTAAGGAACAACATGTTCATAGGATGTGTAGCTTAAATGAGGATCTTGAGATGGATGAGTGCCAAGACAAGGATAGAATTAGAAATGAATGCATTCAAGGGAATTTAGGAGCAGCAGCAAAAACGGGGGTAAGTAGAGATGGATGGTGTAATCATGTACAATGGAGACCAAGAACAGTGCCAATTAGGAGTTGGTACAATTTTAAGGCTCTAAAAGGGCAAAGGGAAGACCCAAAAGGACGTGGGTGGAGGCAGTAAGAAAATATTTGATGACCTACATTTTACCTAAACTTATGGCCCTTGATAGAGTGGAATGGCGATTCATACGACCAACCCCAATTAGTTGTGATAAGGTTTAAATGATGATGATGATGACGACGTATGTCACCACATTGTGATTACCTTGGTTATCCTGCCAAGAATCTTGTGTTTGTGCCTAACACGAACACCTATGCTTGTGACTATGTAACATAGAGGAAAAGTGAAACTACACTTATTTTTTTAGTGACAGGGCACATGACATTCAAATAATGATTCAATATTACATGAGGGAGAATTTAAAACTCCATGCAAGCTATTTCTAAAGGACACATAATACAAAATTTAAGGACAATATCAAAGACAAATGATAGCACGTTATCCCATAACAAACCTCATGATATAGACTTCCTGAGCAAATTCACGCTGCATATCCACATTTATGCGCTCGGGCTTGAGAACTTTGATGGCAACATCCTGACTACAGTAGCTCCCTCTATAGCTGAATCAACAAAGCGATCAAGTAAGCTAAAATTCAAAACATGAGAAAATAAAAGTTGAAGTACACTGAAAGATACTTACAGATCACCATATGATCCAGAGGCCACTTTATTTTCAAATTTCAAAAGCATGGCATCTATTTCCCAAACATCGGTCCCATCAGTCGGTATTTTAACATATTCAGGAACACATTCCATGATGGCTTGGACATGCTTTTTGACAGAAGATAATGGGCGAGGCTTCAACAAAGCTTGCTTCTGCAGTGCACTTTAAAATACAATTTACAAACTTGTGTTTTGATCATATACGACTAGGAAAACCAAGAGAGATATCACAAGTGAGTAGATCCTTCAGAAATGATGAGGATCCCTCTCTAGTACATGGGCACACCTGTGTAATTTATACACAGATATGTATATTGACACGCAGCTTCTGAGACAGGGATCATGGGAACCCAACATGCAGACTGTCCACCACAGTCACAAGACAATATTGTAAAACTGTATCATAATTGATTCATAAAAGCAGCAAAAGAAGAAAAATTCTAATGACATGTCTATATGCCTGAATGCAAACTGTTTTAAAAGACATGGAGTGTCCTGCTGACATATAGGATAATATTAAACAACTACCAAAAAGGCCACACATGCAGATGAATTCCAATATCCATTGTAAAGCAACATGGAATAGCTCAAGATGCAAAAATATAAAATGATTCAAACATGCTTGAGTTCATCACTTTGGAGCTTAGTTGCAACATACACTGTAAGGAACAAGGAATAGCTCAAGACCCAAAAATACAAAATGCTTCAAAGTCCAAAGATGCTGCAGTTTATAACTCTGGAGCTATGCAGAACAGAAATACTCTAGCATATGGACGAAACCAAGTATAACAAATAGATACATTATGTTTTTCACTGAGATAAGCTAACCACTCATCTAGCATTCGATGTATACACTGCAAGGTGTAGCTTAAATGAGACGAATAACTTGATGTGCTGGACTGAAGAGTAGACCTTGATGGTATGACATGAACGCAGCACACTCTGATGCATCCATCTCTGACAAAACAGTCACTAATCAATTCCTTTAAGAAGAACTACTGCCATGTTTGTCTTCTTTCTTCACTTCCATACACCACTCAGACAAGTCAATTTAGGAGGAAAATGTTGGGCATGCAAAAAAACAAGTACAATATCTGGTCATTCAAGGTAAAAAATTATATTTGAGAAAAGGAATTGGTCTTATGTTATTCTATATGAGAAGGAAATCGTGATTTTTTTTTTCAATACAAAAATGAACTTGATTCAGTCGTTCTATGCACATTTATATTATTATTATAGATCAAGATTAATTGATTGCCTTTTGCATGAATATTATCTAACAAGTAAGATGTTAAGCACATATTCTTACTGCTTAATTCATTCCACGCAGCTTACTTAAATGTATAAGTTGAATTAGTCAGCAGTTCATTGTGGGAAAAAATAAAAATGAAAAGTGACTCCAAAACAAAGAATCAAATTTACAACCATTTTGTAGAGTTTGGGGAAAAAAAAGAAAGAGTGACATTAAGTGTCCCTACTAGAGCTGTCAATGGGTCGGGCTGGCCCGACAGGCTTCCAGACCTGGCCCACCTCGGGCCGGGCTTGGGCTGGAGCATCAGGCCCAAGGGCTGAGTTTGGGCTTAAATTTTCAGACCATTTTTCAAACGGGCTGGGCTTGGACTCAGTCGTCCAAAAGCCTGATGGCCTAGCCTAGCCCGATGCTTTTTTCAAAAAATAAAATCTCTCCATTCAAAAATTTCTCCCTTCCTGATAATTCAAAATTTAATTTCCCTCTGTCTCAAACAAAAGTCAATTTCCCCCATCTGACAAAAATGCTGGACTAAGAAGTATAGTTCCAATAAAAAGCCTATTGCTTGCAGTGAGTTGACGTAGCAAGGTTTTGTGGGCCCCACTATGATGTAGTTATTATATCCATACTGACCATCTATTTCATGAGATCATTTTAGGGCATGAACCAAAAAATAAGGCAGATCCAAAGCTCAAGTGACCACACTACAGAAAGTAGTAGGATTGAACGCCTACCATTGAAAACTTCTTGGGGGCCATAGAAGTTTTGGATCAAGCTGATATTTGTGTTTTCCCTTCATCCGGGTTTGTGTGCCCTTGGATGGCAAATAAACATCATGGTGGGCCCTATGAAGGTTTTAACAATGAGCGTCACTTTCCCCATTGTTCTGCCGTATGGTCCACTTGAGTTCTGGATCTGCCTAATGTTTGGGCTCGTGCCCTAGATAGCCTCAGCAACTTTGTCGTGGGTGGCATACATGAGTATGGACACCGGAAATTTGGTTACGTTTATTGGATGTTATGAATGTCCATGGGTAAATGTCCATAAACCATTGTACGTTGTGAGATGCTCTAATGTCAAGATCGAGTGGATTTATGACCGCCCATGTGCTGAATACCAGTAGGTCGTGTCTCCCACTATGTCGTGGTTGGTTGGGAAGAGGTATGGTCCCACCTGCTTGAAGTGTGTGGTGGCGTTTGAGACTAAGTCTGACCAGCTTGGAAATGGGTCCACTACCGCCGAGCGGGTGGGCATTGGCATACCACTGATGAGGCGAGTAGTGAGGTCTCTTATGCTTGCATGTTTGCGCACTGCAGTTCGATGCCTATATACTAGTCCCTAGTGATTTCAGATGAGAACAGCACTGAAATGTGGATTAGACATCAAGATTGGCATGCTTGTATCGCATGGCTGTGTATGACATTTGGCCCGATTGGCCTTTCACATAGCATATATGCATTGCCTTGGTATGTCTAGTTGCACGCATGGACATTGGCATGATTGGCCCTCCATCTTTACTACTTACTCTTATATTGATATTGATATTGATATTGTGGATTGATATATTTGTCATATGCATTACGCTTGCACGCACACACACTCTACTGAGCTTCGTAGGAAGCTTAAGCGCGTTTGTTTACGCTGCAGGTTATGTTAGAGCGTATCAGCAATATTGAGGCTGGAGTGTGCGCGTGATCTTTTGGATTTTAATTATATTATGTATTTACTTATTCAACATTGTGCCTTGAACCATCGTTTATTGGAGATGTATGGTACTTGGGGAGTTCTTTGGTCATGCTCAGTTATTAAGTTTTCCCTAAATCCTCCTTATGGGATCTCACTTTCAGAAATTAGTGTATAGGAGCTAGGAGTTGAAATCAGTGTACTACAGAGGTTGTCACCTCCGAAATTGGGTCACGGAAAATGGGCACCGAAAACTGGATTTGGGGCATTACATTATAAACGGTTTGGATGGAATATAAACATCAAGGCAGAGCCTAGGAAGGTTTCAATGGTAGGCATTTCTTTCCCCAATTTTCCCTCTTGTGTAGCCCACTTGAGTTTTGGATCGACCTCATTTTTTGTCGCATGTCCTAAAATGACCTCGCAAAATGGATGGACAGAGTGGATTTCTCACAAACATCACAGTGGACCCCACCTAGCATTCCAACACAAGAACTTCTTCTGAAAAGCTTTCCTAGGAAATCCGTGTCCATTAAATACTCTCATTCCTCCTCTCTCGAAATGGTTTTCTCCTCCATTTTCTCACTCCATCTTTCAACTCTAATGCTTTCAAAGATAACTTTTCTTCCCCTTCACAGGTATAAACTTCCTAAAACAACACACCTCCATTTACGCCATCCTCAGCGCCTTCACCAACACTAACATTACCAGTGACATCCCTTCTCTTTCCAAGCTTACTAAAACAGCACACCTCCATTGATGCCATCCTCGGCGCCTTCGCCAACACTAACATTGTTGTTAACAACGACATCCCTTCTCTTTCCAACATCTGAAGGACCCAATCATGGGTCTCCACCAACATCATCCTCTTCTTTCCACCACATCGATCATCCACATCGTTATCCGTTCATGAACTCCGATGCGAAAACCCTTACTGTCAACCTCCTTCCCGCCGCCAAGAACATCCACCACGCAAGTTTTGAATTTACCACAATTTAAAGTTTTTTAAAGATGGGGTTTAATACGGGCTTGTGTTTAGGCAAGGCCTAGTGTAAATAATCTAGGTCGGGCTCGAGCTGGACTATTTTAGCATGTCACGGGCTCGTGCCAAGTTTGGGCTTGAACGGAGCTTGGCCTAGCTCGTTGACACCCCTAGTCCCTACTATGCAAAGTAACAACAAGATCTATTATTACAAATGAAGCATCCACATATAGAGCATATCAAAATTACACAAGAAAAAGGATAAGTAACAAGAAGGATAAGATTGTGGAAGAGAACAAATGCTAATTTAGGAAACGCCTGCAGTATTAAAATGAAACTATGAAATCAAGATCAAGATTTTAAGGGCCGGTTTGTTTTTAATGATTACAGCAGTAATGTGCTGTAATATTCTGGGTAATAATTATCACTACCATAGTAGTTCGAAGTAAAACTGCATGTAATACCACTCTTGAATCGTTAATTTCGACCAGGGATATGCATGTAAAGTACTCATCGTGAATAGATATATGTGGATATAACTTGCCCAATATGTGTTATATCCACACCGTCCATCCATTTTGCAATATCATTTTAGGGAATGACCTGAAAAATGAGAAACATCCAAAGCTCGAGAGGACCGCACAATAGAAAACAGCAGGACAATAACGCCCATCATCTTCTTAAGGCCTATCGGGATGTTTATTTTCCATCCAACCGGTTCATGAGGTCACACAGACCTGGATGAAGGGAAAACACAAATATCAACTTCATCCAACACTTCTATGGAGTGCAGGAAGTTTTTAATGGTAGGTATTCAATCCTTACTACTTTATGTGGTGTGGTCAATTTTCACTTTGGATGTGCCTCATTTTTTGTCTCTTTCCATAAAATGATCTTGCAAGATGGATGTCTGGGGTGGATATAACACATACATCATGGTGGGGCCCACGAAACTATGCCACATCAACATACCTATACCCATCCAAGTCGGTGGTAATTTCGAAGGATTATCGTGATTTGATAGTTGGTTTTATCCAATCGACTACAAGGAGTAATGACTGTGGTATTTCAAAGATCTAAACAGGCCCTAAGTGATCAACAAAAACCCAAGGAGCAAAATTTGTGTTGGACGATCAGCATGGATTTCACTGAGATTTCATGCACTCCAACAAACGAGGTTCTATGCACTATCCTCCTTCACTAATTAGGTCAAATTAATCATTTTCTTTATTAATCATTTAAAAACCGTTATTAGGAGACTAACATGGTGCAATATCATAATTTGATTGTTAAATAAGCCTTCACATCCCTTCCCACCACCTTTATCCAAGTCTTTTTTGGTGTTCGTTTCATCCACTTTTTAGGCATTCAATCACAATCAAACTTACCCTCCTTATTGGAGCCATCTCCGGTCTTCGTTGCACAAGCGTGTTAAAAATATTAGTGTAAATCAAGAAATAATGGTGTAATTCCTACGAATGCATTCTAGATATTTCTATGTAGTATGTAAAATTAGGCATTCTTCTAATCTATGTAAATCTTTTAGACAGGAAGATCTCAACGATCTCTCTTGATGAGCTTAAGAAGATTCCCAATGTAAACATCAGAAGCCTATAAATATAATTCCCTATTTTCATTCTATTCATTCCATAAAGAACAATTCATACGTTTTAACGTTACTTCAAGACCAAAACATCTCAGCCCTCCATTTTATCTCGGTTGGGAGCACTGCAGATTGCCCTCCTTTTTTATTCTAGCCTTCCTAACTCTTCCCTACAACCATCTCAACATTCTCGTCTCTGAAACACACATTCTTTGGCCATGTCATCCTTTAAAACCCCAACAGTCTACATCATAAAGCATTAATGGCCCAATAACTTTTTAATACGATTTTCATTTGTTTTCTAAGCATGTGGCAATCATACAACACTCCAAAGGTACATTTCTGCTTTATCCACCAACTGTATTTCAATTAGATCATCGAAGTGTTCACCATTTTGAATAATAGATCCAAAGTAACAAAACAACCACTTTGAGTAATCTCCTAGTCATCAATTATAACTAAAGCCTCACCCTCACAACTCCTCTTAAGTTGCATTCCAAACATTCCATCTCTGCAGCTGAGTTTGCACTTCTCTAGCAACACTCTTCTCCATACCACCAATTTAGCATTTCCACTTCCATGATCTCGACAACCAACACCACGTCATCCACAATAAACATAAACCAACAGACCTCACCTAGCACACTAGCAGTTAATTCAGCTATAGTAAATGCAATATATATATATATATATATATATATATATATGAGAAATGCTCACACACAGCTAGTTGGACTATTGAAATTGGTCCAACTAGCTGTGTCATTTAATGACCAATTAATGTTAATAA
Organism: Magnolia kwangsiensis; assembly: GCA_037074715.1. Taxonomy (NCBI): domain Eukaryota; kingdom Viridiplantae; phylum Streptophyta; class Magnoliopsida; order Magnoliales; family Magnoliaceae; genus Magnolia; species Magnolia kwangsiensis. The sequence continues at coordinate 105,890,678 of CM073575.1, read as the reverse complement.
ATCTTTCCATGTAATTGATGAAAATAAGTCGTTTGTTTGGGTGGGCCCATTGGAACATTAATGTGAAATCCACCCAATCATTAGGTGAGTCACTGCATGTTAGACCCAGTACAAAAAGACCAGCCCCATCCTGGTTTACGTGAACCACACGAATGAAAAAAGTGTAGATAGAAACCTTACACTCAAAACTTTTTCCCTTTAGTATGGCCCACTTGAATTACTTATGGGCCTGATTTTTGGGTCTGATGCCTAACATTTGGTGTGGCAGCTAATGGTTGGATTAGATTTTACATTCTCATCATGGTGGGCCCCGTAAAAATCAAGGTTGGATGTCTCTCCCAAGTGTTTGAATTGGTATGACCCACTTACACATCTAATGATCAGAGTGGATCTCTCGAACTCACCACGGTGGGCCCTTTCAAAAAATGAAAGGTGGACGTTGGTCAAACCATTGTTGGTTCCTGTAAAATTGTTAATTTCTCTCGAGAACGGTCAGAAGTGGATTGGGTGTTACCCGAGCAACACATGCGGTGAGTGTTTCTCTAACCATACGACCCACCATGATATATGTGTTGTATATGTAGGCCGTCCGTCAGTTTTTACAAATCATTTTAGTACAAATTCCTAAAAATGAGGTAGATTCAAATCTCGTGGACCACACCATTGGAAACAGTGGATATTGACTGCCCACCATTAAAACATTCCTAGGGCCACAATGATGTTTATTTTCCATCTAACCTTTTTATAATGTCACACATACTTGGATGAAGGGTAAACAAAAATATAAGCTTGATTCAAAACTTCCATGCACCCAAGAAGTTTTCAATGGTAAGCTCTCAATCCACACTAATTTCTATGGTGTGGTCCACTTGAACTCTAGGTGTGCCTTATTTTTGGGCTCATACTCAAATTATCTGAAAAAATGGATGAATGGTGTAAATATAACACATACATCATGTTGGGGTTACAAAAAGCGACTGGAGTCCAGAGTAGCAGTGACACTTTACAAATGCTTCGAGGAATGGATTAGGTGTGGCCGGCCTCACCCAATATGGTGTGTCCCTGACCAAGGGGCCCACCTTGATGCTTGTATTGTATATCCCCGACGTCCATCCATTTTCCCAGGTACTTTCGGCCATGAACCCAAAAATCAAGCAGATAAAAATTGTAGAGTGGACCCTACAAGGGTTTCAACGACGGGTGTCATTATCAACGCTACTTCCACTGGTGTGATACACTTGAGCATTAGATTTGCCTTATTTTTGGGAATTTACATTAAAATAATACGAAAAAAATAAATGGACGATGTGGATGAAACTCATAGATCACGGTGGCCCCTCCGAGCCCCTGCCCATTTCTAGCCAAGGATGGGCGAGATTAGTACCTACTCCACGTTCTGGGGGCAGTGATGGATGTGTCCATTTCTAACGAACGCGAATTGCAGCAAAAGCCGTCCATAGGAACTTCCTTCGACGAAAAGCTAGGTGGGGCTCAACGTAATGTTTGTGTAAATCCACCCTGTCCATCCGTCTTTCCAGATCATCTTACAATGTGTGCAAAAAATGAGGCAGATCCAAAACTCATGTGGGTCGCACGACTGGAAAAAGTGGGCAGGGGAATCCCTACCGTTGAAACCTCCATGGGTTCATCGTGATGTATAGATTCCATCCATACCGTTCATGAGGTCATACCTACCAGGATGAACTGAAATTATAAAATTAAAAGAAAAAATTAGCATGATCCAAAACTTCTTTTGTGACCGCATGATTGTTTCAACGGTGGAAGTTCAATCCTCATCTTTTCCTGTCGTGTGGCTGCTCGAGTTTTGGATCAATATTATTGTTGGGTTCACATCCTAACATGATATAGCAAAATTGATAGGCCGGATAGATTTATCACAAATATCACAGTGGGCCCACCTAGCTTCCAGTTGTAGCCCTATGCTTTGGGCTTTCGTTTGCTATAATACAAGGTAGAGAAAGCATTAATAAAGGAGAGGGATTAAAGGAAGAGAGAGAGAAAGAGAGAGAGAGAGAGAGAGAGAGAGAGAAGAGAATAAGGAAGCTTGTTTTCAAAGAAAATGGAATATGTACAGAAGTTGTACGCTTGTGATTTTTTCGGCTGATCAACCATATGTCTAACAAACCCGGTCCATTAAACAACTATGGTCCCTTATAAGCATATAAGCATGTGAAACATATAAAATATTATTTTTCTATAATTAATAATTAAATATTCTTCTACAAGGAAATTGAGTTGTTAGAAATTTATTTTAACAATCTAGATTAAACTTGCATGTGTGGCTCAAGTGCTTAGGATCATTTAATTATTTTTTGAAGATAAAACTGAAGTAGTATACCTTATTTGGTAAACAAATTGGATATGTGACACATTTCTATTGTACCTATATAAAACTTGATGCCATATATTCTCTCATGAGGAGGCATTAAGAGAGGTGTTTTCTCTATTTAATGTAGAGCTAGTTGGACCAATTTGAATTGTACAACTAGTGTGTGAGCATCTCTCTCTCTCTCTCTCTCTCTCTCTCTCTCTCTCTCTCTCTCTCAATATATATATATATATAGAGAGAGAGAGAGATGCTCACACACAACTAGTTGGATGATTCAATTTGGTCCAACCAGCTGTGCATTAAATAAAAAACACCTCTTTTGATTCACATATAATACCTCCTCATGAGATGGTGCATGGCATCAAGTTTTATATAGGTATAATAGGAACACATGTTACATATCTAGTTCGTTTATCAAACAAGACATACTAATTCAATTTTATTTATAAAATATTAGTAAATGATACTAATCACTTCCGCCACACATCCAAGTTGAATCTGAATTGTTAAAATGAATTTCTAACCACTAAATTTTCTCGTAGAAGAATATCTTACTATTAATTACGGAAAATTAATATTTTATATATTTCACATGCTTATATATTTATAAAGGATCATAATAACTGTTTAACGGACCAGATTTGTTAAACGTATGATAGATTGCCCTAGTAAATCATAAGTGTATAACTTATGTAAATATTCCATTTTCTTTTAATACAAGCCTCTCTCTCTCTCTCTCTCTCTCTCTCTCTCTCTCTCTCTCTCTCTCTCTCTCCCCCATTTAATCCCTCTCCCTTAGCTATTGGAAACAGAAGCCCAGTGTATCCGGCTGCTATCGGAAGCTAGGTGGGGTCCACCCCGATGTTTATGATAAATCTATCCCACTCATCGGTTTTTCTAGATCATTTTAAGACATGGACCCAACAACAACAAGAAAAGGTGAGGATTGAATTTCCACCGTTGAAACATTAAAAGTTTTGGTTCATGCTAAATTTTTTATTATTATATAATTTCAGTCCATCCTAGTAGGAATGACCTCACGAATTATATGGATGGCAATTATACATCACGGTGGACTCATTGAGGTTTCAACGATAGGGATTCCCCTACCCACTTTTTCCAATCGTGCAGTCCACATGAGTTTCGTACCTGTCTCATTTTTAGGTCCATGTTCTAAAATGATCTGGAAAAAACAGATGGACAAGATAGATTTATCACGGTGTACCCCTCCTAGCTTCCCATCCAAGGAAGTTTCTGGTGATGGCTTGGCCGCTTCCATTGGAAACGAACGCCTCCGTCACTGACCAAGAAAGTGGATTAGGTACTAATCCCGCCCATCCCTGGCTAGGAACATGCAGGAACTCTGAGGGGCCACTGTGACCTATGAGTTTCATCCACACCGTCCATCTGTTTTTTTATATTATTTTAGGATAAATTTTCAAAAAAAAAAAAAAAACAAATGCTAGGCTCAAGTGGATCACACTAGTGGAAGCAGCGGTGATAATGACATACCAATTGAAAAAGTTGGGAGAGACATCCAATCTTGATTTCTACAAAGCCCACCGTGATGAGAATGTAAAATCTACTCTAACCATTGGTTGCCCCACTAAATGCTAGGGCTTGTACCCAAAATTCAGGCCCATACGTAATTTGAGTGGGCCACACCAAGAGAAAGAGTTTAGAGGGTAAGCTTCTTATCTACACTTTTTTCAATTGTGTGGTTCACGTGAACAAGGGATGGGGCTGGTTCTTTTTGCATTGGGTCTAACATGCAGTGACTCACCTAATGATTGGGTGGATTTCACATTAATGCTACAATAGGGCCCACCTAAACGAATTGCTTCTTTTCATCCATTATATGAAAAAAAAAATTTAACATTAACTGCTTATTAAATGACACAGCTAGTTGGACCAATTTCAATCGTCCAACTAGTTGTGTGTGAGCATTTCTCATATACATATCACACTATGCACTCAAGCTGATGGGTCCGTCCCATGAGGTCGAGCTGTGTCGGCCCCACCGTGATGCATTTCGAAAATCTACCCCATCAGTCAGATGCACCATTCCATCGTGGGCCTAGGTCTCAAAAATCAAGTCAATCCGTGACTTGTGTGGGCCACACCACATACAGAAGTGGAGAGGGGCCGTGCACCATTAAAACATTCATAATCATTTTTTGGGCCCACCGAGATGTGGTTTGCAAATCCAGCCCATCCATTATGTGTGTCCCACTTGGATGAGGGTTCAGACCAAGTTTCAGACGCATGCAAATTTCAGGTGGGCCCCACCAAGTGCTTTTATATGTTTTAACGGTGTCTTCACATGATTTTAGATGGTATGGCCCACCTGAGTTCCGTATATGGCTGATTTTTAGGGTATCCCATAATTTAAAGAGGACCCATCAAATGCATGGTGTTGATGGTCGACATGCATCACGGTAGGGCCCACACAGCTCGACCTCACGGGAGCTTTTCGTGAGGTCGAGCGCATAGTACCTTTTCCCACACACACACACACACACACACAGAGAATTAATGCTCACACACAACTAGTTGGACGGTCCAACTAGTTGCCGATTTGAATGCTAATTAATGCTAATAAATAATGACGACGAGAAAATTATTTTGAAGAGTAAACGAGTTGTTAGCCTGGGTGGGCCCGCCATAGCATTAATGAGAAATCCACTCCAACCATTAGGTGATTCACACCATGTTAGACCTAGATACCGAAAATAATCTCCATCCGTAGGTTAGGTGGACCACACAATTGAAAATAGTGTACAATGAAAGTTCACCCTCCAAACGGTTTCCCTTGGTATAGCCTAGTTGAATCATATATGGGCCTGATTTTTCGAAGTCAAGAATAAAGTTTTATGTGTTATCTAATGGTTGGAGTGGATTTCACATAATCATCATGGTGGGCCCTATAAAAATTAAGGGTGGACATAACTCTCTAAATCATTTCCCCTGGTATAGTTCACTTGAGTCACAGAACGGCTTTCTTTTTTAGCTCATGGGATTATACATGTAATGATCGAAGTAGATCACACATACATATCAATATATATCCCATAAAAAATCAAGGTTAAGTGTACATCTGCAATCCGTAAGTTCATCCCTAAGTTACGTTTCCAAGAAATACGTTTCCAAGAGAAATAGCCGTTTAGTTTAATCAGTTGGGCTATAATCTACTGTTAAGCATATGATTAATTTTAAAGTATTAAGTGCTTATAAAATCCAACCCTTTCAACAGTTTAGCCCCAACATGAGGATCATTCATTACAATGATTGTTAGTATTTACTTATCAAGTGGTCCACACCCTATAAAACAATAAGTATACGTTGGTAACGATGACCATACAACTGGATATTAAGGAGTTATGGAAAAAGGTGATTCTTATGATAGTCAACCTCTTAGAGGGTTTAGATGTCATGTAAACATGAAAGGTTGGAAGTTACTAGAGGTTGAACCTTGATATATAGTCCAAACCGTTGGACATGAAACTTTAAAAAACGGGACTTAGATTTGGCAACGTCCATTAATACCGCACTAGAGGTGCTCTATGGCCCATTATAATGCATGTGTTTTGTCCACGAGGTCCATCCAATTTTCCATATCATAGTGGGACATGATCCTAAAAATGAACCAAATCTAGACTCCAAGTGGACCACACCATAAGAAATAGTATTGATTGATAGCTCACCATTGAAAACTTTATAAGACCCACTACGATGTTTATTTTCCATCCAACTTGTTGATTAGATCTCACAAACCTGGATGAAAGGAAACACAAACATCGGCTTGATTTTAGAGGATAAATAAAAAAGAGAATAAGGCTCATACATCATGGTGATCAACTTATGCCGTAGATTTGCCTCATTTGGGTTCATGCCTTAAAATAATATAACAAAATGGATGATCGACTTGGATAAAATCCAAAGATCATGATGGGTCCCGCATAGCCCTCTCTAGGCAAAGGACTAACTTGATTCGTTTTCACACGTATAAGGGATAGAGCATTAAACTAGGGGAAAAAAAAAACATTAAATGAAGAGAGAGAAAGGAAGAGGAGAAATATTTGCAAAGAAAATGGGATGACTCAAAAAGATGTACACGTGATATATTCGGATGATGCGCCACACATCTTGAAAATCTATTCCGTTAATTAGGTAGGGTCCTTTATAAGCATGTGAATGATAAAATATTACTTTTTATGATAAATAGTATGATATCATCTACAAGAAAAAGTGAGTTGTTAGAAATCTATTCCAATAGTCCATATTCAGCTTATATGTGTGGCTCTAGTGGTGATGATCATTTATTAATTTTTAGTATATAAAATTTCATTAATGGGCCCTATTTGATGAACAGGTTAGATTTATAACACATCATTCCCATCATACTTATGTAAGACTCAATGTCACGTGTCCTCACATGTGGTGCATTACATGTCGATGAAAATAGTAATTTTTTGCATTTAATGCACAGCTAGTTGGACCAATTTGAATGGTCCAACTAGTTGTGTGTTAACATTTCTCATATATATATATATATATATATATATATATATATATATAATTGGGATAGATATGAAGAGAATTAAGAATATTACTTTAGAGACCAATATCTTGTCCATGCAACGATTGTGACCACAGGGCTGAACTTAGTTGTCGATGGTTGATGTTATCTGAAAGGTTTAAGGCCCATGTCATTTGAAAGATCTTGAAAGATTTATCTCAACCTTTTATCAACTTTGTTGAGCAAGAATGAGGTGATTGTTACCAATTTTTTTGTGAAATTTAGACAATTAATGTTGAAGTTTTGTAGTTTGCAAGGATTGCATCAAAACTACTTTGAATGCATGTTGGACATGTTTAGTACTATTCAAAGTACAAACAAAAGAGGGTGATTCTTTTCATTTTTGTTTATTTTTTATTTTCTTTTTCAAGACAGGGAGAGGTGACGATATAACGAAGGCGGTAATCCCTACTCTAAGAGTTTCCAAATTTCACTGCATTGTTTCTACCACTACCTTATATTCAATATTGATCATGGTGGAGAAATTGCCTAATATTGATCCTTGTAATCCCCCTTTAAGCTCAATTCTAAGCTTCTTCTAGATTAAGGCAAAAGGTATACTTTATCTGGGTGCATCTTAGTATTTGATGCTAACTAGACCTAACCTTGTTCATATTGTGAACAATGTTTGCCAGTTCATGCACCATCCTATTGATACTCATCATATAGATGTTAAACACATCTTTCAGAATCTCATAGGTATGACCATGCTTGTAAATAGAATTCAAAAGGCACCTCATACGATATTTGTTATTTTCTAATGTTTATTGGATAAGATGTCCTAGTGGTTGAAGATCTACAACTGTTTATTGCATTCCTTTTTATGCTAGTCTCATTTCTTAGAGTTCTAAAGTAACCATCAGTTGTTAAATCCAGCGCTTAAGCTAAAAACCAATCAATGGCCTCTTCCGCAGAAAAATTTGCACGACTGATTTATCGTCTTTGAGCTCTGAAAATTGACCTTTATACTCTTTAAGTATTGATGATATCCACAGATTATCCCACGATATATCTTGTATCTCACCTGTGCGATGCGAAATGGAATATATCTCACATGTTCGATCCGATGAGCATTTTCGATTATCAGTCCTTTCTGCAAATCATATTAAATTAGTGTCAAATTGGATTAGGAGCTTCGATTTCGAGATTTGGAGGAGATGGGCCGACTTACGAAAAATTGAAAAAGATCAAAATTTTCCAATTTCTCGCAAATCGGTTGCAATCTGTGTCCAAACATAAAATCAAACATGTATGTAACCTGATCTAGTTATTCTTCTTTTGTTTTTTAATGTATCGCTAGTGTTTCCATGCATCTTCTTACATTTATAAATTATATGAATAGACTTTGAATATACTTGCATCAATTCAGTTAGACAGCTCATAGATTAGGACCCCATACAAAATAAACTAATTATGTGCACTTGTTTTTAGTAATGTTTTGATTTATAAGTGTGTATTGATGTCTTTTTTAACAATCGCGGAAGTTTCATTGAGAAATTTGACCAATTTCCCAAAGTTTCCCCATGTTTCCAATAACAGTGATACATTACGCTATGCAACTAATATATCCCATGCAAGAACCGATACGTATCCGTATCCCAAGGGTGCGATACATAACGCGATACTGATATTTCGAACACTACATACATTACACCCAACCCGTGTATCATCACATTAATGCAGGACATGAAATTTTAAACATGATATGCGAGATTTCAAGCTTTAGATCATACTAGTTCAAAACAATCACACAAAATTCCACATCCCACATAAAGTCAAGCACTCAATCAAGGGGAATCTATGCGGGTCCAGGCCTACACATGTTAGGGCTGGGTCAATTAAAATTATAACCCAAACAATACTCAAAGGAGAGTAGATTCAGCCACACATGCACAGAAATAATTTCCTCAATCCAAGGGATTCACAAGTTTCAATTCGGGAAACCCTAGGGTTGGAAGAAGGCAAAGAAATTAGAAATTTAAGACAATCTAGGGTTAAGATTAAGGAAATCAAGTAAGAGACGAGTGAAAGAGAGGAGAGAGTGAACCTGAAGGCCGCCCGCACGTGTGGACAGCAGGCCACGCCTAACACATGTGCGCTGAGGACAGTCCGCATGTGTGTGGGGCCCACGAACCTAAAAACCCCCTCCTTGGGACTGGTCGACTAAGGTTGGACTACAAACTCCCAAGTTTCGATCCGATCCAACATACGATCCGTGCATGGTGCTCCACCGAAGTTTCAGCCCTCCTGAAGGGCCAGATTCCAAAAATCTCCTATAGAGAAGGAACAGCTGCAAAATAACAATGAATTTGCAGGTGGAATAACTGTAGGAGAAGAGGAATATAGATGGTAGAAGGTAGGGGTGAATCAGGATGGGTGTGGGTTCGCACCACGGTAGTTAGACCTTCGAAGAAGGGAGGGTTTCGCACCCAATTGAATTTTCACAACTCGAAGAGTAGGAAAACACAGAAATTTTATTCAATCATCAGTGAGAAAAAAAAACTACAAGGGTGCCTATTTATAATAAAATCCTATAACCCAAAACCCGCGCCATGTGCGCAACCTGTTACTTAGAGACGAAGTAACCACAATTAACAACTAATCAAAATAATCGAAACCGTCCATGATGTTCCTAATAACAATAATAACCAAAACTCAAAGTACTAGATCGTTTGGAATAGTGGGCCACGATCATGAGAACCCATGGTAGGATTCACATGATGATCGGGTCTACTCCAAGGAACCAAAACGCAGTCCTCTAATTAGGGAGTCCTCCCTGGACGTCGTCATTGATCTAAATCGATTGTGGGGCCCTCCTCCTTGCGTACATGCGTGGGGAGGGGGGGTGCATGTGTGCGAGATGTCTCCATCACACATACTCACATGAAGCACATTTAAGAACAACTACGTTGAAGTTAGAAGAAGTCGCACTTCGCAAAACCTGCATTCTCTATGTTCCATCTATATTTTAAATGGGTTAAAGACTTTTGTTGTCTTCCAACCATTGTTACAAAAATACTTAAACAGATAGTAAAAAATTTGGCCAATGAAAGGTTACACCATAATTCAAAGAATGAAAAGTTTGGGTTTAATACAATTTGGATTGGAAAAAAAATGAGTGAAAAAACCAGATATACTTGCACATATAAGTGTGCATATATTATACATAAATAAGGTTAAAATATAAAACTTCAATAACAATGATTAGAATTGCTATATGCATGAGCAATAATGTATATAGGTAATTGAATGGTGTGTTAATATCATCCTTTGCCTATCCCAAATCCTTCCTTTTTATGTAACCCCATATAACTTGATACATCTCTACTAAAACTATCCACAACATACTCAATTCTATCAATGGCTAGTGACCATCAATCTTTATTTCTTAATCACCCCAATAGTTCTTTTTGAATAAAACATGTTTCTTTTTTATTTTGAAAAATAAACGTGCTTGATTCATTTTGCCAAAAAAAAAGGGGGGTTTTTAATAAAATGCATTTCTTTTTCTAAATAAATGTGTTTAATTCAGTTTGCCAAAACAATGGATTTTTATGCGTATTGTCCAAATATACAGAGTTTTAAAGGTTGAATTTATACAAATTTTTTTTTTTTTTCAAAATATGGAGTTTAAAATAAAACTTTGTTAATTATGCTTGTAAAAAAGATTGGATATCTGCCTGGCTGCACCCAATAACCTGAGGAAAAAATGAAGAGATAAGAATTTATGTTTATTATGCTTTATCGAATGTGCATTTCCTTTGATCCCTTAACTATTAGTTTTCCTCACACTTAAGCGTTTTTTGTTAAATGACAACCATTATGAGAGCATAGGAATAGAAGGAACCATAAAGGCAAATGACATTTGAGACCACAAATACTTGCACAAGATTAGATATATGAAGTGAAAGAAGCTTTTAGAAAGATGAAAATAGGAAAGCCCTCAAACTATACACCAATAGAGGTTTGTAAGTGCATGAGAAACTGGGTTATTTTGGTAGACAATTGTTCAACATGATTCTAAGATTGAAGAAAATGAAAAGTCTTGTGTTACCTATTTATAAGATAAAGGAGATAGAGAGCTGCACTAAGTATAATAGCTATACTTATGAGCCATACTATGAAACTTTGCAAGAGGATGATTTAGCATAGACTAAGGCATGAGACGAATGTATCAAAAAAAAAAAAAAAAAAGTTTGGTTTCATGCCAAGGTCTGCTATTGAAGTTATTATCCTAGTTAGACAAATGCTGGAGAAATATAGGGAGAGAAGGATTTCCACATGGTAGGGTCCCAAGAGAGTTAATCTAGTGGCTGTTGAAGAAAAAAAAAGGATATATTGACATGATTAAGGGTGTGTAGGAAGCAGTAACAAATGTGAGAAACACTAGTGGAGAAACGTGCGAGTTACCACTTATTGCAGGCATGCACCATGGGTCGGCATTGAGCCCACAACTTTTCACATTAGTTATGAAAAAGTTGAGGCATTTACAAGAAGAGATCCCATGGTGTATGTTGTTTGCAAATGACATATTGTTGATTGATAAGATGAGAGGGCAAAAACACAGTGCCAGGTTATGGAGAGGTGCTTTAGAATCAAAAGGATTTAAAATCAGTCAGAATAGAATAGAGAGAGCAATTTTAGTGACAATAGGAGTGGAAATGAGGAATTAGTTAAGAAACCCAACACCATTGACCCTTTCCTCTTTAGAAGACACTGATTATTTCATTCTCCCCACAATCACAAAAACCTGCTAGAAAGGCCAACCTCCAAAACATTCTCCCTTTTTCCCAGCCCTGCCCCTGTGCAAAGCTAGGAGAAGGCCTTCAACCGACACCAACATCAACCATGAAACTGGGAAATCTTTCAAGGAAGAGCACCCACACCCCTTGAGCAAGGAGTAGTGGAATGAAAGATGATCAATTGATTCAGCATCTTGCATGCATAACGTGCAAATGTTGGGAAGTACCACCCCCCTTTGTTGAAGGTTGTCAACAGTAAGAACCTTTTTTTCCTACCCACAAACCAAGCAATAGCCGCCACCTTAAAGGGGCACCATAATGCCAAACATGGGAAGTGGACTGCATTTATCTCCTGAGCAAGCACCTTGGATTAGCCAATAAAAGCGACCAAATTGAGAATTGACCCGACAGCTGACGCATCCTTTTCCACTCCAATGCATCGCTCGCATCCAATGGGGGCAGTGGTGGGCAAGACGCTCCAAAAGCAAGACATATTCCTCTGTTTCCTCTTTAAATAAGTTCCTCCGACAAGGAGGGGACCAAATCACTCCATCATCAGATCACAAGAAGCAGCAATCTGCAAGAAGATTCTCTTCCGAGCATAATCTAGCTAACCTCAGGAACTCGACACAAAGCACTCTATCTCCAGCCCATACATCCTCCCAAAACTAAATCCACTTGTTGTCACCTAGAGAGAACCCGATACCATCCTTAAACTTGGTTGCTAGGCTAGCAACCCCTCTACACACCATAGAAGCACGATATATGTAATTCTTTAGTCCCCCATCCCCTTCCTTGACCCCAAATATTAAGGCAATCACTTCTCGCCATAACCTACCCTCTTCAATTCCAAACATCCACAACCATTTTCCACGCAAAGCAAGATTCATGTGCTCCAACTTCGTAACACCTACTCCCCTTCCTCATGAGGTTTTCACACCTCATCCCAACTCAACAAGGGAAACTTTTTCTTGACCTTCGAACCTTGCCACAAAAATTCCCGTCTCAACCTCTCCACCCTTTCCAAGATAGACTTTAAACACTTGAAAAGGGACATGAAATAGAGCTACAAGTTCAATAATATGGCTCTAATCAATATTATCCTGCCTCCAAAAGAAACATAATAGCAATTCCATCTCGATAGCTTCCTTTCTAGTCTTTTGATGACATTGCCCCACAAATGTTTCACCAGCTTGCCAATGCAAAGAGGAAGACCAAGGTATGCGGATGGGAATAATCCCACGCAACACCCTAACACCTTGGCAAATCTTACCACCTCCTCCTAGACATATGGGCCAATAACTCAATTTTCAATGATGTTGACCTTCAACCCCAAAATCACTTCGAAGCACCTCATCTTCTTCAAGTTATCCACTTAATCCACATCAGCATCGTAGAAAAGGTTGGTATTATCACCGAACTGAAAGTGTGAGAATTGAAGCTCAGTGCTTCCCATCCAAAATCTACTAGTAAGACCTGTAAAGCACCTTTTGTCAAGCATCTTACTAAGATCTTCTACCTCCACAGATAAATAGGTTGATATCAAATCCTGCCGAGGACCTCTCGAAGCCTTGAAGTAGCCTTTTCCAAACCAACTAACCAATACCGAAAACTTTGTTGATCTAATACATTATAACATCCACATCCTCCACTTCTGCACACATCCCAATCGCCCCAACATATAGTCTAGAAATTACTTATCAATCTAATCATAAGCCTTCTCAATATTAAGTTTGCAAATGACTCCATTTTTACCTTTCATGTGCCACAAGTCAATGTACTCACAGACTATTAATGCGCTATCCAATATTTTCTACCTTTGACGTCAAGATTACCTTTTTCTAGAGATACTCGAAATTGTCACCAATATTTTAGCTAGAATTTTATAGGGCCCCAATGAAACTGACCAACCGAAAGTCTCACAAACATTCAGCCAGTTTCTTCAGAATGATGGCAATGAAGGAGGCACCTAGCTACGACACAAGCTAGGCATTTTTTTAAAGTCCACAATAAAAATAAGCACATTGCTCTACATTGTCCCAAAATTTAAAAATAAAAAATAAAAATTAAAAAAAAAAAAAAAAAAAACTAACTAAAAAAATGCCAAGAGATAGCCATCTAACCCAGAGGCCTTGTCTCTCCCCAATGCATCGACCACTAATTTGATTTCCTCCTCTGATGTCGGCTTCTCTAATAACTTGGCCTCCATAGGGGAAAGCTAATTGAACAACAGATTATCAAGTCGCGGCTGCATCCAGCTCTCACCCTTGAGCAAATTCTCATAGAATTGGACAATAACATCACATACTTGGGGCTTCTGTTCAACACACTTTTCCTATCAAACGAAATGCTCCAATTCAATTAGCCTTGCCTGAGCACTTGCGATTCTGTGGAAAAACTTGATGTTTTGTCACTATCTTTGAGCCATGTGGCTCTAGATTGTTGCCTTTATTTGATTCCCTACTCTTTCAATCGATTTTTGTAGTGTAGAAATAGCATGAGTCTACTAGTTGTTTCCTCTGATAGTGCTCCCCCTTCTTAATATCGAGTGCCTGAATATCCAAAGGAATAGAAGCAAATTCCACCTCCCTCTTACCTAACACCTCTTCCTTCCATTTTTTAAATTCCACACTCAACCAAACTAGGGAATCCCTCCACCTCCAACCACATCAATTCAAACCTAAACGGCCTCAAACCTCGAATCCCATCCTCTACCTACCAAAAAAAAAAAGCAACATTCCGATAATGGCCTTGGAAAACCCCTTTGCTAAACTAAAGGAAACTTCTCTACCTGGTCTTGGGACGCCAAAAACCTATCTAGCTTAGATTTAACAGTTCATTCCTGCCCATTTGACCCGGTAAATTAAGCATTCCCGTTGGAATATCCACAATGTCATTTCTACAAGCCCACTCTAGAAAGTCCCTCATACTGAACATTATTTGACCCCCATTTAACTGTTCAAACAAGAAGTTGACTACATTGAAATCACCTCCCAAACAACAAGGCAACTGCAGTGCAACTGACCAGGCCTTGAATCACTTGCAAAGGTCTCTGGTTTGAAGCATCTTTTTCCTACACCCTAAAACCCTCAAGTTCCAGCTAAGCAGCTTCATCAGTTCACCATCCTTGCCCCTCTACCTGATTTCTCTCCTGTGGATCTTAACCTCAGTAAGTAACCAAGCCTATCCAAGTCTCTTCGCCCCATTAGAGATTTCTACGGCTAACTCTGCTGAGCTTCCAAAGATCTTAGATTGCCTTTTTCTTCCACGAATTGGAATAACACGATGTAGTCCCTGAATGAAACTCCAACCAGCTTTCTGACAAGCCCAATGGTGTCCTTGATCCACCGCATACCTCTACTTGAACCCTCAGCTCCTGATGTTGCTTGGAGCACAGAAATGTCCAACACCTCCGTCATAGCTCCCCCACAAAGATGCAAATCCCTGGCTCCCAAAGCTTCACAGTTCCCCGTGTTTGAAGACTCGATCTCGTGAAAGGCCACAAACTGCGACTGTTCCCCTCTGCTGCTTATTGCCTCAGCATCAGGCCCACAGGAGAGACGATCACTAGCCAGAGTGATCAGAGAGAGAATGGCAGCCACCAGTGCAAGACTCTGCTCCACCCTTTCCCCTCTCTCCCTTGCTGCTACTTTCTGAACCCTCGACATCAACAGGAGGCTGAAACTCGTCTCTTTCACATAAAAAAAGGAAGATTTTATCACTCTTTTCATGCCTTAAGAAATCATCCACACGAGTACCAGGGCTCAACGAAGTCGCATGAGTGCCAGAGCACACGTGATCCGGCCCTTTTCTTCAGGGCAGGGTGTCCCATATCGGTTACGTATCGGCCGTATCGGCCGATACGTAACGGAATCGGTAAGGGCCGATACGCGTATCGGCCGCGTATCGGCCGTTACCGATTTTTGTAACCGTATCGGCCGATACGGGCCGATACGGGGGCGTATCGGACCGTTACGGGGGCGTAACGGTCACCCGTAACGGTCAGAAAACGGCCACTTTTTTTTCTCTTTTTAAGCACTTTTTTTGCTGTTTTTTCCAAACTTCTTGCTTCCAAACTGTTTTTCACTCCTTCTAATAGTAATTTCGACCAACCTTGGATGGTTTTTTGGGACAAAAACACATTATATTACGGATTTGGTTGAATCAAAGCTCGGTGGGCCATTTTTCAAAAATTCTTCAAAAGTAGGTATTTACTTTCTTTAATATGTTTTTCTGTTTTAATCATGCCATATGATGTGTTAATCATAGTAGAACATGATAATGTGCATTTTACAGATTTGGGGTGCCATTTAATATTTTTTTTATATTTTTTTCTATTTACGCATGAATTTTGGGCCCTTTTTTTAAAATTCGAAAAATCAATTTTTAATTGTTGTTTTGCTGTTTTAATGATGCCATATGATGTGTTAATCATAGTAGAACAGCTTAATGTGCATTTTACAGATTTGAGGTTCCATTTTATATTTTTTTTATATTTTTTTCTATTTACGCATGATTTTTGGGCCCTTTTTTTAAAATTCGAAAAATCAATTTTTAATGGTTGTTTTGCTGTTTTAATGATGCCATATGATATGTTAATCATAGTAGAACATGTTAACGTGCATTTTACAGATTTGGGGTGCCATTTAATATTTTTTTTTATATTTTTTTCTATTTACGCATGATTTTTGGGCCCTTTTTTTAAAATTCGAAAAATCAATTTTTAATGGTTGTTTTGCTGTTTTAATGATGCCATATGATATGTTAATCATAGTAGAACATGTTAACGTGCATTTTACAGATTTCGGGTGCCATTTAATATTTTTTTTTATATTTTTTTCTATTTACGGATGATTTTTGGGCCCTTTTTTTAAAATTCGAAAAATCAATTTTTAATGGTTGTTTTGCTGTTTTAATGATGCCATATGATATGTTAATCATAGTAGAACATGTTAACGTGCATTTTACAGATTTGGGGTGCCATTTAATAATTTTTTTTATATTTTTTTCTATTTACGCATGATTTTTGGGCCCTTTTTTTAAAATTCGAAAAATCAATTTTTAATGGTTGTTTTGCTGTTTTAATGATGCCATATGATATGTTAATCATAGTAGAACATGTTAACATGCATTTTACAGATTTGGGGTGCCATTTAATATTTTTTTTTATATTTTTTTCTATTTACGCATGATTTTTGGGCCCTTTTTTTAAAATTCGAAAAATCAATTTTTAATGGTTGTTTTGCTGTTTTAATGATGCCATATGATATGTTAATCATAGTAGAACATGTTAACATGCATTTTACAGATTTGGAGTGCCATTTAATATTTTTTTTTATATTTTTTTCTATTTACGCATGATTTTTGGGCCCTTTTTTTAAAATTCGAAAAAACAATTTTTAATGGTTGTTTCGCTGTTTTAATCATGCCATATGATGTGTTAATCATAGTAGAACATTTTAATGTGCATTTTACATATTTGGGGTGCCATTTTATATATTTTTTATATTTTTTTCTATTTACGCATGATTTTTGGGCCCTTTTTTTAAAATTTGAAAATTTAATTTTTAATAGTTGTTTTGCTGTTTTAATCATTCCATATGATGTGTTAATCATAGTAGAATATGTTAATGTGCATTTTACATATTTGGGGTGTCATTTTATAAATTTTTCTTTGTATTTTCGAATTAGTGACTTTATATTTTTATTTGCTTATATTGGACAGGTTTTGGAACTTCTTAAGATTTAGTTAGAACATAAAATTATCTTTATTAACATAGGTCATACACTCATACTCATATCCTAAACCTAAAGAAATGTCTGGGTCTGGCCAACAACAAGTAAGTGAGGATATTGGATAGCAACATTGTGAGAGGGTTGGTGGTACTAGGCACCAAATAAAGTGCAAGTATTGTGATAGGATAGTGTCTGGTGGAATTACCCGTCTCAAACAACATTTAGCACATCGAAAGGGTCAAGTTGCGCCATGTGTCAGAGTACCGAGAGAGATAATGCTATTAATGCAAGCTAGTCTGGATGAGTCGAAGGGTAAACGTGCTGCTGTACAAAAGAAGAGAGATGATACTTTAGAAGCAGCTCGACAGGAGGTGTTTGGTCCTGAATATATGGGCGTTCGTGATGAAGATATTATTGATTCTGACGAAGATTCAGATCGGGAATTAACCATAGCTAGGAGAGAGAGCGTGCGTCTAGCTCGTGAAGAGGAAGAACGTCACCGCATGCTTGGCACGCATGGGTCAGTGCGTGATACAGGAGGGGGCAGTGGGAGTGGGAGTGGGACAGGGAGTGCAACTGGAAGTGCAACTGCTTCTGCAGCTGGGACTGAGGGTAGGGGGGTAGGTTTGGTGGGTTACGACGTGTATTTGGGAGCCGACGACAGACATCTTCACGTGATGCCTATATACATTTGGATGAAGAAGTAAATGAGCCTAGGAGACCCTCTATTGATCCAATCCTGTTTAGGAAAGAATCAACTAAACAAAAGAAGATAAAACAAATGTGGAGTAGAACTTCCGTTGAGAAATTAGGTAGAGCAGGAGCAAAGTTATTTATACATGCTAACATACCTCCTAACGCGGCCAATTCTCCATATTGGCAGGTGGTAATTGATGCAGCAGCAGAAGCAGGTGAAGGAATAAAAGCTCCCACGGCTAAGGAGATTAGGGGGAAATGGACAGATGCAGAGTATGTGGATGTGAAAACATACGTGGCTACCTTTAAACCTGTATGGCAAGCCAGAGGATGCACGATCATGTGCGATGGTTGGACTGGCCCAACCAGACGCAGCATGATCAACTTCATGGTGTACTGCCACTTGGGAACTATATATCACAAGTCAATTGACGCCTCAGAACTAACAAAAAATTCTAATTATATTACTGGACTAATGGATAAAGTTGTGGATGAGATTGGAGAGGAGAACGTAGTTCAGATTGTGACAGATAATGAAGCATCATATAAGCTTGCAGGACATCTGTTGATGAATAAGAGAAAACATCTTTTTTGGTCACCATGTGCTGCCCATTGTATTGATCTTATATTGGAAGATATTGGGAAGAAGAAGAATGTTAAGGAAATGGTCGAAAGGGCAAGGGAAGTAACGACGTTTATTTACAATCATAATCAAGTAGTCGCAATAATGAGAAAGTTCACGAAAGGACGAGAATTGTTGAGGCCTGCGGCGACTAGATTCGCAACAAACTTTATAGCATTAGAGAGTTTATTCCAGCATAGGGGAAAGTTGAGTGAAATGTTCGCTTCCCGACAATGGCTCAACACAAAACATGGGAAGAAGACATTAGGGACACCAGTCGACGTTGTGAACACCATACGGGACAACAAATATTGGAAGAAGGTTAAGGCGATCCTAAAGGTGATGGAGCCACTAATGAGGGTACTCCGTCTTGTTGAAACCGATGAAGCACCTACCATGGGCTTCCTATATGATGTCATGGATAAGGCAAAGCTTGCAATTCAACGTGATTGTAGAAGCTGGGAGACTTATTGGAAGATGATCGACAGGAGATGGACAAAACAACTCCATCACGATCTTCATGCAGCAGGTTATTACTTAAATCCTAGGTATAGATATGCCCAATCATTTGTTGCGGATGATGAAGTTCGTGTCGGGCTAAAAAATGTGATAAAGAGATTAGAACCCGACTTAGATCTACAAATAAAGGCGTTGAATGAATTAGATACATTTGGAAATCATCTTGGTAGTTTTGGAGATGCTCTTGCACAGCATGCAGTATCTAGGTTGCAACCGGCCGAATGGTGGATTAATTTCGGAGAGAGTACGAAGGCTCTTCAAAAAATTGCGGTAAAAGTTTTGAGCCAGACAACATCTTCCTCTAGTTGCGAAAGGAATTGGAGTTGTTTTGCGCTCATTCATTCAAAGAATAGGAATAGATTGCAGACTAGAACATTAGATAGACTTGTTTTCATGCACTACAATATAAAACTAAGAATGCGACGACATCATAGGAGCATTACAGCTGCCGATGACGGAGACTACTGTCCAATAAACTTGGACAATATTTATGATGAGGATGACCCACTTCTACCTTGGTTGGAAACAAGGAAAAAATAAATTGAAGAGGATAGTGAAGAATTGGAAATTGATGACCCAGAAATACGCAAAGCACAACAAGAGAGTCGTGCAGATGTGTTGGACCCAGTAAGAGGGGCAGCGTTTATGCCACGTACGGAAACGGCTCGAGATCAACAAAAAAGTATGAGTAGTGGTAGCGTGTCCGTGTCGGATGATGGTGACGATGACCCCCCTGCCTCTGGTGCTGGCACTTCTGGTGTTGCTCAACGCCCTATTCAGCCGTCTACAGATCGCGATGCCGATGAACATCGACGAGGTGGTACACGAGGTCGAACCTACGAGTGTACCGAGTCACGATACAGCCAGGAGGAGGGTACATCTAGTGGTGCACCGCGTCCGGGAGGTCCGGAACATCAGCAGGCTCATGGTCTTGGTTATTATGATGGATATTCTTTTGGTCAATTGGATTATAATTATGATGGTTATACTGAGCCCGTTCCATCACATTCATGTTGGAGTAGCCCTCCCGATCAATATCCATATGATTATAGATATCCAGATCCAAATCCAAGTTACTCATCACAACAGACGCACTCTCAATCTCAAGATTCTCAACAGCCTGAGTATGGTTACCAGTATGGCTATTCGACGGGCACTGGTGGATATCCTTACTCAGGATCAGTCATCCTCTGGTTTCGTTGATCTAGTATTTCCTTCTGGCACTGGATATTATGGATATGCAGAACCTACACCTATTGGACAGCCTCAGCCTGATGGTGACAATGACGATGATGTGGAGGTCAAGCAACCACAAAAAAGTAGATTTTCATTTTGGTGGTGACTTGTGATTGTGAGTATATATTTGTATTAAGGTAAGTATTTGCATTTTGCAGCAGACAGCTCACAACAGTATTATTACAAGAAGCCATGCAATTATGCACACACTTGACACTGCCGAACTTGTATTTAAAATAGCTCCCCTGACAACCAATTAAGTAATCCTTAATCAAGTTGCAGGGGAGTATATCAGACACTACTAATTTTATTTTTTTTAATATTCTAGACTTGAGGATGACAGGTCATAGACAGGAATCACAGTCACGTACACACTGCACAGGTATGTTTGACAAATTCTTCAAAAATAATTGCAAACACACCTAATGTAAGATATTTACATATTACATTCATTCTAATATATCTATCATTGGTAGTAGATAGTTAGAAAATTAAATATATGAATTTTGTAGTCAAATTCAGGTTATCTGGTTCATAAATTCATCAGACAGTCCGATACAACTTCTCACCAAAGAGTGGACCGTTACGCCCCCATAAACATGTTCCATTTTATAAATGAATGCATATTTGGAATGCTTAGAATATTCCGGATTTAATCCATATTTTTTCATATTTTTTTGGCAAAAAAAAAATTTTGCGCCGTTACGGGCCGTTACGCCCCCGTATCGCCGTTACGCCCCCGTATCCGTATCGATTTTGGAGGTCACTGATACACCAACCGATACCGATACGGGACACCTTGCTTCAGGGTGAGTTTAAGAGGGTTTTCCTAGATTGTTAGAGAGTACACTAGCATGATGGTAAACAAAAGAATTAACAGAAAGCAGTATACTTGGTGCACTGCACAATGTTACTTATTTCTGCTCAATGCATCAATTGATGACTAGACCACATTACCTCCATATGTGCTAATTGAAATTTAACCAACAAATAATATGATATAAAAAAAAAATTTACCTCAATCTTCAAAATTTCCTTCTCCAGTGTTTGTCTAAGCTGCTCAGTTTCCTAAAATTTAAATTAAAAAATAATAATAATAATATATAAAAAAAAAAAAAAAGTAGTTAAGCAGTTTGTTGTGAATTCAATAGGAAAATAAAGGACCTAGAGAGCGTAAGATAAAACTTTTTTTGTTATGATATTTACATCTGAGACTCTCAAATGTAATTTGCAAGAATTTTATTCTTATTGCTTCAGACTATAAAATAATACTGCAGAAATTTTTAAGAAGAAACATTTTTTTATTTCAATTACATTTAGGAAGAAATGATTACATTATCAATTTCCAGATTCAGTTCACTAATGGGCACAGATGGGAATCTGCAGAACATATTTAGGAAATAAATCTGACAAATATAGAGATGACAAAAGAAGACGCAACATTAACACTTTTTGCAGAAATGAACAACAAACCTAAATGAAAAAAAAAAAAAAAAACCAGATGTAGAGATTCAGGACCAAGTATAAAGTAAACAGAATAAGAGGCCGTTTGGATATATACAAAAGAAGACGCAACATTAACACTTTTTGCAGAAATGAACAACAAACCTAAATGAAAAAAAAAAAAAAAAAAAACAGATGTAGAGATTCAGGACCAAGTATAAAGTAAACAGAATAAGAGGCTGTTTGGATATATAAATAATTTTGGAGTCGGTTAAAAAGGAGACTAGAAAAAATAACAGTTTTGTTCTGAACAAGTTTTAACTCAGTTTGTTAAACAAAGTCTGAACTCTGTTTGGAAAACAATGTGCTACTGTGAAACATATACAAAACACCATCCCTCATATGTCCATAGATTAGTCAATTAAGATATAATCTCACTTTATTTGTTACTTTACGATCCATCTAAAATGGGACCCACCTTTAACTGCCCATTCCTCATACAATTTGCATTGATTTGATGATCCTATCCATGTTATTAATGTTGGAAACATGGATGGTTTGCATAGATTATAGAATAATGGTTAGATCCTGATGTGGGTCACCCATCGTTTGGGAGCCACCTTTGATTGCTAAAAGCTTCTAAAAAATCACTTTGATAGGATGATTCTAACCAGCCCTCAATGGAGATGAAAATGGAAAGCTACAATGATTGCAACAAATTAGGTTTGATCAATGGTTTGGACTGATCATCATGAAGGACCCACATTCCATTGCTCATCTCTCTTAATAGACACTTTGGCATGATAATACTGACCATCAAATCAATGGAAAGGAAATTGGAGAATCCATTTTGATAGTATTAAAAGTCTAGCCACTAATCGAGACAGTTCATCATGTGAGGGGCCAACCTTTGCTTGTCCATCCCGTAAGAGATTCAATTAGATGATCCTTGTCACACCCCAAACTCGAGTACCGGACTCACAAAATTCCCAGCTGCCGAATCCGGTGCTGACAGCCTTCGTAGTACCCCATTCTCGGCTCCCAGCTCCTATACACTAGGTTCCGATCCTAAGATCCTACAAATAGGATTTTCAAGGTGATTTTTTTTTTTTTTTTTTTTTTGTAAAGGAGCATAACCACAAGTGTACCCAAGTCACAAAATATTATCACCACATATCCACTAATAAAATCTTCGAGTACAGTGTTGTAAAGGAAATACAAGATATAATCAAAACTCAAAAGAATAGGCTCATGCTCCGGGCTCAATGCTACTAATAAGCCCTAGCATCACCTGCAAAGTAAACATACGAGCATAAGCTTCCTACGAAGCTCAATAGAGTGCATGTGTGCGTGCACAGTGCATATGACAATAATACAGATATCAGAGTATGCGAAAGATGGAGGGCTAAGCAGCTAAGTCTATTAATGTTGTTAGTCATACCAAGGTTATGCAATACAAGGCCTACATGGTCAAGTGTCATATGCTAGATATGCAACACAAACATGCCAAAGTCCACGTATCGGTACAGTTCGTATCTAGAAAAATCATCAAGGCATAATACACTCTAACATTGGCTGCCACTCATGGCATGGTGCACACGACCAAGTGAGTGGAAAATACCTTACCATTCGTCTCGTCAGTGGTATACCAATGCTCACCCTGCTCGTCGATAGCAAACTCATTTATGAGCTTGGTCAAACTCAACCTATCTTATAGCCCCCTACCCTCAAGCGGATAAGGTCACACCCCTTTTCAACCGATCGCGACACAATGGGAGACGCGGCATACTGGTATTTGGCACTCGGGCGCTCATGTTATCCACTCAGTCTCGACGTTGAAGCATCCTACTTGTACCACAAGGGTTTAGAGACTTTCACTCATGGACATCCATAGCGCCCTAATGATCAGGGTGTTCGAAAACGGTTACGTATCGGTCATAACGGCCGATACGTAAGGGCAACAGCCGTGACCGTTACGTGTTACGAGGTCGTAACAGCCATCCCCTCTTTTTTGTGCCTGTAACGGCTGTTACAGTTCATAACAGTCATTATGGTACCGTAACAACTATTACGGGCCTTTAAAAAAAAAAAACGTACCTTTTTTTCTTTCTTTTCTTCTTCTTCTTCTCGGGCTACAGCCGCGGCCCTGCTGTGGCTGTGGCTACGGCCCTAATGCGTCTCCCCCTCACGTTTTCTCCTTCTCTCTCTTTTTCCCTTTCTTTCCCTCCCGTTTTCTCCTCTCATTTTCCCTTTCTTTCCCTCTCATTTTTTCTTTTTCCCTCTCATTTCTCTCCCCCTCTCTCGGTCTCAAAAAAAATGAACAGGCGCATGGCTGTAAAACAGGCACGCACCTTATTTTCACCTTATTTTTTTAAGTGGTCTGCAGCGCACGCTGCTTAGTGCACTTGCACTATTTTAGTGTATGTGGCCCACCTTGATTTATGTATTGTATTATATATCCATGCCACCCATCAGTTTTTCCTAATCATTTCAAGTTATGGTCCCTAAAAAAAGCAGCTCCAGATCTCAAGTGGACCCCACAGTAGGATTAAATGCCCTCTATGCAATTGCGTTGTTTTAATGCATGTGGCCCACCTTGATTTATGTGTTGTATTATATATCCATGCCACCCATCGGTTTTTCCTAATCATTTCAAGGCATGGTCCCTAAAATGAAGCAGATCCAGATCTCAAGTGGACCGCACAGTAGGAATGAATGCCCACTGTTAAAAACTTATTATGGCCCACTATAATGTTTATTTACCATCGAAACTACTGATAAGGTTGCATGGACCTGGATCAAGGAAAACACAACTCACAACTTAAAAATAATAAAATAAAATATTATAATAATAATAATAGAAGTTTTAATTGTGGGAATTCAATCCCTACTGTGTGGTCCACTAAAGATTTGGATTTGTCTCATTTTTTGGACCATGCCCTAAAATGAGTTGGCAAAAAGGATGGACAGCATGGATATACAACAAATGTATCAAGGATTCAAGGTGGGTCCTATGTTCAGGGTGTCATTCACTAGCAGTCCGCCTAAGGTTTAAATCTGCCTGTTTTTTTGGATCATGCTTTAAAATGAGCTAGCAAAATAGAATGACGGCACCGATATACAAATACATTAAGGTGGACCCCAATTTCAAAGCCTCACCCACTAGTGGTCCACCTTAGATACGGATCTACCTCATTTTTGTACCATGCCTTTAAATGATTTGATAAAACAAATGGATGTCATTGATATACAATACATACATCGTGGTGGGCCCTATATACATGGCCGTAAAAATTGTCCATGAGGCATACATTAACTCAAATTTAATAAATTAAATTATGGCATTATTGTTGCCATATCACATCGGCTCCTCATGTAGCATGCGCATACAAATCTAGTAACTAGATGTAAAGCATGGATAATATATATATTTTATGGCGAGGTCCACTGGAAATGACCCGATGGACACTCACATGTGTAACATGTGTGCCACTAGGCTATCAATCTATTGGGCACGTGGCCCACCGATGATATCCCAAAACGATCAGATTATCATCGGCATCAATAGGATGATCTGCACTGTTTGAACATTGTCAATGTAATCGACGGTTATAAATCATTAGTTAGTCACTAGGATGTGATCCTGTGTTTGTGGCCCATCTAAGTCTTGAGATTTAATTATTTCGGGCAAAGTATATGCCTCAACGAACTTGATACAACCATAGTGTCAACATTACATATACACACTAATTAAAAATATTAAAAATTGATTTAATAATTAAATTCAAACCCTTGCAAACATATTACGTATATTACCTTAGGATTATAGGAATTTTAAATCCAGGGTGCCAAACATATCCAAGGGATTCCAGAAATCCAGGAATTCTAAGTCCAAGAGAGCCCCAAATCCAAGGAATCCCACATTCAGGGATTCTCAAGTCCAAGGGATCCCAAATTCCAGGGATTCCATATCCACGGGATTCAAAGTCCAAGGGATTTCCACCCCCACCACCCCGTTCCTTGTGGTGCAGCCCACCTAAGATCTGAATTGGCCCAAACCTTGGGCCCATGGCTTAACATGGCCTGAAGAAGAGAATGAATGGCGTGGATGGCACATAAACATCAAGGTGGTTCCCACGAGTGTGCTGCCCAAAATGGGCGGCAATACCTACCCACTTTTCCCTTCGATGCGGTCCGCTCGAGATTCAGATCCGCCTGATTTTTGGTCTCCTGGCCTAAAATGATCTAGAAAGATGGATGAACAATGTGGATTAGTCACATACGCCCACGCTAGGCGTCCACCCACCCAAGGCGCTAGTGGCAAGTGCTACTGGCGCTCTCATTTATATGTGTGTGTGTGTGTGTGTGTGTGTGTGTGTGTGTATATATTGTTTGGTTGCACCATTAAGGTCGACCCCATGAGGCTGATCAACTCCGTCCACCATCTTGGCTAGCTCGAATAGGGTCCAATGGGTCCTGACATATGCTGGTTTGGACGAAAAGGGACCCCACAGTGGACCTTGGAAGATTTCAATAGCAAGGGATTGTTTCCCTCCATGTGGCCCACTCAGAAATCGAAGCTACCTCATTTTTCAGCCCATGGCCTAGAATAATCTGAAGAAACAGGTCGCCGGTGTGGATCCAATAAACACATCATTTTTCGCACTTTCTTGGAGCTATAAAGGAGGGTGGGTGTGTGACCTTCTCCCTCATTCGATTTTGTGTTTAAAAAATAAACAATAAAAAAAAAAAAAAAGCCTTCCGTTTTCTTCTTCCATCTTCATGCGATTTGGAAGGGAGATTGGTGCGAGGCTAATCTTCATTAACGGAGGTACGAGGTCTCCATCTATCCCCACACCATCTTCTATATTCTTCCCCATCCAGGTATTTTCTTCAGGTTTCTTCATTCTCCCATCCCAGAACTTCATCTTCTCTTAAACCTAACTCCTCCTACCCAATGTTGTCAAATCACATATGCCATTGTATGCGATCAGCATATGTTGTTCGCATATGCAATCGCACATGTCATGGCATATTTTTTATAAAATGAAAAAAAAAAAATTAAAATGAAAAAAATCTTTAAAAAAAAAAAATAGGAAAAACTTGCCTAATTAGTACACATGATTGGATTGAGTTATTTTACTTATTTCATTATAGTTTGAGTGTTTCATTAAGTTATATATTTAATTACATATATTATATTATATAAATTTTAACAAAACGTTCAAGCTACATTAAAAGAGAACTAATTATTATAAACTTCGAGCAAAGAAATTTTACTAATAAATGGATAACTTGAAACAACTTACACGTTATTACTTACAGCTTAATTTACAAAAAGTAAGCACAACTTATAAAATACAAAAAATAAACATACTTGAAGTAATTGTAGAGAGATTAGAGTAAGAGAGAGAGTAATAGATTTAGAGCTTTGGAGTAGAGAATAGTGAAAATGGAGGGGATATGAGTGCCTATTTACAGGCAAAAGTTCTCCAAATTGAAAAATTAAAAATTAAAAAAATTGCTTCCACTTTGATTATTAGGAAATATGCAATCGCATACTCGCATATGCGATCGCATATTTATCGCATATTAGGAAATTTTACTAATAAATGGATAACTCGAAACAACTTACAAGTTATAACTTACAGCTTAATTTACAAAAAGTAAGCACA
This sequence comes from Magnolia kwangsiensis, assembly GCA_037074715.1. Lineage (NCBI taxonomy): Eukaryota > Viridiplantae > Streptophyta > Magnoliopsida > Magnoliales > Magnoliaceae > Magnolia > Magnolia kwangsiensis. The sequence goes on along the minus strand of CM073575.1, from coordinate 105,863,080 downwards.
ACTTATAAAATACAAAAAATAAACATACTTGAAGTAATTGTAGAGAGATTAGAGTAAGAGAGAGAGTAATAGATTTAGAGCTTCGGAGTAGAGAATAGTGAAAATGGAGGGGATATGAGTGCCTATTTATAGGCAAAAGTTCTCCAAATTGAAAAATTAAAAATTAAAAAAATTGCTTCCGCTCTGATTATTAGGAAATATGCGATCGCATACTCGCATATGCGATTGCATATTTATCGCATATAAAAGTATGTCATGGCATACTTGTCAGGATCGCATATGCCATCATGGCATATGCGATTCGATCCACAATATGCGCATATGCGATCGCATTTGACAACAATGCTCATACCCATCCAAAATCCAAACCCTAATCGACATAAACTCATCCACCCATGCCGACACACGTGTGACCGTACGGCCAAACGTGTGAATCCCACCTTGCCCCGTTTTGGTTTCCCGTCATCATTATATCAAAACCCCTTTCTTTCATCCCTGAAACTAGAGCTATTCACGAGTCAAGCCAGCTCGATTAACTCGCTCGACTCGGCTCGAGTCAGCTTGGATTGACTCGGCTTGAATGGCTGAGTCAGGGCGAGTCAAGCTAAAAAATGAAAGCTCGAGTTGAGTTCGAGCCGAGTTCGACCATGACCCGTTTTAACTCGAGCTCGACTCGCCTCGAAACTCGAACTCGAGCTCGACTCGCCTCAATTAGAAATAGGTTAAATTATATATAATTTAAATATTATATATATATATATATAAGAAAAAGTAAAACATTTTTACTTTTCTAAAAACCCTACCTAGCTACCCTACCCGGCCGCAGCTTTCCCTTTCTCCCTTTCCCTTTCTTCTCCATCTCTACCCCACCTAGCACGCTGACCGCCGACGAGGTGAGTGCATCTTTTTTTTCTTTTTTTCTTTTTTTTCTTTTTTCCTTCTTCTTCTTCTTCTTCTTTTCCTCTTTCTGGATTCAGTGGATCTTCAAATCCTTCCTTCTTTCTGAGAAAAGCATGATCAGGATTTGACCAAGGTCTGCATCTATTCATTTCTTGCAGTGCAGATGGGGTTTTTTTAATGGACACGGATTAGCTACTGACAGGAGTGACATCACCAGGTTCAGTGGGTCCCAACATAATGTATGTTTTGTATCCACACGGTCCATCCATTTGGAGAGACCATTTTAGGGCATGATTGAAAGAATAAGTGAGATCCAAATCTCAAGTGGACCCCACCACAGAAAACAGTGGAGAGACTGGCGCCCACCGTTAAAAACTTTTAAGGGCCACAAAAGTTTCCGATCTAGATGATATATATGTTTTCCCCTTATATAATGTCTTTTTTAACTTATGAACAGGTTGGATCTCAAATAAACATCACGGTGGACCTTAGAAAAGTTTCAACGGTGGTCGTCACTCTTTCCACTGTTTTCTGTGGTGGGGTCCACTACAGATTTGGATCTGACTAGTTCTTTAAATAATACTGTAAAATGATCTGTCTGAATGGATGGACGGTGTGGATACAACACATCTATCATGGTGGGACCCATGGGAACCTGTCAGTAGCTAATCCCGACCTTTTTTAATTGTTTATTCACGTGGCAGCATGGCGAGACATCCTTGCATTGGAAGGTCTGCATTGTTTTAAAAATATCAAACTCAATAGTACAGTATATTAAATGCTTGATTGATAATTTTATCATGATAAAAGTAAATGTATGGACGGTCTACATTCTCAATCGTGCGGAACTATTCCGATCAGACGGTCAGGGTCCTCCGAATGTAATTTTCTAGTATACAAGATGATAGGAAAGTTGATGAACAGTCCTGATCACCAGGTCTAAAAACTACTTTGCCAAGAAAGGTCTAGATGCAGATGCAGGAAGTATGCTCCTCAGTAGTTATTCTCATTCTTCCCTGCTCCTGAACTTTTTATTATTTTGTTGAAAGTTTCCTAAAATTGTAAGGCTACTGTATCAGGTTGTCTTAGCTTTTTTAAATTCACGTTACTACTTACTAGTGTATTTTCTAAGGTAAATATTGCCTAATTTGCGTCTTGTATGAGTAGCATTGGCCGTTAACTACTTATTTTGCTGATATGCCATGTGATTGATTAGCCACCGATTACTGTAATTTAATTGGTTTTGCTAATCTATTATGTACTGTACTGGTTTACTTATCTTGCATCATTTGTGCAAAGGATAGAGACACAAAGTAGTCTGACTGCAAAATGACAAAATAAGGCTAGATGCAGACATGACCTTAAAAGGCTCATATTATTCTCAATAGCATTAAGAGATGGGTGCCTTTATTTCTTTACAAGGCTAATGTCTATTGTTTGTATCTAACTCAAGTTGGTGTTATTGTAATTTCCATTATAGCCTCGAGGGACACAGTGCAATTTGCTACTGAATGTCACAGATACTACATGTGAATTTCCTTTTTATTTGAGTAAGTTGGCAGAAAATAACAATTTCAAATTGTTCAATTAATTATGTACAGCTCATTTCAACATTCACTTTGCCATTCTAAGTCAGGACTCAGGAGAATAGTAGTATATAATTATAGACTTATCCTGACTCTTTTTTTTTTCACATCTTCTCATCTCGTAACAGTCATTGCACTCAATTGTATTTCAAAATTATTATATATATATATATGAAATTTGATAGGGCACATTTGGAACATGGGATTAGGTGGGATAGAATCACATTTGATCCCATGTAAATACCATCAATTTTTTGAAAATGATAAAAAGATTTAGATTAATCTAAGTATCTTATCATCCGGTCCCAACAATAGATATATGTGGGCCAATATTAATACTAAGCATAGGATTAGACCATGAAAATGCCATATATAATTTCCAAACATACAATTATTGTGTAATAACAGTGTTAATTCCATCTATGTTAATCTAAAATGGCTATCAACAACCTATCAAAAAATCAAAATCTTCCCACATTAAAAAATTAATTACTGGGACAAAAGTTTCCAGAAGCTACTAGCATTGTATCAAGTATAAAGTAGATTAAAAAATAAAAATAAAAAAGTAGATCAAAAAATCAAAGTAGGTGTGTATCATCTATCACAACATACCAGAGTATCAATGCTTTTCTCTTCATTTTGTCCATTTGTTTCAATTTGTGCCCACCATTTTGATGGTGAGAGTTGGCATGCGTGTGTGACACATGTAGTGTGCATAAATAACCACAGTAAATGACAATCTTATGCAAAAGCACGGATAAAAGGTCAATGAACCATTATACCACATAATATGTTACCGAATGGGAAAGAGACAATTAGCACATCTAAATAGAAATAAGTAGGAATAAGATATTTAGAAACAATTAAGAAATAAAAATTGAAATAATTATGGACAATTTATAGTTATGTATATGTATGTATCCCGACGGATTTATTTATTAGAGGACTATTTGAGACACTTGTGTCTTGCAGTTTATGGAGGGGCCCGATATTGTTTGTATTATATATTTATATATACGTAGAAATGTCGTTAACTAATTCCTTCAATCTATAAAAACTCCGATCTTACCCTACCCTTGTTATCTTTTGATTTTTAGATGACTACTGAAGAAAATCCAAGTACTCCTGGCCCTGGTGCGTCAATCAATTCTCCTTTAGCCGTGGTGGATGAAGAAAAATTAGATAACAAAGTTGAAACAGCTTCAGGTATTGTGAAAGGGAAAAAAATGTCGGCGATATGAGAATCTTTTGATGAGATCACGCAACCAAATGGTTCAGTCAAGATTAGATGCAAGTATCGTAAAACTCTTTACGGCAAATATTTTGGTTCTTCTACAACTCACTATTAGAGGTATCTTGATAAATGTATGAAGAGACCAAGAACATTGAAGGATGGAGTTCAGCAACTGCTTTCATTTACCGTTTCTAAAGATTGCGACTCTAAAGCTGCGCTTTCAACATATAAGTATGATCCAAATAAACTGAATGAGTGGTTTGCGAGATTAGTGATAGTCAATGAGAAGCCATTCAACATGGTAGAAAGCAAGGTTTTCATGAGATTTTGTAAATTTCTAAATCCCAGATGGAGAAGGCCTCTCATAGTTCTGTAAAAAGAGAGTGTATGAATATATATGTTGTTGAGAAAGCTAACTTGAAAGCTCTCTTGACATTTGTATCCAGATTAAGTTTGACTTCGGATATGTGGACAGCCTCGAATCAGAGAAAGGGATATATGTCATTTACTGCACATTTTGTTGATGCGGATTGGAAACTACAAAAGAAGATTTTAAACTTTCGTCACGTTCCTTCTCCTCATACCGGTGTGGTCATGTCCGATTGCATTTACAATTGTCTTGTTGAGTGGGGCATTGAAAAGAAAATTTCTTCAATTACTTTAGATAATGCCTCGTCCAACGATACTTTGGTTTCTTTCTTACGTACTCAGTTCAAAGCTGCCAGAAATTTATTCTTCGAAGGTAAAATATTTCAAGTTAGATGTTGTGCTCACATACTCAACTTGATTGTGCAAGAAAGGTTGAAAGCAATTGATTCAATGATTGCAAACATACGAGATAGTGTTAAATACATAAGGGGGTCACCTTCAAGACTAAGTACGTTGAATGATATAATCCAACGTTTAGATTTGAAATCTAAACAGAAGTTGAAGTTAGATGCTTGCACTCGCTGAAATTCCACTAATGAAATGTTGGATACAGCTTTACAATTTAAAGTTGCATTCCCTGAACTTGCGGTGCGCGATAAAATGTACACATACGTGCCAAGTGATGAAGACTGGAAGAAAGCTGAAGATGTTCATCAATTTCTCAAAGTTTTTTACGATTGCATGAAGATTTTTTCAGGAAATAAGTATCCCACGGCAAATCAATTTCTTCTTGAAATTATTTTCATTATGAAAGCGCTAAAAAAGTGTGTTGGTGATGGGCTAGAATTTTTAAAAGCGATGACTATAGGAATGCAACTGAAATTTGATAAGTATTGGGCAGAATGTCACTTGTTAATGGCCATTGCAGTTGTCCTGGATCCATGATACAAGTTGGCAATGGTTAGATATGTTTTTAGATCGCTTTATTCCAGTTCCGAAAGAGTTTCAATGGAGACCGCCATTATTAATGTTACGATTGAAGAGTTGTTTGCTTCATATGTTGATAATTCGGCCGAAACATCAAGTGCAATAGGTACTTCTCAAACTACGAGTAGTTCTTCTACTAATACTGAGGGTGAGCGACTTCGTGACTTTGTCTTTCTTAGATGAAGAAAAAACAGATACGTAGAAAACTGAATCCGAAGTGGAGAAGTATCTAAAGGAGCCAGTCATAAGGCTAAAAATGATGATTTTGATGTTTTGCAATGGTGGAAGTCTCGAGCTCGTGAATACTCAAGACTTTCGTTGATGGCACGGGGACATTTTATCATTTTCAATTTCGACCGTGGCATCAAAATCAGCTTTTAGCACTGGCAGCAGGGTAGTTAGCAAGTATCGAAGCTCGCTCACCTCGAATACAGTTGAAGCACTGATATGTATGCAAGATTGGTTGCATCCAGTTTGGGGTGGTAGCAATTTCGATGCTGAAGAGTATGAAGAGGACAATGAAATTGAAAACGTGAGTCAAAATGCTTGAAGGAATAAAAACTTTAAAATTTTTCATGAACGGTTATACAATTTTTGATATATTTAAAATTTTTCGAATTGATGTTGATACTGATTATTGAGGACAAAATATGGTTTTGTGGTATGATATTGATAGTATATAGAGGTACGGTTTTTCATTTATGTCCTAGTAGTTAGTAATGTGACATTAGCATATGAGATATTTAATTTGTATTTTTTAGCCAAAATTTTAATAATATAACATATGATGATATGAACAAGCTCGAGCTCGACTCGAGGTAAACTCGACTCGTCTCAAACCACTAGCTTGACTCAAACTCGACTCGACAACTTTAGCAAACAAGCGAAGCTTCAATGTTGAGCTCGAGGCTGAGCTCGAGCTAGAGCTCGAACTCGAGTACCCCATGGACAAGTCAAGCCGGGCTTGGCCCACCTCGACTCGACTCAGCTCGATGCCCGCCTCTACCTGAAACCCTGACCCTAAACATAAAATTCCTAATTTTCCTACTTTCCCAAATTACCCAAACCCTAATTTTCACCCTAGGTTGTATTAGGTTTTTCTATTTTGAAATAGATTATACCTTATGCTAATTGGATGTCCCTACATCCATTAGATCATAGTTTCTTTTTATTTAATGATCTTGTGTTACGATGTTGGTAGCTTAGGCTAGGATTATGCATGATGTTCTTTTGATTTTCATGATATTTGTGATGATTATAGCGATGTATGTTTTTTTGTTAAATATCTCAATTTGGCTACTTAATCTCACATGTTATTTGGTTCATGCATCAGTCTTGCATCGGTAGTCCCCTCAGAAGACAAGTTGCATGTGTTCGGACCCATATGTCTCTCTCTTGAAAACCCCAACCATTCACTCTCGATGCGTGGACCCTTCAACCGCAATTTCCATCGGGACACTTAATCATGTATCTATGTTTATTCGAATACAAGACATTGCACTGGAAGTGGTTTCGCATCGCATACTTGCTAAGAATATTTTGCAGCCAGATCTTACCTTTGTATGTTTGATCGATAGATATTTCATCAGGGTTGTCCACCAAATCCGAATATCCTGAAAGATCCGCATTAACATATGCATCATCATCTAAGGTCGTATATTGATCATTGATTCCAAGATGGAAGATGGCGCGATCACGATATCTAATAGAATATGGCACAATGAAGTCCACCAATGGATCATGTCTCGGTTGAGTGGATGATGGCGCAATGAAGTCCACCGATGGAACATGTCTCGATCGAGAGGATGATGGCTCAATGAAGTCCACTGATGGATCATGTCTTAGTCGAGAGGATGATGGCACAATGAAGTAAACTAATGGATCATGTTTCGATCGAGAGGATGATGGTGCAATGAAGTCAACCGATGGATCATGTCTCGGTGGAGAGGGTGATGACACAATGAAGTCGGCCGATGGATCATGTCTCGGTTGAGACGATTATATCGCAATGAAGTCGACCAATGGATCATGTCTCAGTGAAGTGGATAATGGCGTAAGGAAATCAGCCGATGGATCATATCTAGGTGCGGAGGTTGGGATCTCGTCTTGTGTGGTAAGATCTAACCAATCTTGACAATCCAGCAAACTAAAGGTTGGGATCTCATGACGTTAGGTGGTCTGGGCAAATCCAAGCCCCAAATCATTATCCACTGTTGGTGCCTACTCATTCAAACCTACGAACACAAGTTCAAGAACAGGAATAGGTTCAGGGGCAATCTAGTGAACAGGCTCAGTTATCTCGACACACAATGTTATAAGAATTATGCAGGTGGTAGGAGGGTGTGCTCCTCTCTTGGACAACAGTTACACACCTCACTTTTTATATGAACAACGGTAAAAGGACATTTGGATTTTGTTCGCTGAAATGGACAAACGTCAAGACATCTTCGTCGTCTACGACACTGGTTGGAGGGCGTGATCCAAGACCATGCTAAGGGTAATCGACCTTGATTCTAACATCATATTCCTCTGGTATCGTCTTCGTAATCTTGTACATTCTAGATACAAGCTCCTGGTATGTAATTGTGTAACAACACATTTTGAGTCCCTACCCTCGTACGAGAATCTCTCTTTCACATAACCACTCCCGATCATAAAAGAATAGGATGGTCCAGAGAGCCATGATATGCAAATATAGATGTACTTGTACAGAAAATGGGTTTATTATTCATAATATATATATATATATATATATATATATATATATATATTAGAATAGAAGAACTAATAAAATAAAGATGGAACATGTAGAATAGAAGAACTAATAAAATAAAGATGGAACATGGTTTGAACGAGTGAGTGATCCTGGTACTCACTGGAGAGCGAAGGTAGCTTGTATGAGGGAGCGATTGTAGTTTTGTAGAGCTTGTGATCACTGTTGTTACATTAAAATGATCTTTGTTGATGTGAGAAGTCGATCATTGTTGGAACATTGAAGCGATTATTGTTTTGACAACTTAACGATCGCTTTTTCGACGAGCGAGGGATTGGTATTTGTACAAGTGGGCAATCATTGTTTGTAGAGTGAGAGATCAAGATCACTATTGGACGAATATGTCTCGATGCAATGGTTTTTTTCATTATTTTCAGTAGCCTCCGCTAAAGCAAACTCAACTATATGTTCTTACCTATTATGTAGATATAGTCATGTTCTTCGGTGACTAGTTGAACTGAGTATAGAGTAGTCTACTGGTCATTTTTTCTATGGAGTATGATGTCGAAAAAGAGAATGTAGGAGTATGAGTGCATCAGAGAGTAATGACCAGAGTTAGTATACTAGAGAAGGTTGTCAGAACTGTGGTCGAGGCCCACCGAGAGAGCTTTGATGAAGATTTAACTTTTTCCCCTCCCAAAAAATGAAAATGGCATTTTCTGGGATGGATTATTGTTCGTGAAGCCTATTATACGTCTTTTATCGTTCAGCATTGAGGCCCACTATGAGGTATGTATTTGATCCACTCCGTCTATCTATTTTGGCTTTTAAGGTTTTGGCCATAAGCCCACAATGGGTTAATAATAGGTGGACCACACCACAAGAAATAGTGTGGATTGAATGACTACCGTTGAGGGCTTCTTGGTGGCTAAGGAGGGTCCAGATTAGGGTGAAACTTGTGTTTTCCCACCATCCAATTCCATGGGACCTTCTAAACAGTTTAGATGGCTCCAAACATGGACCAAATGATGGTTCCAAGTATGGCCACATGATAGATAATGTGGGTCCCACATATCATCTCCCGCACCTAGATGTGTTTAAAGGCGCATGGCTCGATGTTAGGGTTTAGGGGCATTTTCATCCAAAAAAATGCCAAAACCTATCCAAGTCTTAAAAAATAATGTTTAAAAATGGGTGTTATTTTGAGGCTCCTAGCAGACCTAAGGTCAACTTAGGGAAAAGCCCATAAATCTAACTTGGACCAATCAAATGGACCCAATAGTTCACAATTTAACCGGGACAACTTTTTGGGTTGACCAAAAAAACTCTTCAATACAAAGATCCATTGAACTACAAATTATCTATTTCAATTTGAAAATTCTCTACAGAGCAAACAATCAATGCCATGATCCAATCAGGCCTCGATCCTCTCAAGGATCCCCTCATAGATACCTCATCTCGAACAACACGATGATGTATCAGATGTCTAGGCTTACCTTGGTTTCTGTTGTACACATCGGCCCCAAGAACCTTGAAGCTCTGCAAAACATGGGCCACCCTAAGGACCAGATTTTAGAGTTCTAAAAAACTCAAACTCGCAGTTTGATTCCGGCAACTTCTGATGCTTCGTCCCTACTTTGATCAGCCACACCTGCAATATATACATCCTTTGGTAGGCTATGATACCACTTGACATAGAGATTCGGAGAAAGATACCCCAAGTAACATTGCATGACCAAAACTAGAGAATTGAGAATATAACTCACATAAATAGGGTTGAATACACTGAAAACAAATGAATGACATACCCACAAACTATAGAGAAGGGGAAACCCCAAAATTTATCAAGACAAATATCAATCCTAGAGACAATTCGACTCTTTAGGGACTCTTATTGTTATGCCAGTGATTCTTTGTAAACCCAACCAACAAGAATTTGGCACATGATCTCTTGACATTAACTTAATGCCCAAGACAACTATACCCTTAATGAACAACTAGAAATTATATAGTGATGCATGACTGATTCATGAACCAAATAACATGTGAGATCAAGTAGCAGAATTAAGATAATTAACAAAAAATCACAAACATTGCAATCATGGTGTGCTGTAAAGGGCCTAAAGGCCGTTACGGGGCCATAAAGGTCGTTACTTTAGGTAACGGTGGCAACCGTTACACGTTACGGGGTCGTAACGGCTATAACAACCATTATAGAAAAAAATTACCCGTAATTGCCATTAATGGCACATTACGTCCCCTATAAAGGCCATAATAGCCCTGTAATAGTCTATTACGGGACTGATACAGGTTTTTCATACTTTTTAATCAACGTTACAGGACATATACAAGTTTTTCGGGGTTTTTTTTAATAAATAGATAAATAAATAAGAGAGACCATAACGCCCGTTACGGGGCCATAAACGTTGTTATGCCCCGTATCGTAAAGGTAACGGTGGTGGCCGTTACGGTCACCGTTACCATTATGGAACACCTTGATTGCAATAATCATCACGAATACTATGAAAACCAAAAGAACATCGTGCATAATCCTAGCCTAAGTTACCAACATCGTGACATAAGATCATTAATTAAAAGAAAACTAAGATTAGGGTTTGGGTGTAGTCTATTTCAAAGTAGAAGACTATTTACAACCTACGGTAAAATTTAAGGTTTGGCTAAGTTGGGAAAATAGGAAAATTAGGGATTTTAGATTCAGGATTAGGTTTTGGAAACGGAAGAAAGGGGTTTTGATATAAGGATGATGGAAAACCAAAAGAGGCAAGGTGTGGCCGTACACCCAACCCGAAGGATTCACGCATGTGGGCGTACGATCACACGTGGCGTAGAATGGATGGTAGATAGATAAGGAAAAGATGGGTTTAGGAGAAGATGAAGGCTAAGGATAGGGGAATCGAAAAACTTGAAGAAAATACCTTGATGGATGGAAAAAAATGATGATGTGGTGATGAATGGAGACATCGCACCTCCTTTGATGAAGATTAACCTCACACCAATTCTCCCTTCCAAATCACATGGAAGTATCTTCAAATCTCATGTAGATAGAAGAAGAATAATAAGAAAGCAAGAGCTTTTCTCTTTTTTAATCACAAAATCCAATGAGGGAGAGGGTCACACGCCCACCTTCTTTTATAGCTCCAAGAAAGTTCGAAAATTACAATAAACACCCTGTTTTGTGAATTTTGACGAAAATAACCCTAATCTAACTAAAATCAATTAGAAACGCTCATAATGGTGTTCAAACAAAACATAAACAAAACTAAATCCTATAAGCTAATAAAATCTAAGAAAAACAAGTGTGGACGATCCACAATCAATGGCCCGATTATGTGATCCAACAACCCGATCGTCACGTCCCACTAATCGAACGGTCTATATTACTCCGTAAAGCAACCCATGTGCATCTTCTCAATGTGGGGTCTTCCAGATGCTTGCACATGCACATGAGGTCTTTAGCACGATCACGGGTACTCTCCTAGCCACAGGAAAATCGGTGCAACCCGCCTCCTCCTTTGATATGTACGCAAAGGTGTACATGAAGTGATGTCCTCATCACATAGTGCCCACATAACCAAAATAGGAAACCACATCTCCAGTACCATTTGTTGAGAGTTTAAAACCAAATTTCCATATGCTATTTAGAGCCACATAACCAATTGGAAACCACAAATCTCTAATAAAATCCCATAAGGCTTTAAAGCCCAACATGCAGATCATATTCCATAGAAAATCTCCAATCATGTTTCTTTTAGGAAAAAAAAAAAAAAAACCCAACGTAATGAGAAATGAGTTGTACATCTGAAGCGCTAAGGTAACAAACCCTGGGGACTATTAAGGACAGTATAAGTTGTCGAGATAGGAGGGAAAATTTCGTACATTTCCAGAAACATAACCTATTTGTTCATATAGATTGGCACAAAATCATGGATGAGCTCTCATAAGGATAGCCAAGTATTTTGGACCAAGACAAGAAATCACGAACACACAAAACTCAAATAGGAATAAATATTTAGAAAGGTAAATCTCTTATAAGCATCTAATAATATAAGCAAACATATATTCCCTCTTAGAATAGTAGTCACATCAAACCTTCCTAGCCTCCTCCAAACACAAGGCTGTTGGAGGCTATTCTTTACTCAAAGCAGTACAAGCAAACAAATATGTCGAGCTTATAATCCAAGAATTGCGCACCCAATTCTTTCGAGCTTATAATCCAAGAATTTCCAATCAACATGGTCATAAGCCTTCTCAAAAAAGCAAGATAGAAAAAAAACGAAGATTGCAATATTAAAATCCTCACAATAGACAATCTAGAAAAAAAAAGTAAATTGTTATTTGGCACGCATGCGCCATGTGTAAATCAGCAGAAAAATCGGTCAATCACATCTTCATCCCCTGTTCAGCTGCCAGATAAGTTTGGAATTACTTCTTCAGCATGTCTGGGATCTCTTGGATCCTTTGTGGATCAATTGACAATCCAGTATCGAGTTGGGAGAAGGTCCATTTTATGCAAGAGAATGAGTTGGAAGATGTTTCGGTTTGTGATTATGCAGGGATTATGGAAAGAGAGGAATAGTAGAATTTTCGAAGGCAAGGAAATTCCATTTCACTTTCCAAAACGAAGGTTAGTCTCATGACTTGTGAGCTGGGATTTTCATGGTCCAGAATCTATAGGGTCTCTTTTGCAGGGTTTGTAGACAACTAGAAGGCATTTGTATAGACAGGTATTTCTTCTTCTGTTTTCCTTTTTCTTCTATTTTGTCTTTGTTTTGCATTACTTGAGATGATTTATCATCATCTTCTTTCATAGGCTTGTAGCCTTCACTCTTTTTCCTTTTTTAAAATAAATTATGCTTCATTCTTAAAAAAAAATGTAAAAGATTGTTAAAAAAATCACAAGACAACAAATCATGCATGTAAGCACCACACCATGAATAGTATTTATTTCAATTTGTCACCAAATGATCACAACAGGAAATAGAAGTTTGATTGCATATGCAGATGTTATTCAACTACAAATAGTGTTGACAGCAAATAAGATTCCCACGTGACTATTTTTCCTTACTAATGATAATCAATAATGAGAAATACTAGAACAGCTAGGCTCATTAGTTATATGACACACCAATGTTGGATAGTTCCCAAAACTAACACTTTTATCTTGGTAGAAAAATGTAAATGGTAAAGGTGTAAGAAGTACCTCATACGGCCAACCATCAACAACAAAGACATCTAGTGAATAACCATCCATTGTTGAAAAAGCATGCGCTTCTTGGATGTTCAGCCCAATCTCAGCAAGCATACAAGTCAACTGAAAGTAAAACAAAGATGAAACTTCCATGAAGGAAAATAAACAATGGGAGGCAGGGAGAAATACAATCTTATTTTACTTCATAAGCATGTGAAAGGGAGATGGCCTACTAGAAAAGAACAACCGATCAATTACCTGACTGAGGAGCTTCGGCTTATCATCTGTCGAAAAGGTGATTTCGTGCATGGGACTGCATGATTATTAGAGAAGTACAATTTCAAACATTAAAAATGTGGAAGCGCCAATAAAAATTATTCAAACAAAAACTACTTTTTTTATCGGCAATGAGTGTTACTTAAGGAACCACAGAGGGAATGAATATAACCTACAAGGAAACACCCAAGATTACATTACAAAGAGGCCCTTCCAGAAACAGACCATGCATTACCGGAACTCAGTAAATTCTTTTGGTAATTTTGACTAAAAAAACCACTTTGCTCTGAACTAACAAAAAATGGCAATAAAGAGCTGATAAATTTGCTTAACAAAGTAAACCTTAAAAGGAAGCAGCAAAAAGGAGTTGACAAATGAACTTACAGCACCCAAATCATTGGTTGATAAATTATTGCAAAGTGAAACAAACTTCAAATTTTAACTGAAAGTTTTCCATCACATCAATGAATTTAAAGGAACTTCTTACACATTACATAAAATTGCTGACAATTATCTTAATTATTTCTCAAATATTAAAACCACTCAGTTGGTAATATATATGATATCCCATTCATAAGACTGAAACAAGAGCTAAATTTCTGTTGTAAACGAAGAGAATAATAATAGGCTAGATTATTAAAGGAACTAGATAGAAAACACAAAAGAAAATGGAAAACATGGAAGATATCAATACTCATTATCATAGCCTTGTAGCGGCTATTTGGGGTTATCTTCATCATGTGCTATCATGTCTTGTCCCACTGACAGTACCAATATAATGGTGTGTTCAGTGTTCCTGTTATCGGCAATATTATCAATAATATCAGTATCACCGGGTTGGCAATACCGAAACCCCATTTATTCACAGTTTTTCCAGATATCGGCAATATACACCAATATTTCACCTTTGTTTCAATAACATATTATATCTTTGTAGTGTTGTGGGTCTTTTTTAAAAAAGAGTTCCCCTTATCGACGATATTCTCGCCAATATTGACGATATTATCGATGATGCCATTGATACGGGGAGTTGGGTTGAGTTGAGTCAACCCAACACCACAAAAATTGCATGAAACATTTCCCATGTATATAAAAATTTTAAGTTGCAAAGACAAGTCATTAGTTACAAGGACAATGAATTTAGAAGCATGACAGAGTTGAAAATTCTTGGAATTAAAAGGACACCTAATAAAATTATTTCTACTCCATCCACAACCTCAAATGGAGCGACCTCTTCCTTTTCTCAGCTTTTTCAGGAAAAATAGAGAAGAGAGAAACAAGAAAAGAGAAGAGGAGAGAGAAAGAGGGGTGTCAGCTCTTGCTTAGAACCTCCTCACATCCCACCTATTATGTTTTATTAGGGTTAAACAAAACTTATCGATAAAATTACAGAAATGCCTCTCTCTCTCTCTCTAGCTTCTCATAAGCCCTCAAGATTAACACCACATAGCAGCTTAACAGAATAGAACCAATAAATTCTCCTAAAGATTACTGATATGAAATGATCGTCAAATTATCAATCACCTCATCTTTCACTTTGACAGTTGGATCGTCTATTATTTCGTCTTCTAATTCTTCCATAGATTCATTGATGTCTTTCATAATGAGCCCACAGGTGGATCCAAGAAGCAATCCAGCAGTGGAAGATCTGTGTTCATCACCATGGATACCATTTCAGGAATATCTTCTTTTAATCTTAAGATACAATAAATTGAGATTCAACATTACATTTCTTTCAATGCAAGCTCAAAGATAATTCAGTCATTTCTCATATTCTTTTATTTCTTATCTCTTGTTTGAATTCTCTCAACAATCACCAGTTTACCATCATGAAAATTCCCATCCACTGCCTCATCTCCCTATGCTCCTCATGTGTCCTTTTCCATTCTTCTTGAACCCTCACTTGGCGTATTACTACAAGGTGTTTCCAAATAACCAACACATCGTAGCATACTTTCATAGTAAGGAGAAGGATGTTAATGTTGCATGTCATAATAATCGTCAGCAGATAGGTAAAGATTCTAATGATATGAAGGGCAATTCATGTACTCAATCTCAGCCATTGTTCGAAGTATTCCTGATATTATCAATAATATCCTCAATATTATCCTTATCTCCAACTCAGCAATACCAATAACACTGGTAGTATCAGAAACTCCAATTATTGGCGATATATCATTAAGTATCGCCAATGTATCCACCAATATTTTCAACTATGTAAATTCCAGGTGTCGCTTGTATCACCAATGTATCAATATTGCTGATGTATCGCCAATATTTTTTACTGTGTAAATTCCACATATTCAATAACTATATAATATGACCAATTAGTTAACAACACGTAGCATACCACAGATGTGGACATGCAGCAGAAACAAATCCACTAAGTGTAAATCCTGTACGCTTGCTATGAATTATGCTGTATGATCATTGGTCCTATATAATAGATCAATGCTGAAGGAATATAATGTAATCTACAAGCAGTTGATGCAGCAGAATTGACTTTGCAAATTCAACAATCTTTTCCAGCAAAATATGTCACATAATGGCATATCAAGCAGATCAGCAGTATTTTCTTAGAATTCTAGTGTAATGAATGCTCAACGATACGAAAGAGAAATTAGCGTAAACACTCATTAGAACTATTTTATCAAAAGAGAGTCGCAAGCATAAGGCATTCTCTTTCAGAAATTACCTTGCAAATAGTGGATTGCCATTAACAGCACTATCTCCATCCTGAACATTTGGCTTGCTGGCTTCAAGAGCAAGGGCTTCAAGATTTGGTGATGAACCAAAGGCAGGAGGAGGATGAATGCTACAGAATGGAGAAGGCGAAAAGATCAAAAATAGAGTAAGAATTGTTATGAATAAACAATATGGAAGGAGAAGGCATGAGAAGTTGACAAAGATAAGGCTCCAAACAGAGATGACTTTGTGAAAACTAGCTACATTGTTTGAGTAGTCCAAAAAGAAAACTAGCTACCTCTGTTTGACAAGGTAATTTGAAGAACTTTGAGGATCTTCTTTCCTTGGAGAGTATGAAGGAATAAAATCAACTGGATTTCCATCAACAGCAGTAGGAACCTGCATAAAAATGAATTTTCTAGTGACTTCCATTGGCCCTGTATCTAAGATAAACAGTACATTACATAATCCACTGAAAATAATTTGACATTTAAGAAAATAAAACACCATTGTCTAGGCAAATAATCATCTTCTTTTTTTTAGGATTGGAAATAATTTTATTAAAGAAACACAAAAACATTGCAAAAGGGGAGGGGATTCTCTAACAACAAGGCAATGGAGATCAGCTCTCTTCTTCACTAGTTCATCCACAACAAAATTAATTTCTCTACAAGCATGAGAGAGCATCTGAGACAGTTTCCTTTAACTCTCTGATTTCCTCCACCCATCTCGTGAAGCACCAAGGGTAGGCATCGGACAAATTCACCCATTGAATAGCATTAGCCAAATCACCTTCAGTGATGGATAGAAGGGCCTGAATCCGAATCAATTCTTTAAGGCCCTGGCAAAGAGCCCACCTGCTTCATTGGAATCAGCGAACCCAATTGACTTATCCATAGAACTCCCATCAAAATCTAGTTTCCAAATACCACCCGGCAGAACAAAGCAAGTCCGCAGGAGATAGGCTTGGAGACAACCTCAGTGCCATCGTCAGAGGAATGAACTTGATTTGCCCAGGCAGGTTTGCCAATAAGATCCTAACGTGTGTCTCTTATGTGGTTAGTGACACTGCAGTGAGTGCACTGTCAATTGCCATGGCCACAGCCGCAGCTATCACTAAAATTTGTACCACAGCCTCCCCAATTATTTCGGCCTCCAAAGCAACTTTCCCCTGTATCTCTACCACCAAAATGGCCACCACTACCACAGCCGCCGCCGCTACTTTCCCATCTCCTCTACCAGAGGTCGAAAAGCATAGAGTTTCAGCCTTGCGCTCTTGATCCTAAAATAAATATATTCATTTCCCACTAGGCTCTAGTCCAAGATTTGACAATGCTAAACAAAGGCATATTCAAATCACATGATGCATTCCTTCTCTTGACCCAGCTGACACTGTTTCACCTAGAATCTTACAACTACTCAAGCTAGTCAATCAGAAACCTGTAATTTCCTTTGCACCTCCATTTTTGGGATGAGGGTGACAAAGGTGGAGTTCAATCTTCTCTTAATTTCAAGAACTCCAAGAAGTTAATTTTTTTTGTGACCTCCCAACAACCTTGGTCTATCCCCAAAGCTTTGTCTTTATCCATCTCCCAGACTGCCTTTTGAAACTCCCTGTCCTAAAAATCCCTCTCTGGCCAATTCGAAACGACTTCAACAAGCATTCTAAACTCAAGGCCATCAAGATTAGGCCTTAAGAAATTCTCCTTCAAGTATAATTCTTCAATAAATTTAATAATCCCATCCTTGATTTAGCTTGGGTTATTAACAAGAGTATATCTTTCAGAAAGCTTGTTAATTGAGTTACTATGCGTCTGTAGTGATCAACATATAGATGGCATCAGCTGATATTATATGTATTGGACATGGGCAATGTCAAAATCTTTCTAATATTTGGGAGATATTTGCAACATTTCAAATGAAATCAGCGTAAATGAACGAAAATCTGAAAAATAAGTAAATAAAAAATATTAGTATTTTCTGTCCCTTCTTTGGATTCTCTTCGCAATTTTGTTTTAACAACTCCAATTGGATTGTTTCAAATTCAAAGAAGAATAAGGTGGTGAAACTACAACCAAAGAGAGATGTTAGATCATGGTATTGTCTGACAACACATTATTTTGACCCCTGAACAATGGAAAACTATAATGCGTGGTTTTCTTTGAAATGTTTTGAGTTCTAAGTGTGCAACCATTTGTTTTTTAACTTCTCCTGAAGTTCGTTGAAAAATCCCACCATTTTCCAAGTTTCTCCCGTGTTTCCCTCAAACTGCAATACGTTACGCGATACATGCAATACTTCATGATGTCTGTCCCAAGATATTTATATACCAAGGGTGTAATACAGAGCATCACAACAGTACTTAAAACAATGCACTTCTGCAAATTAGACATCCAATTGAAATAGGTCGTGCTCTTATCTCCTTCCTTGAGCCACGTGCTCTAGATTTTTTTCTCCAAATCAAGTCTTCCCTTCTCAGATTATTTTGACATTACTGCTTTAGATTCTCCCTTTGCACCTCACGTGGAGAGGAGATAATCCCCCTGTTCTTCTTCCATGCCAATGCAGGCAAATCTAGAAAGAATCTCTTCTTTCAGCTCCACCTCTCAAAGTCAACCTTATTCCCCACTACCACTTGCATCATATAGCCTTTTTTTACCTGATTGGAAGGCTACCAATCCCTCCTCGTCAAAACATGTCCAACAAACGATAAAGTAAGATGAATAAAGCCACCAATTTTAGAAGAGAAAGAAAATTGGCCCAAAAGAAAAACCAGACATTCCCAAAATGGTCAGCAAATGATCTGATGTTGCTCAGCAAGCATGGATTTCAAAGCCCTTGAAAATGGTTCTCCCAATCCGACAAAACTGAGGATCTTTCTAGCATGCACATGACCACTCTCTCCTAATTAATTGGCCACGTAACATACCACCATTAAGAGAAATGTCAACAATGTGATTAGCATGACTTAAGTGGGGAAATCTTTTCATGCTTGAATAAAGCATGAATTCTCTCTCTCGCTTTTCTTTTTTTCACTTCTATTTGGTTAGGACCTATTTGGAACATGGGATTAAGTAGTATTAGGTGGTGTGGAACTGCATTTGGTCCAATGTAAATTCCATCTAGCATTTGGCAACAATGGGTACGATTGGATTAATCCGAGTATCATATCACACAGTCCCAACCGGAGATGATGGCAGGGTTTCTGGTCAATTTCGAAATCTATTACATTTGTGGGCCCGACGTTGATGCATGTGTTTTATCTATGCCGGCCCTTTACACATGACAATCAAGTTGCATATCCATACAGGTGACCAGCATCAGTTGTGAAATTTGGTCTATTGATTACAATTCCATGGTCCACCAAACACAGGTTTCACTTAAGACAATGTTTTTCCCATGGAAAGAATTTGATCCCAGACGTGGGATTGGACAGTCAAAATACGATGGTAGACATATAATCATTGTGCAATAATGGTGTTAATTCCACCTAATGCAATTCCATACCACTTAATCCCGTGTTCCAAATAGGCCCTCATTGGATGGTCATCCTCTACATATGGATCTTCCATTCACAAAATATGCTTTGTTTCAACAAATAAGTTTTATTCTACAACAAATCTGCCCAATGTGGGTTCAAAGAACCCTAACACAATTTGGAAGGCACATGACAATTCTAGAGCGTAAAATGAAATTCATGATATGTTAATTTATGTAGCCCTAAAGTTCCATCATGTGTCACTAAAGAAAGATATCTTTCCAGTTACACACACTGCATTTATCGCTCAAGGTTTTTTTTTTTTTTTTTGGAAGATAAGAAAAGCATTTTATTTCCTCTAAAAAGGCCTGTAGCATAAAAATACAAGAGGGGCCCACAATATAATTGGTCAGATAGATGAGTAGAGAATTGCTCAAGTTAACATAAGCTACAACCTTTTGCATTACAATTGGTCAGATAGATGGGTAGAGAATTAGTACAGAAACACTAGTAGAATCGGATATGGAATAGCCCTCTCTCTGCAGTACAACTGTCTGGGTTACATACAAATCAGAAAGGTCCACCTAGTGGATCCGATCATGGATAGCCTTGGACATTACTTTGAGTGTCACTAATTGGAGCATCGTTAGCCATCCATCATAGGGCCAATAGCTGGACAGCCTCGGTTGCAACATCTACCATGAGAGAATGCTTTCCGCTTCTCGCAGCTCCACACAACTAACCCGAAAGTAATCTACAAACTTTTTTGAAAATTAAAACACATCCCATTTGAAGATGAGTACCAAGATATCTAAGATCAGCAACGAGATGAATCTATATTCAAGAATCCAACAAATCCATGACTGATTTTTACCTGAACAATGCGAACATCAAATGCCGGCCTATTCACTGGGTCATGAGCGAGCTGGAGTAATCTTTTGTGAGTGAGAACATCCTCAGCCCTCTCCACATTTACATCCATCGCATACCTATGACATAAGAAAGGAAGCAACCAACGGTCAGAAACATACAGAAAATGAATCCATAAAATCGCGTCGATGATCAGAATCCGCCTGATCCAATCCGTAGATCAAAACCAGAATGACTTTGATGTTTAAGAACTCATCAACTCGCTTCAAATCATGATCCAAAAAGAAAATTAATTTCAAATGCAAACACATATCAAAGTTCTCGAACTGGTCAACTAAGTATCAGATCAAACGGTCGAAATTCAAGATCCTAAAAATGGAAAGGAATAGGCGAGAGAGAGAGGGAGGAAGAGATTGGTAGGGTTTTACGGGACCTGGTAGGGAGGCGGTTGAAATGGGCCCAGAGCTCGTCGTCGAAGCTGGATAGGAGGGCCTCTTCATTGGCAGAATCCTTGAGGCGACGGAGCACCTCGTTGTAGACATGGAGCTTGTGACGCTGCTGCCGAGGGTGCGTCGGGGACGAATCCACGGCTCTGCTGCTGCAGCTCTCGTTGTCTTCCATTGCCATTTAAGGTATTCGAAGTAAAGAAAAACAACGAAAACAGCAAGAAGAAGGGCCCTTCTTCTTTAAAGGAAGGAAAAGGAGAAAATAAAGCAATCTCTCATGCTTCACGTGAAAAAGGAAGATGGAGAAAGAGAGAGGAGATATAGGAAGAAGCGAAGAAAATCATGGGCTTTGCGTCTCTCATCTCCTTTTTACTCTCTCTATCTCCTCTTTTTTGAAAGAGAAGCACGAGAAGAGCAGGTACTATCCACCGCCACCCCTCCCTCTCTCTCTCTCCCCAGAGATGGAAATGCTTTCTTGTTTGGCGTAACGTATAACGGCGTGCGCACCCATCGAACATGTCGACGTGGATTCTCGCGTAATTTAAAACACCTTCGTCTACTTTTTAAATATTGTAAACACCTCCCCCTAATTCGATTTATCATAAGTACTTCCACGGAGAATCCATACAAAATTAGAAAAAACCCTCACCAGAGGAGTTTGTTTCTGCATGAAATTCACCATTATGTATAAAGGGTGTCTAATTTGTCCATTAAATACCCTTGACGATGAATATTGGACACCCTAATCTAAAAGCATCTAATGATTGAATTGCCTATACCCACGGATTGAACGGCATATACACACTAAGTAGGGCAATTATAATTAGTTGAATGTGAAATGGGGGTAAAAGAGTTGGTAAAAGGCACTAGAGTCGTAAGATAATGAAAATCCAAAGCATATTGCATCCTATCCCTGTGCATCTCTAACCATAAAAGGATAGATCTATATGGAGACCATAACGATATATTTGTTTACCTACGTTGCCTATACCTTTTCGTGGATCATATTAAGGTATAAGTCAAAAAATGAGGTAGATTCAATGCTCAAATGGATTATACCAGAGCTTACTCATACATTTAATGCAACCTAATCTTATTATTTGGTGTGATTTTATTTGTGTTAAATCTTCTTCATTTTTGGGCTCATCACTTGAAATGATATGAAAAAAATGGAGGGAAAACATGGATAAACATATAAATCATGGTGGGCCTCACACAATTTTGTCCATTTCTAACTAGAGAAGAATGGAGATATGTAAATTAAAGGCAAGGTACTTGCACTAACTCAAATCAAAAGAGCAGTGTTTGCAATTGTCCTCGAGTAAAAAGAGATTATTATTTATTTTTTTTTAAAGGAAAAATTAATTGAATTGAAGCTATTAGATTATAGTGCTTGGTGAAGATGTATCATGAACCAAAAGTGATGCCCATTTGATCACGGTCAGCATTATTTTAACGATAAAAAATAAAAATGGTGGACATTTATTAAATTACTAAAAAAAAGTTTAAAAATATATGCTGCCCCTTGATTTTAGAATTCAATCACATGTGATATATGTGAGCATTTCAAAATTAACTAGGCGGGTCAAATCCAAATGAACAACTTTAACCTCAAACACCAAAATAGATAGATATATTAAACTTGATATTATATGACCGAAATCTGAGAAGATCAATTGCTTATTCAGCCACTTGTAAAATATTGTTTAAAATAATTAGATGATTATTCAATAGTAGAGTTCATCCTCAAAAAATAGTTATACATTACCTTTCATAAAAAAAAAAATAATAATTTTAAAAAACTTTTAGATGCAAAAGTTAAACTACAAAAAGGAAATACATGTAATTAAAGGTAAGGAGTAACAGCAAAGTATATTTCTAAAAGAACAATTACTTGTATTAGGTTTCGTCTAGTGCATGAGCATATACTTAGATTACTATTAAGGAATACAAGTACTACTAGTGTAAGATTAAAATACTGACTACACTGATGAATGTAAAATATTGATTACACCACTCAAAGGATAATTAATATATTTGATTTGTTTAGTTAGGTTGGTATTAGCCACTTTGCTTCACCGTGCTCATTTGTTATTAGTAGACTTCATTTAGATGATCATCTATATACTTGTTTCTATATTTAATCAATTATCACAACTGCTTCAACATTACTTTAGCTTTTCAGATCTAAAATTATCATGGTAACTGCTTGAGCATTGCTTTTCGTTCAACCATGTTAAGTCTTTCACTATTCGATCATGTTGTAACATCCAATTAGTTATAACTATTATTTTTGCATCACATGCTCAAAATATCTTCAAAGATTATATATACATTGTATACTTTTCATTACATGACACGTGTTATTTTCTAACCAGTTTTTCTATGAAAGTCAAAACTAGGGTATAACAAAATTCAATAATTCTATTTTTACAAGCAAATCTCATGGGTACAATTTATGCATGCTTGTAACCAGTTCTTCTATGAAAGTCAAAACTAAAGTACCACGAAATTCAACCATTCTATCTTTACACACAAGTTTCATGTGTATAATCTATGCATGCCTGTGTCTCGAATGTTATACGCACCTGGAGTATCATTTAACTCTTTAAAAAACTCTAAAACCGAGGGGGGGATGGGGATGAGATAGGTGATAAGCTGGCAGTTAGAAATCACCGATGAAATTGCATACGTGGCATGCAACTAACCAATCTAAACTGCACACGTTATGGGGTCCGACTTGTAGGCTATAGCTAAGCATCCGATTCGTAGGCATTTATTGAACGGTCAGAAACGAGAAAAATGCTGATGGTCTCGTTTCCAGAGACAATTGTCCATCAATCAAAAGATTAAGGTTTTTCAACCAACCTAATTTTTCGGCATTGCAATAGACACAGCGGCGTCCACAAACATGGTAATGTATGCCAATTTATAGATTGTGAGTGCCTAGCGCATCAAGCTCCACACTCCGCCAGAGTAACAAATTGCTCCCTAACTGAATAATCACAGTAACCTGCCACGATGTTTTTGGGACTAGTTCGCGTGCGTTTTGAAAAGTTCCCGTCACATGCCATGTGCGCACGTAGTAGCGCATTCGTTTCTGCCGGGCAACCGCCAGGCGGGGGTAAGAACACCAAGGATATCCCTATTGGATAAAGTGTTGAATTAAATAGACTATAAAAATCGAGAACCAAAAAAAGAAAATAAATTTAGAGAAAGAAAAACTTATTGAATTGAGTCGAGGCGTGACTGAGTCACTCGGCTTGAAATCGAATTTGCTCCCCTTGGACAGCGTCCCAAGTGCAACAGGTTTCCAGAGCAATCGACCTCCAGGATACAACGACTATGACCCGGTCCTAGCGGTGCACTCACTGTACACGGGCTCGAACCACTTGCAGTTTAATCCGAAAGTGCTGAGTTGACTCAGTAATGAACTCAGTAACAATGGTAAAACCGTATCAGAGAAAGTTTTATAAGGCAGGAAATTTTCGTATGTTGAAACTGGAATCGGAAGTCTTTATATAGACTTCGAAATGGTGCATAAGCACCCTTTACAAAAGGTTAGGTCCGTTGGGTTTAAACCCAGCACCCGCACCCGCGCCCAGCTCAGCCCGTCCCGTCCCGTCCCGTCGCGCACGCGGACGCGGACGCGGACACGGACACGGACTCGGACTCGGCTCGGCTCGGCGCGCGCGCGCGCGTGTGTGGTTAATCGCATAGATTAGAGCTATTGGCATAGCCCCCCCACAGGACCAAATTCACATGCCCCCTGAAAGGGGCTCAAGCCCTAGGCAAAAAGTCTATCATATAAACAAGAGAATTTCTCTTGTCAAATCCGATGTGGGACAAAACCAACACCTCAAAAACACCAAAATTTAAATGTGGAGGGAAAACACCGAAATTTGAAAATTCAAATTTTTAATATTATTTTAAAACAAATACAACCGATTGTGTATTTATAGGGTATGCACAAAACAGTGCGGCCTATAGGTTTCTAGTTTTAAAAACTAAGGATAATATTTTAGATCCTAATACAATTATAGAAGCTAGGGATGCAGAGTTCTTTGAGAACGTATTCCCTATGAAATCTAAATTTATAGGAATAGAAAAAGTTAATGAATCAGATATTGCGTCTACTAGTAAAAATGCTTACGAGAAAGTAGTTGAAGAGATACAACCAAGAAAAAGTATTAGAGTTAGAAAAGAAACTAACCTAGGAGATGGTTTTTTCACATTCTTAATAGAAGATGATCCTACAACTTATATAGAAGCTATTAACTCTCCAGATGCAACCTTTTGGAAGGAAGCAATAAATGATGAGTTAGAATCTATTATATCAAATAATACTTGGAAACTTGTAGACCTACCACCTGGTAACAAACCAATAGGCTGCAAATGGGTGTTTAGAAAGAAACTAAAACCAGATGGAACTATCGATAAGTTTAAGGCTAGGTTGGTAGCGAAAGGCTTTAAACAAAAGGTAGGAATAGATTATTTTGATACATATTCCCCTGTAACTAGGATTACAACTATTAGAGTCTTAATAGCGATAGCCTCCATATATAAACTAGTGGTACACCAGATGAATATTAAGACTGCTTTTCTAAATGGAGACTTAGAAGAAGAAATATATATGGAGCAACCTGAGGGTTATAAGATATTAGGTAAAGAAAATAAAGTATGTAGACTAATTAAATCACTATATGGTTTAAAACAGGCTCCTAAACAATGGCATGAAAAATTTGATGGTGTTTTAAAATCAAATGGTTATCATATAAATGATGTAGATAGATGTGTATATAGTAAAATTTCTAGAAATGATTATGTTATCATATGTCTTTATTTTGATGACATGCTTATTTTTAGAACTAATATTAAATTAGTTAATGCAACTAAGAAATTCTTGTCATCTAAGTTTGACATGAAAGACTTAGGAGAGGCAAGTATAATATTGGGTATTGAAGTAACCAGGAAAAATGGTGTTATTATATTATCACAATCTCATTACATTGAGAAGATATTGAGAAAGTTTAACCATTTTGACTGTTTACCTGTCAGTACTCCTTATGATTATAAAGTGACTCTCATGAAGAATACAGAAAATAGTGTGTCTCAATTAGAATATTTCAGAATAATTGGTAGTCTCATGTATCTAACAAACTGCACTAGACCTGACATAGCTTTTGCAGTAGGACGGCTAAGTAGATATACACATAACCCTGGAAAAGAACATTGGAATGCATTGTCTAGAATTTTGCGATACCTAAAAGGTAATATGACATATGGTTTACATTATAATGGTTATCCTACTGTATTAGAAGGATATAGTGATGCTAACTGGATCAGTGATTCAGATGAGACAAAATCCACTAGTGGATATGTCTTCACTTTGGGTGGAGGAGCAGTCTCTTGGAAGTCCACCAAGCAGACATGTATTGCTCGGTCGACTATGGAATCCGAGTTTATTGCCTTAGAAAAGGTTGGATCAGAAGCTGAATGGCTTAGAAATCTCTTAGCTGATATACCATTGTGGCCAAAGCCTGTATCGGCCGTATCTATTCATTGTGACTGTCAAGCAGCTATAGCGAAAGCAAAAAGTAAAATATATAATGGAAAAAGCAGGCATATTAGACTCAGACACAACATAGTGAAACATATGTTGCGTGATGGAGTCATATCTATTGACTTTGTGAGGTCAGAAAAGAATCTAGCAGATCCTCTGACTAAAGGACTATCAAAAAAGTTAGTCAATGATACATCGAAGGGAATGGGGCTGAGCCTAATATATGAGCTGCCAGTGTCGGTAACCCAACCTATACAAGTGGAGATCCCATGAGATAGGTTCAATGGGTAAACAACAAGACACGAGGTAGACGATTGCACTGAGTTATATGAGCCCCTTCTATGGTGTACAGTGCGAGCAGCAACGCAGAAGGATGAGTTTTTAGAACTCTTAATGGATCCATAGCCATATATTTGGTGGTGTATACAGTTGCTACATACACTTGATGGAATTCACCTATATGGGTGTGGAGGTGGAGGCCGCTTCCTATGAGAATCTAGGCGAATTCTTTAGAGCACTCATGAAATTCAGGTAATGGTGTATGGCCGAAACGCACCGAACCACATAATCACTTGCAGAGGAAGAGTTGTGTGAGTGACATGTACTTGCGATCTACATTAAAAGGATTCAGGTTCAAGACTATGGTGTCACCTGCTTCCTGTAGACCTGTCTTGCTTACTCTAATGTCGGTTCAAGTCTATGGTGACACCGGCACCATTGCACAACTATTTCGCTTTAATCCGAAAGCATTTTATTTTAAAACATGTGGGGGATTGTTGTATTTATTTTAAAATAATATTAAAATTTTGAATTTTCAAATTTCAGTGTTTTCCCTCCACATTTAAATTTTGGTGTTTTTGAGGTGTTGGTTTTGTCCCACATCGGATTTGACAAGAGAAATTCTCTTGTTTATATGATAGACTTTTTGCCTAGGGCTTGAGCCCCTTTCAGGGGGCATGTGAATTTGGTCCTGTGGGGGGGCTATGCCAATAGCTCTAATCTATGCCATTAACCACACACGCGCGCGCCGAGCCGTGCCGTGCCGAGTCCGAGTCCGTGTCCGCGTCCGCGTGCGCGACGCGACGGGACGGGACGGGCTGGGCTCGGCGCGGGTGCGGGTGCGGGTGCGGGTGCAGTGTAAGTGTACTCGCGTGGGTGTGTGTGTATGGGTACTTGCAGGACTGTATGTGCGAGAGTGTACTCGCACTTGCGCCTTTTCGTTTTTAAACCAGAGAGATGCTTCCCTTCCGGTTGGTCGCCCCTGTTGGGTTTAAACCCAACGGACCTAACCTTTTGTAAAGGGTGCTTATGCACCATTTCGAAGTCTATATAAAGACTTCCGATTCCAGTTTCAACATACGAAAATTTCCTGCCTTATAAAACTTTCTCTGATACGATTTTACCATTGTTACTGAGTTCATTACTGAGTCAACTCAGCACTTTCGGATTAAACTGCAAGTGGTTCGAGCCCGTGTACAGTGAGTGCACCGCTGGGACCGGGTCATAGTCGTTGTATCCTGGAGGTCGATTGCTCTGGAAACCTGTTGCACTTGGGACGCTGTCCAAGGGGAGCAAATTCGATTTCAAGCCGAGTGACTCAGTCACACCTCGACTCAATTCAATAAGTTTTTCTTTCTCTAAATTTATTTTCCTTTTTAGTTCTCGATTTTATAGTCTATTTAATTCAACACTTTATCCAACAATCCCTTGCCTCAAGGTTCAGGGCAGTTCACTCCTATGACGCCCCAAATGTGCACGTGGAACATGGAAATATGATCAGACATGCACTCGTGGCCCACCTGATGAATGGAGAAAGCTCATTTTGGAGGACAGGGAAAGCTGGCACTGTCACAGTCTGACGAGTGGCATGGATCTTTCATGCGTGTGCAAGTCCGGCGGGATGTTCAATTTCACGCCACCGTGCATCAAGCTGGAATTCCTCAGAAGTACTGTGTACGTGGAGCCCATTTCTTGGTTGGTCAATCGCCGTACACTTACAGTACGGAGTACAAAGCATGTTGTCACCCTCGTTGTGTACGAAAAGGCATGAATCAAAACGTTCCATCGTGTTTAACCCATTGGAAGATGCGTTGTTTTAACTTTTTTTTCTCCTCCGTGACTTGTCACGTACACCCCGTTGTTTTACGAGCATTTCCGCTGGCAAAAGTGGAAAAAGAAATTCTAAAAACCCGGAAAAGATAGGTGTAGCGTACAATCAGGCGCAGGTTCAATACTGCAGTTCTGGAGACGGAAACGGATTGGCTACTCCCCCTGCCAGCAGCCAGTGGCTGATGGTCGGTGCTATGTGGGCCCTACCCTGATGTATGTGTTTCATCGTGCTGTCCATCTATTTTTTCGGATCTTTTTATAGAATTATAACAAAAATGAGGTATATAACAATCTCAACTGGACCACATTACAAGAAACAGTGTTGAATGAGCGTAGATGAGGCCATAAAAGTTTTGGATCAATCTTTGTTTTTTCCCATCTTCTAGGCTTTTATGACCTAATCAACAGATTAGATATCAAATAAACAGTTCAGTAGGCCTTAGGAGGATTTTAATAGTGGATCTCCAATCGCTAGTGTTTTCTTGTGGTGTGGTCCATCCGAGAATTATATCCCTCTAATTTTTGGCATGCAGCCGGATAATGATCTGTAAAAATGGATGAACCCAATGGATGAAACAAATACTTCACATATCATGGTGGGCCCACAGAGCACCGACCACCAGCCACCGGGCTGATGGCAGGGGTAGCAGCCGATCCGTTTCATCTAGAGACATGCTGCATGGACGCCGATGAGCTACTGAACTTGGCAGTAGCCAGTCTAGCTATTGAAGTGACGTCACCATATTCCGTGAGCTACACCATGATATATGTGTTGTATCCACACCGTCCATACAATCAGAGAGATCATTTTAGAACGTGATCCAAAAAATAGTCAGATCAAAGTTCAAGTGAACCCACCATAGAAAAAGTGGGGATTGAAGGCCTACTATTAAAAACTTCTTTGAGCCACATAAGTTTTGGATCAAGTTGATATTTGTGTTTTGACTTATTCAATGTATGCGTTAACTTATAAATAAATATTATAATGGGCCCTAAGAAGGTTTCAATGGTGGGCGTCAGTGTCCCCAAATGTTTACTTTTAACTTTGGATCTCTCTCATTCTTTGTATACTGCCATGAAATAATCTATCCAAATGGATGGATAGTGTGGATACAACACATACATCATGGTGGGGCTCAAAAATTATGGTTATGTAATTTCAATAGCTGACTCGCTACCGTGGGGTTCCATAGCTAATCCGCGTTCATGCTACATTTGGAAGCGAATTGGCTGGTGTAGCACACACCACGGACCTGGCTTAGTGTTCTGACACCACCAAGTTATGTAAATCTCATGAAGTATGTGTTGTACCCAGACCATCCGTCCATATTTGGCAAGATTGTCATAATGCTTGAGCTAAAAAAATAAGACAGGTTCAGAGATCAAATGGACCACTGCAAAAAGTAGTGGGAGATTAAACATATACCATTGAAATCCTTTTGGAGTCATCGAATGTTTATGTGATCCTATGAATAAGTTGGATGGAAAATAAATGTTTTGGTGGGCCATTAAATGTTTTAAGGGTGAGAATCATTGTCCCACTATTATTTGTGGTGTGGTCCACTTGAGATTTTTACATGAGTTATTTTCGGTCTTATGCTCTAAAATGATCACGAAAAAAATGTATGAACCGTGTTATAAATACATCATTGTGGGGCCATATTATTTTGATCTTCTTTGAAAACATTCGTACAACTCGATCTCAAGGAGCATGTGCGGATATGGATTTCTTGTGAAAGGCACGCGGAGGAAGTTCCTGTGAAAGATTACGTGTTCCAATGAAAACATGTCATCCATGTGAGTGACGTGGCAGGATTTAAATCTGCCTAACGGAGTCTCCGTTAACCGTGAGACTCGAGCATGTACGTGGCACCTCTTCGTTTCCTTTTTCCTTTTGGTTTTTTCTCTTTCTTCCCCTTCCCTTTCTTCCTTTCTAAACCGAAAGCTAAAAAAATACTCGCCAAGCTTTTATTTGGGGACACCACACTTTGGCAAGGAGATGATCTAGGACTTGTACACATTCACTTATTTGAACAGGTAACTATTTAGAGTTTTTTCCCTTGAAATCTAGGGTTTTTTTTTTTTTTTTTTAAAATTATGTTGGAATCTGAAAATGTAAGAATTTATTATTATTTTTTTTCACTTTTTCGTAGCTTAGGGGCATATAGGTTTTCAATTTCATTCACTGATTGAAATCTGGAGTATGTGATTTCCTTGTTTTGATTTTTCTTCTTCTTTTTATTTGAGGTTTTTATTTGAGTTTTTTTTTTTTTTTTTTCATTCTACATAAAGACATTAAAGTAGAAAAGTTTGTGCATACATTTACCGCACCATGGGTGGATGATGTGTGGTACCGTGGATTGTCTTCCACCTAAGATGGGTTAGTTTGAACCCGTCCCCACCTGTAGGTCCTTGCAAGAAGACGATAACTCTCTTTTTAGTTGTTTATAACTAGTCCATATTTTAGATTGATGTTATGGATTCTATGTGTGCAAACTTCAAGTGAAATTAGTATTAGGGCTATCAACGGGCCAGGCTTGGCTTTTGGGCCAAGATTTTGGCACTCTGGCAAGCCTATTAGAATGGCTTTATTCAAGATACTCATTTTAATTGCCCAGGCCTAGTCCATTGATGGCCATATTTAGCACGTGCAAGTGGGATCAAACCATAGGATAATGCATCATGGAACAAAGTTTGGACAATAATTTGTGGCCTATTTAATAAATGAGTCAGGCTTGGGCTGATCCTAATCCAACCCGAACCTGGCCCATTGCCACCCCTAATCAAGTGAAGCATCTAAGAATTTTGTGTATATGCATTTGCCCTAGGAAAATGTAGAAAGTGTGCTTACCTTTTACTTCAATGAATTATTTTATGATTTTTATTCTTGGTTTTGCACTTACATTATTTAGATGAGTACACCGAAAATTTTGAATTTTTTTTTTATGACAAACTGTAACCTTTTCTATTATAAGAATGGGTTGCCTTTTTTTTTTTCCCCTAGATTTTTTCATTGTTGCGTATGTGTATCTACATTTATGTTTTGACAATTTTATATTAGTACTATAGGTAAATGGATGACATGGGTGCCTTGGATAGTCAATATTTTTACCAATCATGTCGAAGGTTGGACTTTAATGTTGAAGAGAGACATCATGTTCAGGAAACAACACATGAAGTTTTGGTTGAGACGGGTGGAAAATTAGATGAACCAAACCTTAGAATGGAGTTCAATTCTGAAGAGAGTGCATATGAGTTTTATAATAAATATGCTGGGAAGATAGGGTTTAGCGTTCGAAGATCATCGTGTAACAAATCAGATAATGGTATTGTGACTTAAAAAACATTTTGTTGTTATAAAGAAGGTCGAAGACAGAAAGATAAACGAGCTGATCAAGTAAAGTATCAACGTCCGAATATAAGAATAGGATGTCGAATAAAAATGACCATTAGATTTCAAATGAATGGT
Source organism: Magnolia kwangsiensis (assembly GCA_037074715.1). Classification (NCBI taxonomy): domain Eukaryota; kingdom Viridiplantae; phylum Streptophyta; class Magnoliopsida; order Magnoliales; family Magnoliaceae; genus Magnolia; species Magnolia kwangsiensis. The sequence continues at coordinate 105,831,186 of CM073575.1, read as the reverse complement.
AGATTCAGTGTCGCTAAATTTGTTGCGGAGCATAACGATGAGGTCATTACACCATCAAAAGTACATATGTTAAGGTCACAACGAGGTTTAACTGATGCTCAATTAGTTTTAGCAAATATGGCAAACAATTTAGGCATAACACCATTAGCAACTATGGCATTTATGAGCAGGCAAGCTGTAGGTCGAGAGAATTTGGGATATTAACTTGTTGATTACAAAAATTACTTGTGAAAAAAAATGAATGAAAGTGATGGAAATGGGAGATGCAGGAGATGTTTTATAATAATTTACAAAAATAAAAGTGAGAATCCATTTTTTTTAATGCAATTCAGGTAGATGAAGATGATCAAATCACCAATATTTTTTGGGCAGATGCAAAGTCGATAATGGATTATAGCTATTTTAAGAATGTGATTTACTTTAATACTACATACAGAATAAACAATTATGGTCGTTCATTTATTCCATTTATTGGAGTACTTCATCAACAAACAGTCATATTTGGTATAACCTTATTATATGATGAAACAACTGAATCTTTTAAGTGGTTGTTGGAAACTTTTTTAAATGCGATGTTTGGAAAGCAACCAAGGACAATCTTAACAGATCAATGCGTTGCAATGCGCAATGCAATAGCTGATGTGATGTCGGAAACATACCATCGTCTATGTATCTGACATACATACCAAAATGCTGCAAAGCACCTTAGTAATGTATTTTATTATTCAAAAAGTTTTGAATGTGATTTCAGTAGGTGCGTGTATGATCATGAAGAAGATAAAGAGTTTCTAATTGCATAAAATAATATACTTGAGAAATATGATTTGATGCAAAATAAATTGTCGCAAGCGCTGTTTAAAGAAAAAAAATAAATAGGCTTTGATGTATGGCAAAAATACATTTTATGCTAATATGAAGAGCACACAATAAAGTGAAAGCATGAATAATGTTTTGAAGAAATATTTAAATTCCAAACACAATCTTTTGTGTTTCTTCACACATTATGAACGAGTAATGGCTGATCGACGATATCGAGAATTGGAAGCTGATTTCAAAATGAGGCAAAGTACCCCAATATTGTATATATGTTGACGGAAGCAGCACAAACATATACTCTAGAAGTATTTAAAATGTTTCAAAATGAGTACAAAAAGTTTCTTAGTCATGCAATTCATAAAAGTGGTGAATTTGATACAGTGTTAGAGTTTCAAAGTTGTTCATAATGATAAAGATGGAGGTCGTCTTGTCAAATTTGACACATCAAATAATACTATCACATGTAACTGTAAGAAATTTGACTTTGTTGGGATACTATGTAGCCATGCACTAAAAGTTCTGGATTATTATAATATAAAGGTGTTTCCTTCCAATTATATTGTGAAGAGATGGCAAAGAGATGAAAAGGTTGGTACTGTGAAGGACCATCTTGGGTTTACCATACAAGGTGATAATAAGATTTCTTTAGGGAAGCGTTATAGCTATTTGTGTTACAAGTTTGTTAAAATTACTTCAATAGCTGTGGAATATGAAGATGCATTTGATTTTGTTGATAGATATTCAAACAAATTTCATGATGAATCGACAAAGTGTATAAGAAGGATCAAGAAACTTCCACTGATGACATATCAAACTAATGATGAAAATGTAGACGTTGAAACTGTTTGTCATCAATCGACTGACAATGAGCTACCAATTATGACATCTCAAATTAATGACGAAAATATAGATATTGAAAGTGTTCACCATCAACTGACTGATAATGAAGTTACTTTTGTTGATAATCTCCGCTCGCAAACCGTAAGTGGGATTAAATTGAAGCCTAGAGTTATACGTGATCACCGTATATTTAAAAATTCTCTAGATAAAGGAAGGAAGAAAAAATCTCGAACCGAATCCATTCAGCTACAAATGAATCAAGAGAGAAATAATTCATCTTAAGCACCAAATATCTTTCACCTTCCTTCATTTCACCCTTCACATTGTCCAAGTGTATTCTCTCAACTAAGTCAAGTCAACCAGGTATTATTGAGATTTTATTTACTAAACTTGTCATAACATTTGTTATCCACATTACAGTTTTTTATACTTTATTTTTCCATACTAGGGTAAAAAAGTTCCTATGGTGAGTCCTTTTAGATTACCAGTGGCTTATTATGGGTACCATCAACCTAATATTAACATATACTAGCAAAATTCCTTGAGCATCAAATCTCAGGTAAATTTGAGATTTTTAAAAACTAAAATATATCATATGTGGTTCTCACAACACGTGCTCATGAACTGTGATTCTGTTATTTTATTATTTCTTTGTCAGGGTAACTTTGTTACTAGCGGGGGTTATTTTGGAGTACGTGGTGGAAGTCGTGGACTACTTGGTCATCATAAGGTGGTAATGAGTTGTGTAGCTGGCACCAGTGGATCCATGAATGCACTCCATCTACCCTTTGTGGGTGCCAAACAAACATCAACTGGTAACAACAAAATTATTCATGGACCAGCGCCTGCCTAAGGTGTGAATTGTTGTAGCATGTATTAAAGTTTTTTTTTCCTTGGCACATAAACTTACAGATATTTTGACTAATGTGTATGGTTTTGTTTTTGTTTAACATTCTAGTAATTACATATTGAGTTGTTAATTATATTACAGTTTGGAGGGCTGCAGGTTCGATGCCAATGTTTGCCGCATTGTTGTTTGGATGGCAGAATAGTTGTTTTGTGCTACGAATGTATAAGGGATTTCTTGAATGCAGAATATGAGACATTGTATTATGGATATGTGGGGTCTTTTTGTTGGATGCAAGTCTACCCACCTTTTGCGCGTGTTGGATTTGTTGAATGCAAGGATAGTCGTTTTCCATCATTTCTTATTGTAAGATGTGGAGCTTACTATTGGTCCTATACTGGGGTTTGTAAGGCTGTTCCACTTTAATTTAGAGGTTGTGTTTTTTTGGTGTGTTCAAGTTTATATGCCCATTGTTGGTTAGGTTGATAGTTTGTGAGGCAGTTTTGTTGAGGCTGTCTAAGTTCTTAGACCGCCCTATAATAGGCATAGTTTCCTTTTATTTTTTTAGAGCCTGCCTAAATAGACGTATAGGCTATTTTTTATGTGTAAAGAATGTTATATAGGAAAGGGTAAAAAACAAAGGAAAATTTAATTGTCACTCATTTGGTAGGTGTATGTTATGATTCTTTTGAGTGTGTTGTGGGCTTGGTTTCATAAAAGCCAGTTGTTTTTTTTTTTTTTTAGTTGATGTGATTAATGGTATTTGAATCATTGGGATATGAAACTCTTTCAAATTATATTTGAACTCTTGGGTTGTGTTTTGCATTCTAGTCTTGTATTAGAAGCTTGATCAGTTTCCATACAAAGATAACCCAATGAAGAATTTGAGTGTGCTACCCTGATAAGTGACCCATTTAACACATGTTGTGAAAATAAGATGTGAAATAACACCATTGGATTGATGCAACTAGCACTTGTAACACCGACCCCTCGTAGTGAGCCCCTGTGCGCATGTAAATAAGGGGGCTCTTTTTGTCACATGCACCAATGTGTGGTAACGTGTGTACGTAGGATATGAGCCCATTCATGAAGTGCAGGCACAAATATCAATGCTCATCCTCAAGCAAGCACCCCCACATGCCACATGTGTGTGAGATCCTGAACTTTCAATTAGGCGGTCTACATGAGTTAGAAATTTGGCCTAAAATTCAGATTATTTCACTCTATAGCTGTGTGACTATGTTGAAAAAAAATGGTGAATGACTATTCGAATGAGAACATGTGAATAACACCATCAAATTGATGCAACTAGCACGTGCAACACTGAGCCCTTGTAATGGGTCGTGCACATATAAAAAAGGAGGTTCTTTTGTCACATGTGCTAACATGGGACCATGTGTGCAAGATATGAACGCATTCATCAAGTGCGGACATTAACATGGGACCATGTGTGCAAGATATGAACTTATTCATCAAGCGCTGACATTAACATGGGACCATGTGTACAAGATCATGTACAAAAGAGCCACATTAAGTTATTCAACATAGTTGTGTCCATTTCTTAAATTCAGGTCATCGTTTGGCCTCTTTCATAGAAGTGAACAATCTATCCAGCATTTTTCTCATTGATAACTTGAACTCAACTGTAAGTGATTGATCCATAGGCTACAACAAATTGTTAAGTTATCTAATGTGAACATTTTTTGGTTAATGGTCAAGAAGATAATAACGCCACAAGAACATTTAATGGCCAAAATGCTTTCCGTCCAAGTCAATATCTAAATGAGAAATCCAACCTGTCCATCCATTTTTTGAGCTCATTTTAGAAGATACCACCAAAAATGAGTAGGATCCAAAACTTAAGTGGGCCATACTTGATGAAACAGTGGAAAAATGAGTGCTTACCGTTGAAACCTTATAATGCCATTTTTACTTAGATGAAGTATGAAAACATCCAAAAGTTAAATTAATACAAAACTTTTGTAGCCATATAAACTTCTCAACATGCGGTCGTTAAACCACTACTGTTTCCTCTCCGGTGACACATTTAAGTTTTGGATATACTTGGTCGCATGTCTCAAGTTGAGCTCGTAAAACGGATGGACAAAGTGACTTTAAAAAACAACATCCCTGGGCACACAGAATTCTTGATAAGAACTTGCGGCGAAATGGTTTCAAAGGAAAAAAGGAAGCGAAGGGGCGCTCATCTTGCCACGTCACTCATACGGATGGCGGGTTTTCACTGAAACACGATAATCATTACCAGGAGCTTCCTGCGCGTGCATTTAGCAGGAAATCCGCGTCCAGCATGCGCTCGTCTTCCCACGACACGTATCCACACCAGCCAATCCGCTTCCCTGCATCCGCACTCATGTCCACCTATTTGGACTGTCTTGGGTCAGTACATGTAGCGGATGAATCAGCACAACTGTTGAAATGGTGTAGAACTCACGTAGTGCTCAACATCTTGCTCTCTCTCTCTCTCTCGGACTGAAATGGTCCCCGAATAAACATGCAAGCTCGATGGGGTCCACCATGTTGTACAGCTAAAATCCAATCCGTCCATTAGCTAAGAACCATTATTTTAACCGTTCTCGGAAAAAATATGCCTAGTTAAAATATTAAGTGGGCCAAACCAATGGGAACAATGTCAAATTACTCGCTAAACTGCTAAGTTCACACCGTGGGGCTCGCCTGAGTTTCTTTTCAGTAAGTTTTCGTATTTCATCTTCATCCTCGTGATGCAGACCTGATTAACAGGCTTGATGAAAGATACACAACATGGTGACCCCACACACAAGCCTTTGGATATATCCATTGTTTGTCCTTGGGCCTAACGTCAAGGATAAAACCTAAGGGATGAGTGAATTTTACATGCACATCATTGTGGGCCCTACATTCTCGGTGTCTTGGGCACTGGGTAAAACAGGTGGGCCAGTCTTCAGTCTTGGAGAGGATTCCGGTCTCTCTCTCTAATATAATATATGGATTTGAATGATGGATTTGGATCCGTGATGCCATTTCCCACCACCTCCTGTCCCTCCAATACGACGACCCTTCCATGCCTCGACCTCCTCCGCACTCATATTCCTCGTGAGAACTCATCACCTCCATGCAAGCTACCCTAACATGTTGTACCATACGATCTTTACCTACCAATTTACCACTTTGGTATGACATCTGTACCATTCAAGAGGTCTCTCTCACTGTGAAGATCATCACATCTCTCTAAACCATCTCAGTCCGCTTAACAGGCTGGCCACACTTTTGAAATCAATGAGAAGCCGACGGTTTGACTCAACATACAGGCTTAGGCCGCCTATCAAGCGGATCAGCCTGATTTTCTTGAAAGCTGATATTCACGGTGGGCCCTATCATTTTCCTGGTACTGATTTTCTGAACAGGTGGCATGTTGATGAAATGAAGGCACCATACCACAAGTTGTGGTTCAGTTGACTGTAGGTGATCAGTTCTCGTTCTTCTTACATGGATGTGCCCCGCATGTTTACAAATGGATAAGCTCTGACTTTTGTCATTTCTTTTCTAATTTATCCACGCTGCACCTAAGCACGCTTTAATGGAGAGAACTGTCTGTCACAGCCACAGTAATTTACTGGACATGGCTTGTGATGTATCTGTTTATCCAGGCCGTTGATCCCACTCTCGGATATTTTTAAGGTACGTGCACAAAACTAGGTGGATCCAACGTTAAATTGGACCACACCACGTATGACTCTTATATTTAATACTTTGTGCATTTAATGCAATCCATGTTTATTATTTTATATGGTTCACTTAAGTATTGGATTTACCTTATTTATATGCACATGACCGAAAATGATATAAGAGAAGGGATGAATGGCATAGATAAATAGATACATCAAAGTGGGCCTACCCATATAACTGCCCATTCATGGCTATAGACGGGAGGGGTATCCTGTGCTCGGAAGCTAAGTGGACCCACAGACATGCGTGTGACAAGTCTACTCCGTTCATCAATTTCTAAAGTGCACAATCGGACAGAAGTCCAAAAATCAGGCAGAAGTTTGTGGGCCACATAAATTTTGTACTTGGACGATATTTGTGCCTACAGTTTATGTAGGTGATGATAAACCTGTGAACAGTTTGGATGGAAAATAAACATACAAGTCGACTCCGTGAAGGTTTCAACGGTGGACGTTTCCGTTGTCACTGTTTAGCCCACCTGAGTTTTGGAACTTCCTAATTTCGGACCACAGCCGAATTGTGATATTGAGAAACATATGAACGGTGAGGATTCGTCACGGGCACCTCTGTGGGCCCCACATAGCTTCAGACCACAGGAACTTTCTGTAGCCGGAGCACAGGCAATTCAGGTCCTGAAGAGAGGCGATGATGCTATAGATGAAGCTGCACCTCACTGGTACGCAGCAAATCATCCACCGTACGCTGATACGAACGTTTGGTTTTTCACTTCATGGGACCACTTTGGTGGAGCCTGAAAATACGCTGATAGGACGGTCGTAAACGTTGGATTCTTACGTTAATTTGGCAACATTTCATTTTGTTTTTTTTTTTTTGAAAAATTGACCGTACTCATCTCGAAGTCTAGGCAAATTACCTTGAACGCTAGGACACTTCATATATTCCTTAAAGCGCCTTCTGACAGCTTTTAGAGTCTGTTTCGGACGAAAATGATCCTGACCTTATTTAGTAGTTGCACGGTTTTTTAGGGACTAAGAGTTACATAGTATTTAATGTAAGTAAAGTGATGTGTACGTAACACCTTTTGCATGCAATCTAGGAGCAGAAAATGAGAACCATGACCCATATAACATGACAACCGCGATGGTCGTGGTTGTAATGTGGTAAGGGTCGTGGTTTCCACGAGGTAAGGGTAGTGGATAAAAATTTAAGGTGGAACACACCACATGATATCTTTGGCTCTCATATCATATGGGTCAAGGTTATCGTGTTATATGGGTCGTGGTTCTCATATTAAATGGATCGTGGTTTCGTGTGATATGGATCGTGGTTATCATTTTTTGCTTCCAAATCGCATGACAACCACGACCCATATCTCATGACAACCATGACTCATACCTCGTGACAACCACGACCCATATAACATAACAACTACGACCCACCACCATGTATGTGTTTCATCCATGCTGCCCATCCTTCTTGCTATGTCATTTTAGTGCTAGGGCCTAAATATCAGCTCGATCCAGTGCTCGTGTGGCCCACATAATAAAAAATAATGGTGATTGTTGAAAGTTTCTAGGCTCACTGTGATGTTTATTAGAAGTGGACATTGTCTAAGTTAGGACTTTTTGGTCTCACGCTGAGCTGGCCGACAAGGTAGATGGATCGGATCACCCCATTGTGGGCCTTAAGCTATATTACCAATGATTTGGTAGAAAAGGAAGTGAACACGTTGCAAACAACGAACCATGCAACATGACAACCACGACTTATATAACATAACAACCACAACCCATGCAAACCACGACCCAAATGGGCCGCCGTTGTATGGATCGTAGTTTTCATATTATATGGGTCTTAGTTGTCCTATTGTATAGGTCTCAGTTGTATGGATCGCAGTTGTCCTGTTATATAGGTCGTGGAAATCCTGTTATATGGGTCGCAGTTATCATGTTATATGGGTCGCGGTCACAGTTGTCCTGTTATTTGGGTTGCAGTTGTCCTGTTATATGGGTCGTAGTTATATGGATCGCACTTGTCATGTTATATGGGTCGCAGTCATCCTGTTATATGGGTCGCGGTCGCAGTTGTCCTACTATGTAGGTCGCAGTTGTCCTGTTATATGGGTCGTAGTTGTATGGATCGCAGCTGTCATGTTATATGGGTCGCAATTATCTTGTTATATGGGTTGCGGTCACAGTTGTCCTGCTATGTAGGTCGGTGAATATCATTATCTATGCTGCTATTTGTGGTGTGGTACAAATGATCTTTTGATATTATTATTTTTTGAATAACGGTTTAAAATGATCTCTAAAATTAGATGAACGGTGTAGATATAACAAATAAATTATCGTAGGCCATGTAACTTTGATTTACTTTGAATCATTTGTAGAACTCGGGCTCAAAGGAGCGTCATTGCTCGTCCTCGCACGGCACGTAACTGTAGCAGCCTTGCACGACACGTACCCACTGCAGCTAGGAAGCGGATTGCATACTGAGTAAGGGCCAGTTTGGGCGATGGGATTAGAAGGGATTAGGTGCGATGGGATTCATCTGGTCCTGTGCCAATCCCACTCCATGTTGGGGAAGAATGGAAAAGCTTGGAATTGCATTGGTCCTGTGCCAATTTCACTTAATGTTAGTAAGTTGTGTAGGTCTCACCATGATGTGTGGGTTATATCCACACCATCCACCCATTTATTGAGATTATTTTAGAGCATGGGCTAAAAACTCAGGTAAATCTAAAGCTCAAGTGGACCCCACCATAGAAAGTAATCGGGATTGAATACTTACCATTGAAAACTTCTTTGGGGCCGCATAAGTTTCGGATCTACCTCATTTTTAGGCTCATTCCATAAAATGAGGTTACAAAACAAATGAACGGTTTAGATATAACACATGTGTGTTATTCTTAGTTGTTTCAAATGATGGTGGGTAAATCCATCTAATGTACCACCGTATTATCAACAATGCATGTCATTAATCTTATCCCATGGCAACAGGGGACAATCCCTGCCATGCTAATAATTATGTTTTTTTTAATCTCATCGTACCTCATCCCTTCTAATCCCACCACCCAAAGAGGCCCTTCTAAGCATACTGAGTAAACTATGTGGGGCCCAACATGATGTATTCATGAATTCACGGTGGGCCCAACTAAAACTTTTCAAGCTCACATATAACTACGACCCATATAATAGGACAAATGCAACCCATATAACAGGACAACTACGACCGCGACCCATATAACATGATAACTGTGACCCATATAATTGCAACTGCGATCCGTACAACTGAGACAGATATAACTGGACAACTAAGACCCATATAACATGAAAACTACGATCTATACAACTGCGGCCCATTTGGGTCATGGTTTGCATGGGTTGTAGTTGCCATGTTATATGGGTCGTGGTTGTCATGTTGCATGGTTCGCGGTTTGCAACGTGTTCACTTCCTTTTCTACCAAACCATTGATACTATAGCTTAAGGCCCACAATGGAGTGATCCGATCCATCCACCTTATCGGTCAACTCGACGTAGGACCAAAAAGTCCTAACTTGGGCAATGTCCACTTCTAACAAACATCACAGTGAGCCTAGAAACTTTCAACAATCACCATTATTTTTTATTATGTGGGCCACACGAGCATTGGATCGAGCTGATATTTAGGCCTTAGCCCTAAAATGACATAGTAAGAAGGATGGGCAGCATGGATGAAACACATACATGGTGGTGGATCGTAGTTGTTATGTTATATGGGTTGTGGTTGTCATGTTATATGAGTCGTGGTTGTCACGAGGTATGTGTCGTGGTTGTCATAAGGTATGGGTCGTGGTTGTCATGCAATTTGGGAGTAGAAAATGAGAACCACGATCCATATCATACGAAACCACGATCCTTTTAACATGAGAACCACGACCCATATAACATGAGAACCTTGACCCATATGATATGAGAGCCAAAGATATCCTATGGTGTGTTCCACTTTAGATTTTTATCCACGACTCTTACCTCATGGAAACCACGACTCTTACCACATTACAACCACAACCATCACGACCATCGCGGTTGTCATGTGGATTATACCCATAACTGGGTCGTGGTTGTAATGCGATAAGGGTCATGACTGTAATGTGGTAAGGGTCGTAGTTGTCATGGGTCGTGGTTCTCATGTTATATGAGTCGTGGTTCTCATGGGTCGTAGTTGTCATGAGTCGTAATTATCATGTTATATGGGTCGTGGTTCGCATGTTATATGGGTCGTAGTTGTTACATGTTCATGTCCTTTATATCAAATGAAAGTATAGCCATTGATACAATAGCCTAAGGCTCACAACGGGGTGATCCATTCCGTCCACCTTGTCGGCCAGCTCGGCGTGGGCCTAAAAAGTCTTGACTTGGGTAATGTCCACTTCTAACAAACATCACAGTGAGCCTGGAAAGTTTCAACAGCAGGTTCCATTGTCACTATTATTTTCTATTATGTGACTCACACGAGCTCTAGATTAGGTTGATATTTGGGCCCTAGCCCTAAAATGACACGGTAAAAAGGATGGACGACATGAATTATACACATACATTAATATGGGCCTCACGAGTTTAGTCCTTGCCCACGGGCAAAAAGGGTTCCGTACACATCACTTTACTACTATTAAACCAAGGTCAGGGGCATTTTCGTCCGAAACAGACTCCACAAGCTGTCAAAAGGCCCTTTAGGGAATATATGGAGTGTCGTAGCGATCGAGGTAATTAACCCAAACTTCGAGGCGAGTACAGGCAATTTTCCTTTTTTTTCATGTATAGTTGACGGTCACCACTTGAACGGCTAAGATCACCTGATCTATACGGTTTCAGGCCCATGCTCCATCTGTAATCTATATTCAGGCCCATGATTTGTGATCGTGCAATTCAAACAAACACATGGCCACACGTGTGAGTGAGGGCAGGTATTCATTGTGCTTGTGCAATTATGAGATACGGGCAAGCAGTGCTTAACTAAGAACGCTGCAAACCTTATACAAAATTGATTATGACCAGGTTTATAAACTCAGCTAGGGGCCAGTCCTTAGTTGTAATCAGTAATTAGGTGATTTGCAAGAAGACATGGGTGAATCCTTTATAATATATCTTTTTTGCCTCGTGACTTTAGGATTTTTCTTTCACCAATAATTATAAATAATATTTTTCAAATTAATGAAAATGGACAAATAGATAAATAAATGTTAAAACAATATTAATTTTTTTAATATCAGAAGAAGGCTCATTACACTCAATAGAATATTAGAATAAACTAGAGAAATAAACAAATGAAAGATAAATACTTGATTGATCTATAAGAGTAGATTAATTAAGCCGGATAGTCAGCATGATGTGATAAAAAAGATGATCGTCAAGAACTTAGTTGATTGGAATCTAGCAAATTAGGGTTGTAGATATTTAATCTAATCTTACGGTACTGTAGTGGTGGCAATGGGCAGTTACAATCTATGTTAAGACTATATTATATTATACTAGGATAAAAGTAAAGATAAACATAAAGAAGTTGTGTTTAGTGTGGGCCTTGAGCTCTTAATCGCGTGCTCCTTTTATAAGCTGTCGAAGTGACAAAAACCATCGCTAGGTTTCCTTGTTGATCCTGGATCCTCCGTATTTATGACATGCATTCCGAATAGAAAGGTCTCCGTATATCTGGAGCCATAGATTTTCGAATCTCTACTTTTAAGTAGATGGTCTCCATATTGAAACCTTAAGGACCTTGCATATATATATATATATATATATATATATATATATATATATATATATATATATATATATATATATATATATATATATATATATATATATATATATATATATACATGATCAATTAGGGGAACATCTACTGCTGATCTTAAGACTCAAATCAATCATGGTTATCTGAATGACCCAATCAAATCACTTCCTACAAGACCCTTCTGGTCGTGGATCAATTAGGGGAACATCTACTGCTGATCTTAAGACTCAAATCAATCATGGTTATCTGAATGACCCAATCAAATCACTTCCTACAAGACCCTTCTGGTCGTGGAACTAGTGAGACTAGATCCACTAGTTCAAGCTCTCCCTTTTAATTTCGATTGATGTACGGCCAGGGACCCATTCCACTTGGTGTCCATCCTCCCCTGATTTGGGTATGAGATTTGCAATTGGTTTGCATGGATGTTGGTCTAATTTTTGGATATTCAGAATTTTCATTATCACCACAAAACCTCCGAATGTCTCTGAGAATCTCCCATTTTAGAAGGACAGTGTGGGATAACCTTACCGAGTGAATTATTACCATATCCATGATAGGATTTTTTTCCCTTTGTGGGTCTTTATAAACGTGTCAGGCATGCTACCTCATTAATTGGCTGGCTAATCTTAGTCATGTGTCACGCAACGTTTCGTTCTTTAGAAGGCATGCATAAGGTTCCGTGCCATCGTATTAATAACAAAACATGTATAGCCGAAGATAAGATCAACTAAAGATATCTTCAGATGTGAGTATGATTTTTGCCAGCTTCAAACCCTTATGAGATATTTGGTTTGCATTTACACCCTGCAAATGCATGTAAGGAGGTAATAATGATGATTTTCAAGTGTTTGAAAAAGGTGTAAATACACCTTCATTCTACCATGGTATTTACACTCAGCCCAGTAGTGCAATTACACCGACTTCATCTGGAAATCCTTTAAGAGAACCATGTCGTTATTGAGGCATCGACAAGACACCTCCGAATGTGCACCGATAATATTACAAATGCAACAGTCGGGAGAGTATTAAAAACAACATTTGGGTTTTCATTCTTCCTTACTCTTCTCTGTTCGATGAAGGTATATCTTCAGATGCTATGTTCCTGTGATCTCGTTGCTACTGATTCCAGCAAACATTACCTGATTCATTTCATATTTCTCTCCATCTTCTTTTCTTTTCTTCATCTTATTTTGTGCAGGGTCTTGACTATGGGAAACTTGTTCCAACCTTAGGTCGTTCACCTCAACGACACCGAAAGCTCCAACAATGTAGGAGGTAAGCATCATTTGACCAACACTAAACCTTGTTTATGTTGTGTTCTATTCTAGAAGTTGGACATGTCGACATGCATGAATGTATGTAGAGATATTGTAAGGCCCGTATCCTAATCTTTATTGTTCCTTAGACTTTTACGATTCCCCCCGTCGAATTCCAGCAACCCACGACCTGTAATCAGCGTTTGCATGTGATCATAAGTCGCATCCTATAGATCTATCTCGACTCAACTCGAAACTTATACCTTAGCGACCACGTCGTTGCCGCGGTTCCAACGCCGCGTTTCACCCACTGATGCAATACCCAGGCCAGGAGTTGTGGGCCGGCATATATTTGAAGAAACACCGCGCGTTATGAATTCTGAGAGAATCTCTACTATCCATCACATCAATCAATCAAGTACACATCCCATCACAAGTCAAGTACCAACCCATCTCTCTCCCATTCTCAAAGTCAACTCTCTCTCTCCACCCATCCCTTTCTTACATCACCCATCCCTTCCTTACACCCATCCCATCCCTTTTCATCCCATCACCTCTCTCTCCTCTCTCAATTCTCTCTTCACTCCCAAGAAAACCAAGAGAGACCAACCGTCCAAGATTCCTAAGGAGAAGCAAAGTGTGGTTCACTCCCTACCACCCAATCTCCCATCCTAGCCATTCAACCTTCATCAACTTCCATCAAAGAGAGAGCTAAGGAGCTTAGTATTCAAAAGAGCCAAGAAGGAGCAAAATTGATGGGTGTTTATGGTGCTAGATCTTGGTTGTGATTTAGGGCTCACACGATTTTTGGGGCCCATCTTGATGTATGCATGTCTATGGAGGAGCTCATAGTGGCAGAGCTCCTCCCATCTCCTCCGTTTCTTCCTCTCTCTCTCTCCCTCTCCCTCTCTCTTTCATTTTTTTTTATGATGATGATGAGGTTGTGTGGCCCACCTGGATGGACCCCACCATGAAGTATGTATTTATCCATGCCATCCACCTAGTGAGCCACCTTGCTGCCTGATTTGGGGCCTGCGTGACCGGTCGGTCACACAGGCCTGAATGAAGGGGAAAACACAAATATCAGTTTGATCCTAAACTGACGGGGCCGCACATGTGGACCCGCCTTGATGCATGTGCAGATTAACACCGTTCAGACTATGGACAGTGGGTCCCACACAGTTGTATAGCCGTTGTAATGTCATAAGCAAGTTCTGGGGGTCTGATCATATGGTATGTGTTATATCCATAACCGTCTATCCGTTTTTGGATGTGTGGGGACGTACTGCACGTGTGGGATGGGACCCACCTTGATATATGTATTTCATTCCATCCGTCCATCCGTTTTTAGGACGGTGGGCTCATTGCAGTGACGTCAACAAGTTCTGTGGGCCCTGATCATGAGGTATGTTTTATATCCAAACGGTTGATCCGTGTGGGACCCACACGTGATGCATATGTTTTATATCCACACCATCCAGTGGTCTGGACGGTGGGGACCACCATGATATATGTGTTTTATATCTACGCCATCCGTCTAGGGGCTTGGATAACAGCCTGATCATGAGGCATGTGTTAAATCCATACCATCTGTCCATTTTGCTGGTGGGCCACACATGTGGACCCCACCACAAGGTATGGGTTTTATCCAAGCCGTCCCACTACGAGACTCCACCTTAATGTACTTGTTGTATCCAAACCATCCATCTGTGGACTGATTATGAGGTATGTGTTACATTCCACCGTCCATTTATGGGGACCCTAGCAGCTATATAGCTGCTGGATTAATGTCAGCAAGCTTTGAGGGTCCCACATGAGGTATGCATTTTATCCCAACCGCCCATCAGTTATACAGCTACTGGATTAACGCCAGTAAGTTTTGTGGGTCCCTCAGGATGCATGTATTTTATCAACCCGTCAGTCTATTTTGCAACTAAACTGTCCATCTACTGAATGAGCAGCCCGTGGCTGCTATATTGTCGTCAGCAAAGTTCTGTGGGTTTCATCCATACCGTCCATCTGTATGGACCTCACATGATGTATGGGTTTTATCTACGCCGTCCATCTACTGGACTAGCCCACCAACTATATAGCTGTTGCTCTGACGTCAACAATTCTGTGGGCCCTGACCATGAGGTTTGTGCTTTAATCCAGATCGTCCATCTCCCAGCTATATAGCTGTTAGATTGAACGTCTATCAGGTGGACCACACTGCAAAAATCAATGGAGGATGATCGTCTACCATTAAAACTGTTTGGGTTCACTAAAGTTTTAGATCAATATGAAATTTGTTTTCCTCTTAATTTAGGTCTTTGTGGCCTAATGAATAGATTGGATGGAAAATAAACGTTATGGTGGGCCCGGTGAATTGTTAACAGTGAAAATCATTATCTCCACTACTATTTGTGGTATGGTCCAGATGATCTTTCGATATGATTCATTTTTTTAGGTAACACTCTAAAATGATTTCTAAAAAAAAATAAAATAGATATAGTGTAGATAGTCTAGCTAGAATGATGGGTCCCACTCGATGTATATGAGGCCCATTGTTGCACCCCATGTGATGCGGCCCACTCGATGTATATGAGGCCCATTGTTGCAGCCCATGTGATGCGGCCCACTCGATGTATATGAGGCCCATTGTTGTGGCCCATGTGATGCTGCCCACTTGATGTATATGAGGCCCATTGTTGTGGCCCATGTGATACAGCCCACTTGATGTATATGAGGCCCATTGTTGTGGCCCATGTGATGTGGCCCACTTGATGTATATGAAGCTCATTATTTGAGGCCCAGTGTGATGTATACCCAACCCATGTGTTGGGGCCCATTGTGATGTACACGAGGCCCATGGGATGTGCCCTATTATGATGTATATGTGGTCCATGACTGAGGCCCATGTGATGCAGCCCATTGTGATGTGTATTAGGTCATGTGATGCGGCCTATTGTGATGAGTGAGGCTTATGTGATATGTTCCATTGTGATGTATATTAGGCCCATGTGATGTGACCCATTGTGCTGTCTATTAGGCACATGTGATGCGGCCCGTTGTAATATATTTAAAGCCCTTGTGTGAGGCCTAAGGTGATGTATATGAGGCCCATTATGATGTGTGATTCCACCAGGATGTATGTACTGATGTTTATGATGCCCATCCATGTTCCTAGTTGATATTAAATGAGTCATAACTTAGGAGCAATGATGGTTTAATGTCCATATTGTAAGAGTAATAATGGTTAAATGTCCACATTGTAACTCTCCCTAGGGCCCATTGTTAGGCCCATTCTCATCTCCCCTTAATGAGCTAACCCAAACTGTTGGGCCCCCATTGATGATTATATTACCCATCTTTCCCTTGATTAGGCTATCCCAATCCATTGGACCCCCATTTGATAATGATGCTTTCCACCATACCCTGTAGGAACACCCAAGCCTTGGAGCCCATCTTGTGTTTGTACTGAGCCTTTCATAGGGAATGAGGCCCACCTAGATGCATGTGTTTGTCGAAGCTTAGTGACCCAAACCCAAAGCCCACTTAGATGATGAGTAAGACCGTTTGTAGGGTTACATAGCCCTGGATGTGTGGATCCTACTAAGGGCCACCTTATATTCCTATTGGGCCCTTATAGGAAAGCCCAATTGTCATGATAAAGGAAGTGAGGAAGCCCACTTGTTGTATACCTACTTGACTCGCCCCATAAGACATATCTTATCATTGTATCCAGTTGTTAGGACCTCAGTGTCACGTATATATCGTTACACCGTCCATTTACTTCTTTAGGACAAGTGTGAGGCCTATCCTTGACACTGGTACACCATTACCTCGTGCAGTATATGGGAGAATATGTGGTACCAGATTTAGTATATCCTCTGTGTAGAGCCTATCTCGATGTATGGGCAAGAACCGTCGTCCTTCCAGTGGACCCCATCTTGGAATATATGATATATCAGTACCTTAGAAGGCTAGCGTAGGACATGCCGCATGGACTCCTATAGTTATAGAAAAAACATGTTGATTAGTTTATAATCTTGGTATGTGACATACCGGTGAAAGCCGATCGTGGTTTATTGTTGTCTGCCTTATCTGATAATCATGCTAAGTGTACTTAGTCTAGTAGGACACACTGAGAACGAGTATAGTATTACATCATGATACATGCCCATACGCATCATCCGCATACTTGTTATGATGAATGATTGAGCATAACATGTGTCATTGGGCTGATTGTTTATAGGACTCCCTAAGAGATGAAGTTGCCCCACATGAGCGCGCGGTATGCACAGGTTTAATGCATGACTGGATAGTATGACTCATGCATCTCATATTTTGTGATATGACACCGTACACCCTAGCGACATTAAGGTCATAGCCTCTATAGGCATATCATGGGTGGCCAGATGGGACACCAGAAATCTTTTTCTACATGGTGTGCCATAGATGTCCATAGGTAAAAGTCCCTAAACCCTCTTAGTACCAGAGGACGCTCTAACGTCCAGATTGAGTGAAAATACATGAGTGCATGAGGGCCATATACCAGTAGGATGCGTCCCCCACTGTGTCGTGGTCGGTTGGAAGGGGGTGTGGCCTTACCTGCCCGAGGGAATAGGCAATGTTAGGTCGAGTCTGATCAGCTCATAAATGGGTCCGCCATCGACGAGCTGGGCCTATATTGGTAGGTGGATAGTGAAGTGTCTTCCATTTACCCAGTCATGCGCTTGATGGGGTGGCAGGTAGTGCAGAGTGTACTAGACCTCAATGATG
This sequence comes from Magnolia kwangsiensis, assembly GCA_037074715.1. Lineage (NCBI taxonomy): Eukaryota > Viridiplantae > Streptophyta > Magnoliopsida > Magnoliales > Magnoliaceae > Magnolia > Magnolia kwangsiensis. The sequence continues at coordinate 105,813,197 of CM073575.1, read as the reverse complement.
ATCCCAGAGAAGTATGATACTGATATGTGGAGTTATTGAGCAGGAGTTGTATACTCAATATTTTACTCATTCATTCATTCATTCACTATCCACTCGGGCTGGTGGTGCGCAACTAATTTGATATGTGTACCTTCGCAATGACCAGGATTTCGATTAGGTGCACGACTAACCTCAGATCAAGAGTTTACCACATTGAGTCTAACTATCTAAATTTAGGTACGGGACTGGTTTGGATAGAAGTCTCTTGTGATGGACCCCATAACTTGTAATACTACGTATTATCATCTCGACTTCACACTCCAGTCTGGTCATTTCTTTGGTACCGCAATTGTATTTGTAATGCCCTGAAAATCAAGGGTCGAGTAGGAGCCCAATTTCTGAGTTCCAACGCATCATTTATACAACATAGATAATGATGAGTTAAATGTTGTCGGTATTAGTACTGTAAACATGAGTGAGATTAGACTAAAGTAGCATATCATACTTCAGAGATAAATTTAAATTACGCCAGCGGAAGACTGTAATAAATATATATAAAGCATTTAAGAGGTGGTATGTCTCCAGAGTATAATCATGTTTCAAGTTACATAATTACATGAGTCATTCAAAATATAAAAGGTCAAAATGTGGTGGTTCGGCTACAGTATCTAAACCCTGCAGCCTCATTGATCAGAACGGTTTACATAAACTCGCTTGACAACTGCATATAGGAGAACGCCTCCTCGTCGTCCTCGAAGTCGGGCTCCGCCTCATAGGCATCGCCATCACCTGCAGCTAAGATAGGGTTTGGTTGGTGTTTAAAACACCGTCCCAGAATGTGGGAGTGAGTGATCAACTCAGTGGAACAATAAAGCAAAGGTTAACATGTTATCAATTCAATCAAGCAGTAATGATAAAGCAGTACAACAATCATATCCTAAATACTCTTGTTAATGCAAGAATGATATGCGATAATGATGCATGTGCTCGCCTACACTCCCTCAGCATCTTCATCTCATGGCGTGTATGACATCCTCCTGAAAGTGCTTTTCCTCGCCAAAGCACATACAGTGCGGTGCATGCACATGATTAGCTAGGTTCTTACTTAGGTTTATTCATAGAGCAGGATTGAGAAGCTAAGGTACCTCCCTTATATCAATTCCCAAATAATGATCCATTCTAGGGATATCAGTTCTAGTAAATTTCATACGATGTTGTGGTTTTAGGTCACTACAAAGGGCAAGTCACCTGATCAGTGTAGGCCTAGTTTATACTCTAGTTGCCATGGAAAGACTCGTCGCCTCAATGCAGCTTCAGAGTATACTCGTGGTCACTACAAAGGGCTCGTCGCCTGATCAGTGTAGGCCAAAAACTCGAATACAGTGTCCCATACCATCGTATTCATCTCATGAGTCTAGGTTGTTCACTGATCACTACGGGGAGGCTCATCACCCCAATGTAGGCCGATAGTTTGACCACGGTGTCCCATACCACCATGTCCGGCTCATGAGTCCTAGCGGATCGAGGTACCAAGGTTGAATGGGTTTTCACTGGTGAGTTTGATACCTTAGATTCAAGTAGTAGCGTCCATATATGGTGAACATACATCGGGCTAATCGGGTTACTTGACAAGCTCGACTGGTACGAGCATACGTCGAGCCGATCGACATGTAGCGTACAAGTAACTCCGTGTGGCCTAACCACTATCGACAAGCAGTGTACGACTCAGATTTATCGGGCATGTCCGTCGTGGTCAAGCAGTTCAACCACCGACACATATCATTACTGATTTCCTGGACTAAATCGTAGCCCCAAACACACTTCAACAATAAACATTCATGTTTGAAAATCGAGATAGCATGTAGAAAATAAAGCAAATGTAAATCCCATATAAGTATCTTAATGAACACATAGAGAATATGTTAACATACACAGGCATCATCCATATAACACATAATAGTACAATAGGTTTCATGAAGGAAACCCTAGCCATAGATATGGTTATTGAGAATCCCATCTCAATGGCCTCCTTTCATGCATTAACACAACCATTTTACATTCAGGCATTTTATCAAACACTTAGGCTACACATATCATATACATGTCATAAGGAAATTATAACAAGTATTATAGCAAATCCCTTTTCAAAAGGGTTCACCATACGTACAACAATCATGTACTCTCAATCAATAAACATGGCGAGCACAAATCATAATTCCATATTCATTTAGGCATTTCAACAAACACATGGAATGCATGAAAATCAACATAGTTTATATCTATATGTAATATATGAAAAACTTCGTATCTAAACACGTGTGACAACGATCAAGTCAGTCATAAAAAATTACTGACATTGAAAGCCTTGAAAACCATAACCTAAACATTTATAGTCTGCACCTTACATGGATAGACAGCTATCGAACTCAGTTTGTAGATCAAGCCTTTATTTACGGCACGACGACCACCTATAATAGGGAATAAGTTAACTATTCCACCATCTGTTTTATTTGAATATCTAAAATAGGTTAGGGTTAGGATTTCTTATCTAAGTATGGAATCGGAATCGTTTGTATAGCGATACAGATGGATTGATTTGGCACGTGGAGCATTAGGGAAGAATCCAAGGAATAAACTCCAACTCTCTCTCTCACTTTCTCTCTCTTTCATTCTCTTTCTTCTCTTCTCTCTCCTAAGGTTTTAGAGAATTCGTATGAAATAGAAATGGGGAGGGTTTAGGCCTTTATATAGGCTCAGGACTGATGGAAATGACCCTAGGGCCAAGGTATACTTAGGTTATAGCCAAATAGGGTCTGTTCCGATCCAACAGAATACTTTTGGAGGCCCCTTTACTGAATATGGTCAAACTTAAGCTCCCTGACATTTCTATTTCAACCTAAGTTTTCAGTCCGATCAGATTTACAGATCACCCGTGCCGGACCAGTTTCTGTTCGACGATCACCGGTACTCGATCAGGGCCACAAGTGCACTGACATGTGTTGAAAATTTTCCCTGATCCGAGGGTGTAATTGGGTCAGATTTTGACAGTGTGAATCCGTACATTTTTCCTACAAGCAAACCGACTCAATTCACTTAAGTTTCAGTTCATTTCCTAAAAATATTCACGTTTCTCACACATTTCACTCCGGGCTCAATTTATACATTTTTGGGTGCTATTAGGACTTGATTTCCAAGGTGGTTATCAAGTCCAGCAAGGCAGTCATAATTGTATAGTTTCGTAGTTATTGGACTTTCGACACGTGGTCTAAGTCTGATACGGAGTTTCAAGATGCTCCCGAGAGTAACTCGGTTTAGAGATTGATCTTAGGTTTTAGGGTAATGTAGTGTTAACGATTATATAAGTCTTGGGTCGTACAGATCATATTTAAAGTGATTAGTGCTAATTTCACAGGTAATCTAGTTTAACACTAGTTAATTCTCGTTTAATTTTTAAAGGATTTAGTCCTTAGTGTTTTCTGCCTGAGGTGGTACTCGGGTCTCTGTACGGATTTTTCTGAGACGTTACAGTATTGCATCCTCAACACATAACATTTAATTTACTATACTTTTGTATTGCATAGCCTGAATAAGGCTGATGGTATTTGCGGTTCTTTAGAATTGTATATTGTATTGCATTCTCGACATCTGATATTTGGCTCATTATGACTCCGCATTGTATAGCCAATCTATATTGCATTCTCTAATATTGAATGACTTATAGCCTTGTCAGTATTCTGCTTACGTTGCTATTTCTGTGCTTGACACTTATCTTACACACACACGTACACTACCCTTTAAACTTTCAATAAGCTTATGCAGGATAGATGCGTGCAGGTGACGATAGGACACGATTGAGCTGAGGTAGAAGCGTGCGGTAGAGCTTTTAGAGCTTTTGACATTTACCTTGTATTTTCCTTTCATTATTGTACTCGGATGTTTATATTAGTGGATATGTGGTGCTGATGTTGTCGTTTATGACTTGGTTATGCTTGTGGTTATGCTCCATTACAAAAAAATCACACTAAAAAAAATAAAAAAAATCCTCCATATAGGATCCCAGGATTGGAATATGGTGTATGGTCGCTGGAAGGCGAGAATGGGGTACTATGGAGGCTGTCGGTGTTGGATTCGGCGATTGAGAATTCTGTGAGCCCGGTTTTCGAGTTTGGGGTGTGACAAATGTTCTTCCCATCTGCAGTCACATGTCACAATCATCAGTAGCAAATGACGTGTATAGGAAGGATAGTTCAAAAACATCACGGTGGGCCTCACAATCCCTATCCTAGCACTGGATAGTTCATAGAAGGGCTTTCGGACGATGCCGTGTTAGTGGTGTGACCCCATCAGTGTGTGGCCTACCTTGATGGGCTTGTTGTAAATCTCTAATGACATTTCATTCTTGTTTGTTTGCATAGAGTTCAACGAGTGTTTAGAAAATCTTAAAAATCTGCTGAAGCGATGCCAGGAAAAGAATTTGGTTTTGAATTGGGGAAAATACCATTTTATGGTTCCCAAGGGAATAGTGATTGGACACATAATTTTGTCTAAGGGAATTGAGGTAGACAAGACTAAAATTAACCTTATCTGTAGCTAACCTCCACCCAAGAGCATACATGACATGTGATCCTTCTTAGGACACGCTAGATTTTATAGACGATCCATAAAGGACTTTAGCCATCTCTCTCATCCTTTATGTAATCTCCTTCAAAAGCATATACCATACGAGTTGACTGATAAATGCCAGAAAGCTTTCATTAAGCCCAAGGCTTTGTTGACAATCGCACCTATCATGCAGTCACCTGATTGGAGCATTCCTTTTGAGATTATGTGCGATGTGTTTGACTATGCTATTAATGCGGTGTTAGGCCAGAGAAAAAAGAAGAAGCCCTATGTGATTCACTATGTGAGTAGAACTCTAAATTCTTCCCACGTGAACTACTCTACTATAAAGAAGGAACTCTTAGTTGTAATGTTCGCTTTGGACAAATTTAGGTCCTACATGATCGGATCTAAGATCATCATTTACACTGATCATGTGGCGCTGAAGTACCTTATTTCTAAGACGGATGCTAAACCCCACTTAATAAGATGGATCCTTCTACTCCAAGAGTTCGACATAGAAATATGAGATAAAAAGAGAGTAGAGAACTTAGTGGCTGACTATCTCTCTAGGGTTGATTTTCCTGATTCTCTTGAGCCGACACCAATAAACGACATGTTCCCTGACGAACAATTGTTTAAACTCTCCTAACTACCTTGGTTTTCTGACATTAGGAATTATCTTGCCACTTGTTTCACGCCAACATATTGGACTGCACAAGATAAGAAAAAATTCTTCGTTGAGGTACGTAAGTTTTTCTAGGATGATCCTTATCTGCTTAAATATTGTCTAGACCAAATTCTAAGGAGATGTGTGCCAGATAATTAATATCAGAGTGTAATCTTCTTTTATCACTCTCAGGCCTGTGCTAGTCACTTTTTTACTAAAACGACCAAACTTCTATAGTGTGGCTTTTACTAGCCCACTATGTTCAAAGATACTCATGAGTTTTATAAAGCTTGTGAGTGTTGTCAGAAATTGGAAAGATTGTCCCGTCGAAATATGACGTCACTAAACCCAGTTCTTATCATTGAAGCATTTAATTGTTGGGGCATTGAGTTCATGTGGCCATTGCCTCAATTCTTTGAGAATAATTACATCTTATTGGTAGTAGACTATGTCACTAAGTGGGTTGAAGCGATCCTGTGTCAGAACAATGATCCTCGAATGTTCATTAGATTCTTGAAAGATAATATCCTTTCTTGGTTTGAAATGCCTCAAGCCATCATTAATGATGGAGGTTCACACTTTTGTAATAGGTCATTTGAGAACTTAATGAAGAAATATGACATCTCTCATAAGGTGAGCACTCCATATCACCTGCAGACAAGCGGTCAAGATGATATTTTTAACAGGAAAATCAAACAAATTCTGAAAAAAATGGTTAACCTTAACCATAAGGATTCATCAATTCGCTTGACCGATGCTTTATGGGCTTACCGTATTGCTTTTAAAACATCCATTAGAATGTCTCCATTTAGACTCATCTATGGGAAAACTTGCCACTTACCTATAGAGTTGGAACATAGAGCCTATTAGGCTATCAAAAATCTAAACTTTAACTTGGAAAACGCTGGCTCACTGCGCAAACTTCAATTAAATGAATGCGAAGAAATCCGAAACGACGCTTATGAAAACTCAAGAATTTATAAGGATAGAATGAAGGTGTTTTATGTCTGGAACATCCTTCGGAAATCATTCACAGCTGGTCAAAAAGTTCTTCTATATAATTCTCGGTTATATCTTTTCCCAGGTAAGCTTCGATCTCGTTGGACCGGCTCTTTCACTGTTACGAATGTTTATCCTCATGGGGCCATCAAGATAAAGAATCTGACGAATGGTAATGTTTTCAAAGTAAATGGACATTGTCTCAAGCCATTTGTTGAGAAGTTTGATTTAGAGGACATGTCTATACCGCTGATTGATCCTGTATATCAGGAATGACCTCCTAGTTTGATGGAAGTGTAGTTAGGTTTATTGCTTTCAGTGGATTTATGATTAGGATAATTTATTTTTTAATAAGTTTAGTATTCATGCTATCCTATCTACATGTTGAGAACTTTGGAAAAGCTTCAATTCTCCTTCTTCAGGTACTACCTTTCCATCACTTCTCATTTATTTTCATTGTCTCATGTGCATTGCATGCCTATATCTTTTACATTGAGGATAATGTAGATTTTAGGTTGGGGGTGTGGATTAGGTAAGCTAATAAGTATTTTCTTACTCTTTAAGCAAAAATTTTAAAATTTTCAATTTTTCAAATTAAAAATCTATTTGAAAAAATAAAAGCTTGTGTAATTAAGAATTGTCTTGAGTATGATGATGAGATAGAAATTGAATTTTGAATTGTTGGAGTTTGATCAGCTGAGAAGACTATCACTTAAGTTCTCTCATCTAATTGACTAAAAGGAAGTTTAAATATCATATTAATCTAAATCACAAGATACATATAATTTATTTTCTGTGAATTGAACTAGAATTTTTGATTTTTAGCATGTGAATCATTGATAGATGTTGAGAATTAAGTCTGGAGAATTTTATCCACCTTAAAAAGATGAAAAGAACCAGTTAAAAAATAAAAAGATCGACAAAAAAGTCACGTATGATGAAAAGACTGGAAAAGAATGAAAAGAATAAAAGATTGAAAAGAATGAGTAAGTGACCGTCAATATAAAATTAAAAATTGGAAAAAGAATAAAATTGGGATAAGTTTGGAATCATCATTTGATTATTCAAATCAATCTTGATGAGGTGATGAGCATGACCAACATTATGAAATGATAGTACTTTTATGGAAAGTAAGTTGAAATTCACTAAGCACATTAGAAAAATATGATATATGAACTTATTCTCTTAAGTGATTGATAAAGAACCTATTTGATTGATTGCTTATGTGATTCGGCTCTAGGTTTTCAAATGTTTACTCTTGCTTCTTTAGATTCTACTCATTCATACTTAATTGAACAATATATTATTTTCTAAACGAGGTTTGAACATTGAGAGATGAAGATTATATCTTACAGGTTTTGCTTGGGACTAACAAATTGCTGGTTGGGGGGAGGGGGGGGGGGGGGGGGGGGGGGGGGGGGGGGGGTTGAGTGTCAAATATTGCATATTTTTTCCTATTTATATCTTGGTTTTATGATCATGATAATACTTAATGGGTATATTTTATACATGTTTGTATTGCAAGGTAAATCTAAGAGCTTGGATTGAAAAGAATATTAAAAGCACGGATTTGATGCTCAAGAATCACCAAGGCAAGGGATGGATCTTAGGAGACTAAGATTGAAGATTTCAAGACCTTAAGATTCAAGAAAACCAAGTGGAGAATGAAGGAAGTCGGAAGTGCAACGTACAAAAATTCACAGAATATGAACTTCACTGTCTATGACATTGACCGCCGGTTGATGACATCGAAGCCAGTGTTCGATGACATCGAAGAATTACATGAAAATCAAATTGGTTGCTTGATAAATTGGATGTAGTTCTCGGTGACATTGAAGCCCCATTCGATTACTCGAAAACCTGCTCGATGACATCGAAGGCAGTTCGATGACATCAATATTTTTACAGATTTCTGGAGCAATTTGCTGGAACACTCTGGACACATTCTTGATTAATCGAACACCTTCAATAACATTAAAGGACCGTTCGATGACATTGAAGGTATGTTCGATGACATAAATAGTTACGCAGTGTGAAAAGCGTTACGCAGTGCGAAAAGGCGTGACTTCCGGATTCAAGTTACCCTCAATGACATCTAAGGCTGTTCGATGACATCAAATGCGTTACACAGATTGCATAAATTTGAGGTGATTTTTAAAGATGGTCAGACAAAGGTTATAAATATGGGTTCTTTGAGGAGTTCTAAATATGAATTAGGTTTTGAGAAGTGGAGCCAAAGGGTGGAGTAGCCTCCTAAGAGTTTTTTTCCTTCATTATTTATTTTTAATGCTTTCTTTTAGGATTTTAGATCCAATCATGTATATGGTTGGCTAAACCTCTTATCTAAGGCTAAGATGTGAAGCTCGTAGTGTGTTGGGATGATTTTATTACTTTAATTCTTATTTTTCTTGAACCTCATTTATTTCTAGTTTGAATTTATGTAATATTTTCAGTTTTCTATGATTTATTGTGACTCAAATTATAATAGATGCTGTGATAACTTTGAACATTTTCTTTTTCTATTTTGAGATTGTGAGATTGGTAAGTCCAGTTGTTCACCATCAACTCCTGGGCATGGTAGGATGATGGAATCCCTTCCAATCATCACAATACTCCTTTATGTATGGTTAGGTCAATGAAGAGTTCAGATTTGGTTTAATTGCTTTATCTCCCAATTGGATAGATATGACTCCAATTCCAATTGTATCTCTTAAATTAAAGTAAGGTAACATCCTGATAGCTACAAGTGGATCCTTGGCACCCTAGTTCCCACCTTTCAATTGATAGTTTTAATTAACACTATTCACAATTATTCTCTTTTATTTCAGATTTAGATTTAGATCTTATTCTAGTTCTAGTTATTTTCAGAATACGTACAAGTTTAGTCCTTATGGATTCGACCTCGGTCTCACCGAGTTATTACTACATCGCGACCCTACACTTGAGGTTGTGAACAACGAGCAACTTGTGAAAGAAGGCCAATATACTTCGACTGTAAGAAATGGTGGCACATGGATTATAAACATGCTACAATAATGAATTCTATTACCATTATCATGAAGTAGGGAAAGAACTTGCCAGGTTGTCGGACATCATTCCAGCGTTGTACGAATTGGATGGCCTATCTTCAAAGGACATTATGCTCGTGACCAACCTATTATCTAAGGAAGAGTAATACAGTGTTACGTTCCTTAATCTGCCTGGTGAAGCAAGACTGAATTTTGTGAAAATGTTGTTGAATGCAAACTCTAACCAACTGTGAATGGAGGTTTCGAGAAATTTGATATGTTTCGGAAGTTGAATCACTGCCCTAATAACCCTTAATAATTGTAATATGTGGTTAAGGTGGTGTTTATTTATTTTTTGGACCTGTTTTTTGTTGTTGAAAACTTTTTTGTTGGGATTTTGGTTTATTTTTTTGATAATATCTATGATGGACTGAACATCCACTAACCTTGCAATCTAGTTTGGTATGAGTACTATACTTTTACCGTTGATAGTAGATCTGACTTGAACTTGTTTACGTATCTTGATATAGATACTATATGTCATATTTAACATATTGCATTCTTACATATATTACCTGTAATTGTTATTATCCATGATTCTAGGAGATGGGGAAAGTGTATGTAGTTTTTAACAAAAGATCTCCTGGTATTTATTATACTTGAAAGGAATGCAACGCATAGGTTGAAGGATACATTAGAGATAGGTTCAAATCATACTGCACAATCGAAGACGCTAGACTCAAGACAATTCAATTGCCAGGTACTTTTACTAGAAATATCCAATATCCCGACATCACTATTGGTCAATTGCCAGGTAACTCTTGAGACGATAGTCCCGAACACTCCCATGCTTCACCGCACTCTTCCCCTCTATTCGAGGTCAGGGAGATCAACCACTCAGGTGAAGATGGCTATGCGATGCTTGGATTTTTCTACACCATATTTGCTTTTGTATTCACAATCCACCTTATAGGTCGACCTAAGGTAAATTGGGCAGTGCCATTTTGTGGTTATGATGTGCGGTAGATGTGGTGCCATTAATGGGTTGATGTGTTTGTAGATGTAGTAGTATACTTAGTTGTATGGAGGTTTTTTGTGAAATAATGTGGAATAGTCCACCATGACATGTAGAAGTTTGGTGGAGCTATATAATGAATGGTTATGTCCTATAGAGAGAGAGAGAGAGAGAGAGAGAGAGAGAGAGAGAGAGAGAAGGGGGGGGGGGGGGGGGGGGGGGGGGGGGGGAGGGGTAATAAGAACCAAATAAAACTTATGCCTTTCAACACACAATTATTTATTTAAACTCATATGCTAATTTAAACTAATTAAGAAAATTAACTCTAAGGCTTCAAAGTAATAGATGGTCCAATCACATAAACTACAATAGATATACCAATTAAGCAACAAGTCTATAGATGATAGTGTATATGTGTGTGAGATGTGCTAACTATTCAAATCTTAGCATTCATTTAATCATGCATACATATAATTTACTAATAAATCACATAAGCATAATTAGAAAAGTGTTCAAATGATAATTCGAAACACAAGCATGTATAGTGGTTCAGTTTTCCTACTCTACTCTCGGTGGGCGCACTCTCCTTGAGTGTATCGGATTTCACTATCAGAGTTTTTAAATCATGTTCACCTTTAACCTTTACAGCTCCACACAAGGACTAGGGTCTGACATAAGAATATATCTAGTATACACTCCTGCCGGAGGCTCCTAAAAAGACTTTAATTATTTTTTTATTGGCTAACCAACAACATCGGTCCTAATCCAATGACCTATGTTTACTCCCTCTAGAGGCTCTCATAGAGACTAACACGTACACTCTTGTGTTCGGTGAATTCGAGCCCACCCTACATAAGAGCTTATTTCCTACACAAGAACCCATTGAATTTGGGTTATAAGCTCTTACCCTCAATCCTACACAAGGAAAGAGAGTATGGACTCATACATGACAACTACTTGTTAAATTGAGCCCCGTTGATGCATCGTTATTGAGTCGCTTCTTCAAAGCTCTCACTTGCTTGAATCATTTCCTCAAATGCTCCCCTGATCATTGATGTTAATGCATTCTAGTACTTTAGCTCCAAGATTAAACACTTTGCATGTGATAATCATATTTGAGGTGACCAGTGTGATGAGAAGGTGAAGAAATCTCCTACAACTAATGAGATAGTTGAAATCATAAGGGATTTACCTAGAAGAGTCTTTTATAGGATTTAGACAAAGCATATATCAATTTTATTAGATCTAAGCTATAGAAAATTATAGAGTTCAAATACATCTTATCATTGGAGGTTGAAATCCTCATTAAAGTGTTAAAGATCATGAAGATGACCTGAAACTCATGAGATTAGAGTACTAGGATGTGGGGATATCAATATGGAATCACATAGCCTTTTATTACAGAAAAAATCTATTATTTTGCCTAAGAACTAAATATCCTTTTATAAGAAACCAATTTACAATGGTTATAAAATGGCTAGTTATGGGCTCTGTCGATCCAATTGAAAGACCACTTAATGGGATCGACGGTCCTTTGATGGGATCAAGCACACTCGATCCATCGAGAAAATCCTAGAATTTATCTATTGGGTTTTTGGACTATTCTTCAATTAGATCAAGTGGTCCGTCGATTACATTTAGTTTCATTGATGGCCTGTCGATAGGATCAAGGACCACTTGAAAACTATTGTTTTGTGCATACGATTTCACAGTAGCTTCTCACCCCTTCTAGCCTTCTCATCATATTCCAATTGAAGTTTTAAAGTTAAGGGATGATCAATAAAGTTTACTTATTAAGGTTAGGATCATCTAGAGGTTCAATGATTATTTTGGATCAAAATTAGGGTCACCAAAGCACCTCATGTACTTGTTCTTTACTCTTTGATGCTCCACATACTCTTGTGTCTTCAGTCTTTAGCTTATAAGGGCTCAACTGACTACATGATATATGTTGAGGGTCAAATATTGCATATTAGACCCCAGTTATTGCTGGATTTTGCGAACATGATACTGTTTAATGCCCTATTTTAATCGTGTTTATGATGTAAGGTGAATTTAAGAGCTTGGACTGAACAAGGGTACTAAAAGTGTGGATTTGACGCTTTGAAGTCACCAAGGCAAGGGATAGACCCCAGGAGACTGAAATCGAAGAATTTACACACCAGAGATCCGAGAAATCAGACAACTCACGATAAACGGGCCTGAAAATCATCCAGAATGTAAAATCACAGGGTTCCCACCATCCGTTCAGTTCGAAACTTTATATATAGCCTCAGGACTATAAATTAACAGTAAACGTCAAATTTTAGCCATTGGATCATTGTGAAAGTAGCTAAATGGATAGATCAGCCCACAATTCATTGATATGGGGTCCACCTGATATCTGGATATGTTTCAATTTTGGTATCAACCCCTTAAAAATGGGGACAAAATGAATGGACAGAGAAGATTTCGCAGATACATCACAAAGTAACCCACATGTACATTGCGTGTACATGGTGTATACGTGCACTGGATGTGCACCGGATGGTCAGCCTGGTCAAAGATGGAGTTGACCCGTCCCTTCTCCCTCACACATCCAGTGAGAGATGTTGTGCGATGCTGCCATAGCTGGTGGGCCCCACTCATCATCCATATGGACGATTCAGACCATCCATTGGAACCCTAAGGTCTGTCTTACCAAAGCCTAGGTGATGGAGTTTTAGGAGAGTGTGTATCAGATTTCAACCGTCTAAATGTAGGATGGATGAAAGTATGAAAAACCTTATGGGCCACACTGAAACCGATCCGAATCAACCATCCCTAACCAGTTTTTCGAGGGGAATTTAATGGATGGCATGGATTTCTTAACCAACAGGGAATGTGAACCCCATGGGTTACGCACATAATTTCCGCCACGAATGCAAAAACAGGGCCGCGGACGGATTGTAGTGGGCCATCAAGATCACTTCGAATGGATGATCTGGTTTGTCCAATGAATTCATATGATGAAATTGAACAAACCCATGCCAAGCATATGGGCCCATACAAACATTTAAGAATGCAGCGGTAAGGAAAAGCCTCCACGTCAGTTAGTGGTGTGGTCCACCCAGAACTTGAATCCACTTCAATCTTGGAAGAGTGGCCTAACTAGAAGCCACTAAACTAATGGATAGACCTGATTCTTCAGAAAACACAGAATATGGGCCCCACCAAGCATCAAACGTAAGATGTCTTTTCTCCTATGCACAGAGTCTGCTGCATAAAGAATTTTCGTAGGAAGTGTCCACCGCCTTTGTGTGTAAAGAAGGTTCGTGGATAGTAAAAGAAAAACTGAATTATCTGATAACTAACTCTATCCATATACCCTAAAATATCAAGCATAAAAAGACAAGTCCAGGTCATGCATCTAGATCTGGATATTTGCTGAAATGATACAATTTTTGTTGAGCTTTAAATGATATATCTGAGGTTCCTCACCTCAATCTTTTGTATATAAACATTCTAATGTTTATAATTTTGATGTGTACAATGATTGTACAAAATTTTGTTGTGTATACTATTGATTCATTGATATACTAAAAGTATACATGATGTGCTGTCTGAATGATGAAAATTGAAAATATTCATCTTTGATATGTCTACCGATAAGTCATTCTCAATTAATCAATCAAGGGTCGATGTCATCGACACCTCTTTGGAATGTGAAGAGCCATATGATCGAAAATGATATCGAAGATGGTCTCGATAACATCGGGGGAGGTACATCGATATAATCGAAATACTGGTCGATAATATCGAAGACTGCCACCCGATAAAAGGTGGTGGAGCGTGAAAAAGTGATTTTTTTCCTCAGGGTTTTCCTTTCCTCTTCCTTACTCGCTCTATCAACTAAACCGCTCAGTGCCTAGTAGGACAACCCCAAACGCTCCACAAATCCGATAATACCCTTCAATACATTAAGATTCCATCTCCTTTTTGGGTCTGTCATTTTCAGATGGGTCTTGTCCTCCTTCCTAAGATTCTTAGAATTTTTTTGTTCAAATGGGAAAAGACAAAGGAAAAGCATCCAGACCAGGTGAGTCTTCGAGATCCGCCAAACAAAAAGTGCTAGCTACAAAAGAAAGGGTAAGGGCCCCGGAACGTGGGACCCCCACAAGGCAATGCACGAGTCATAGTGGGTCCCAGTCTGAGGCCCTGACACCTCCAGCGGTGCAGGTTAATCCGGTCTTGGCTAAGTTCACTGGGAGAAAGGTTATTCCTGAGAGAAAAGTCGACAGAAGTTGTCTAATTTCATATAATCTGGAACCACTATTTGTCGCCATAGATTGGTTACCAGTTCTTGACTTTGGGGGACCGTATCAACTTGAACCGACCTATGATTTTTTAGCCGCCTGTTATTCTTTGATATCTGAACCACCATCCATCACCATAACCGTCGATGGTGATGATGTGTTGATCACTCCTGAGCCTCTCGCAGGGATATTCAATCTTACCTTATCATCTGTAAGACTCTCAGATATGGACATGAAAATATTGAGGTTCAGTCTAAAGTCACCAAATTTCACTGTCATGGTCGTAACGTCCAGTGGCACCAAGAGAATGCCCTAAAATTTAGATTCATGGAACCACGATATCGGGTCTTGCACGGTATCCTTGCTTCAAACATCTACTCTAGGGGTTCCAACAGGGTAGGTCTCATGGGTTTCATGACTATGATAATTTATTCGGTCACCTCTGGGATCAAGATTTGTCTGCCTACCCTCATCGTGCATCAGTTGGTTTATACTTTTCATATAGCTAGGGATATTCACTTACCATATCCCTGGATCATATATACAATTTGCAATGCCATAGCCTTTCCAACTACAAGTGATCTTGTACTTCCTCTCTAAACCTTCAACAAAAGTAACATTCGAAGTATGGATTTGAAGTTTCATAAATATTTTGAGGATCCACCTGAGGAAGGCATTCAAGTAGAGAGGGAAAGTAGGGCAGGTGACACTCCCATAGAAGAGACTGAGACGGCTAGAGAAGAAGCTTCTGGACCTCATTAAGCATCATCGACATCAGCTCCTGGGCTTGCTAAATAATTTAAGCTCCACTAGGAATGGATTGAAGCAATTCAGAGGGATGTCCACTCAGTGCACGAGAGGCTTACCATCTTGGAATGGCTGGTCAAAGGAGTGTAGCAGACAGTACAACAATTGGTTGAGATAATCACATGCTGTCGAGATGATACGACGCCATCTACCTCTGCTCCACCGTAGTACGGGTCTCTGAACGCTATCACATTCGCCCACACTTATCTCTGCATATGAGCATAAGTATCTTTTTTGATGTCCTATGCTCTCATGAGTGAATGTGATAGCACCTTAACAGTTTGACAATTTTTTTTTTTTTTGTAAGTTGTATATGCCCCGTGTGGGTTTGTTACTGCTGGTTACTTTTGGGTGCCCATGGATGGGCCATGTTTTTTTTGGGAAAACTGTTTCTACTGCCAGGGCTGGGCAGTATACATTTTGTTTTAGATGGTTTAGATTTGGCTGGATATAACTCACATTTTTTTTACTGCTATGACTATGCATTAAGATCCCCTGATTTATCTAGTTTCTGATATGGGATGCATGTGATGTTTTTGATGATTATTTTATCTGCTTCTATCACTACTTTAATTAGTCTGATATGCATCCATAGTTTCTGAAAATGATGTCTGCTTAAACAGATTTAACCATTACACATCTATATATGTAAGCTTACTGAATGATGTTCTCCCACATCTTTAACCTTTAGTCAATATCTACTATAATGCAATCTTTGTCAATGATTGACAAAAAGGGAGAGAATGATTCAAACACACCAATAGGAAATATGTCTCTGCTTGAGTATGGTGTTGCAGGATTTAGGGGGAGCAGCTGCACCAAGTGAGGGGGAGTTTACAGATAGAGGGAATAACTTCTTGATGTGTTCTGTATATGACATTGTTAGCATTGTACAATTTTGTAAAGAAAATGTACACACAATTTAGGATGTCAGTATAGAAGATGGTCTAGAGTGTTTTGGTATTTTGTCACATAATTGACAAAGGGGAAGATTGAAAGTGCCCTGGTTTGTCAATTAGTGTGAGTGTTGAGTCAGTTAGACTGCAAAGCCTCATACAAAGATCAATTCAAAGTGTCTGCCTCAACCGGATGTGTGCAAGCTTACCACGGGTAAATCTAAGCCTCACATCCCATGTCCCAAAACATCAGGTACTTAAACCCTTAAAACAAGTTAGAACATCATAGGGTTTTTAAGTTAAGAAAACTTTTTCAAAATCAGAACATCTTTAAGTTTTCTTCCTTTGTCGATTTTATCGATACACATCGCGATATGATCGACTGCGCCATCGATGTCCTCGATGACAAATCAATTCCATCGGAATGAGGACAAAAGTATCCAGCAACCACATATATCTATGGACGGATTTATCGATGTATCGATATACCTATCGATATCATCGATATTTGAATCTCGAGTCCATCGAAGGTGACTCGATAATATCGACAGACAGATCTCTGGTGCCCCTGTTTTCACTTAAGAATATCATGTGTATTAATATATTGAAGCCCTCCTCGATACCATCAAAGTTCAAATCTCAATGACATCGAAAGGCTCTCAATGATATCGGTCATGGGCGCGAAGATTTCCAGCAAAATATTTTAGGATAGTTTATCTATGATCGAGGGTCACTTGATAGAATCGATGTTTAAATATCGATGATATCAGTATGGTTTTGATGGCATCGAATTGGAATAGAAACTGTCCAACAAGCTTAAACAAAATCCCTTGGATTTATAGATTCCTCGACACAGCTATCGATATCATTGACATTCAAATTCCGATGATATCAAAGGTCCCTCGATCATTCTTGTAAACCTAAAATATTTCAAAGCAAGTCTTCGTCATTTTCAAATGTCGAGGAATCATACATTGATGAAATCGGAGTTCAAAATCCAATGACATCAACATGTGTTTCGATTCCCTCGACCACCTGACAATAGGTTTCAAAAGCGTATGACATTTGAGTTTGTGTCATCGAGCGGACTGTCGATGCTATCGAGAGTATACGCTCGATGATATCAATCCCGCTCGATGATATCAAACTCTATCATAAATGTGACCATTTTATATCTGTTGGAACCTTTTGCCTATATAAAGAGGACTTGTCTATTATTGCTAGTAGAGAAAGTAGAGAGTGCTTTTAAGTGTTTTACCTTAGATCATATACCCAAAGCCCTTTCTCTTAAGGGAGTTCATCCTCCAATCCACCCTCATTACTGATATTCAATAGAGTGGATTGGAGAATGAATTTCTGCATTCAAGGATCCTCTAGCTACTACCTTAATGGCAAATCATTAAGTTGGGAGGCCTTGAATGCATAGATGATTGAAATTGCTCTATATTCCTTATAGGAAAACTTTTTAAGAGAGTAGGATTTCATCATAACCTTGACTCAACCCGACGTCGTATATTGGTACATCATCTGTGTTGTGGATCAAGGAAGCAGAAGATTCTTCATCAACAAAGAAGGAGATCTTTGACAACGTGCTGAATGAGACTCATCCACTTATCTGTAAGTAACTAGAGTTCAGAGGACTGTTGTGATCATTCCTTTGTAGGATTGGGTCTAAGGTGTTTTTAACCCCTTGCAAGTCCTCAAGGAGGCCTCCGACAGGAGTGTACATAGTGAGTGCGTTGTGTTAACCCTACCTCTGTGGAGAGCATAAAAAGTTAAGGTCTTGTGAAAGATCCTTGGCCAGTGTGCCTAAAAGTGGGTGCATTGTGTTGACCCTTGCTCATGAGAGTATAAACAGTGAGGTTCCTTGTATGGATCATTGGCCAGTGTGCCTAAAATCGGGTGTTATGTGTTGACCCTTGCTCAGAGAGCATAAATAGTCAGCCTAGGTGTAAGTTATAAAGGTTAAAGGTGAACCTGATTTAAAACCTTGGGTTTAAGGTGAACCGCTATGAGACCTCCTTAGTGAAATCCGATACACTCAAGGGTTGAGTGCGCTTACCGGGAGTGGAGTAGACAAGTAGTCAAACCACTATAAAAATGACTGTGTTTGAGATTGTTATTTTTTTATTTGTGTGATTTACTTTAATATTTTTATATCTGAATATCGAAAATCACACCTCATGTCATACACAGTCATATTCATCATAAACTAATTTGCATATTGTTCACTTCTTAAATAGTTTGTGATTGGATTCTCTACCGGGCTTGGAAGCCAGTAGGTTACTTTTGAGTAATCCTTAATGTGCTTGTTGTTAGGCTTAGTGTAATAGGATTTTAAATAAGCCATAAAAACTTTACAAAGTCCAATTCACCCCCCTCTAAGACATATTGACATATTCCTATTCACCCCCCTCTAGGACATATTGGCATAAGACGAGGCCGAGCACGGGTCGTGACGCTCTGAGTACCGAGCTTGAGCTACATGACCCAAAGATTGCAGATAATATCCCCACGATTACAATATTTGCATGATTGAGTAAATCGTGACGAGATTAATGGACGCGATCCTCTCTACCCACAGGTATAAATACCAGGGACCTCATTGCAACATGTACGCAATATCTTGCACCCTCTCTCTACATTACGCACGACTTAGTCCCAGATTCCCGAGCTGACTTAGGCATTGGAGGGTCCCTTGTTTAAGTCAGGGTCTCCTTTGCTCACCTTTTTGTGCAGGACTAGGGTCTGTTCGAGGTTTGCAGCATTGAGTGGAGGGTGGTCTAGATTTTGACCTCAACAATACTTATGTAATTATTTAGATGAATTATATGCATGCATGATTACATGAATGTTATGAGTTGATAGTTAGCACATCCCACACATACATGTACATTATCTGGTTTATACTAGTTACTTAGTATATTGTATCTATTATAGTAAATATGATTAGACCCTCTATTGGATTGGAACCCTTAAAGTTAATTGTTTTACTTAATTTAAATTAGCATATTATTTTAAGTAAGCAATTGAGTGTTAAAAGAAAAAAATCCCCCCCCCCCCCCCCAGACATGGCCACTATTCTATTGCTCCGCTAAGCTTCCTCACATAGACGTGGTATCTTACACCATGTGCAATTTCATGCACCTGTCTACCACATCTCATATCTAGTCTACCATGATATGGTTAGATGATTGCAACCATTTATTATCATGTTCCAATACAAGATAGGTAACAATTGGGGAAAAAAAAGGATTTTTACCCCTAATACACCCACTATTTCGTGGGAGCATTACCATAGCATCGCTTATCAAAACATTATTTTTTTTACATTTAAGGGAATTTCTTGAACAAAAATACCCATAATCACTTTTTTTTCAAATTTTTATGCGCCCATACCTTTTTTATCATTACTCTTTGACAAACTCTCTTGCGGAAACTCACACCTCAGAAAAATGGGTCCTTTTTACCTATTATGTTAAATTAGGCTTGCTTGAGAAGAAAATGAGAGGAAATTGTATGAAATTTTTTTACAAATACTTCACTTTCAAAAGATGGCTTTTTCTTCTTTTTTTCAAAAGATTTTGCTTAGATCGGTCTTTTACAAAGAAACAGATAGAAGAAAAGTAAGAGAAAAAAAAATCTCTACTTTTAAAAGATATATTTTTCTTCTTTCTACCAAAATTATGCTCAAATAGATTTACCTAAGAAGAATCTAATATAAGGAGGGGAGATTTCAAAAACCCACATTTAGAAGATGGGTTCTTCTTCTTTCTTCAAAAGATTAGGTTTAGATTGGTCTTTTACTAAAAGTTAGATTTTGAGCCCACTTTTAAAATCTCAAATGGTCTTTAAATAAGATGTTTCTGAATCCATTTGAAATTTCATCAGATTGTCTTTTTAACAAGCTTAAGATCGCCTCAATCTGACCTGTAATGAGAGAGTTATGAGCATTTTCGTGAGACCTCGTGATGCATTGTTCAAACAACAATCGCTGTTTTGGGCCCATTTTGAAAGGTCAAATGGTCTCCAAATATGATGATTCCAAATCCACTTGAAATATTATTGAATTATCTTTCCAACAAGTATAAGATCACCCTTATCCGACTTGTAAGAGGGAGTTATTACCGTTTTTGTAGGACCGTATAATGTATTGTCTAAATCACGATCACTATTTTGTCTAAATTGCAATCTAAACTTTAGGCCCAATTTTCACAAGTTAAACGGTCTCCAAATGAGATGATTCCAAATCCATTTGAAAGTGTATCGAATTATCATTCTAATGAGCATAAGATCACCCTGATTTGATGTATAACGAGGGCGTTATGAACATTTTCGTGTGACTACGCAATGCCTTATCCAAACTGCGATTGTTGTTTTGTTCAAATTGTAATTTAGACTTTGGGCCCACTTTTAACAAGTCAAATAGTCTTCAAATGAGTTAAGTCTAAATTTATTTAAAATTTTGTTTAATTATCTTTCCAAGGAGCACAAAATCACCCCGAGCTGATTAGTAACAAGGCAGTTATTTCAGTTTCGTTAGACCACACATTGCCTAGTCCAAACGACGATTGTTATCTTATCAAAAACAGTGATCACGGTTTAGACAATGTATAAATCATGGTTTAGACAATGCATCGATTGTATTTTAGAAAAAAATAAGGATTATGGTTTGAACAAGGCATCGCGCAGTCTCATAAAAATAGGCATAACTCCCATGTTTTTAGTTGGATCGGGGTGATCTTATACTCGTTGGGAAGATAATTCAACAAACTTTTAAATGGATTTAGAATAAGCACATTTGGAGACCACTTGACTTATGAAATGTGAGTCTAAACTTCATATTATAATATAGAAAAAATAACAATTACAGTTTGGACAATGCATCGCGTAGTCCCACAAAAATTATCATAACTCCCTCATTACAGGTTGAATCTGGGTGATTTTATACTCATTGCAAAGACAATTTGATGAAATTTCAACTAACTTTTGAATCAGATCGTTTAAAGACTGTTTGACCTATCAAAAATGGGCCCAAATTCCATATCATAATTTAGAAAAAATAGTGATCACAGTTTGGACAATACATTGCATCGTCCCATGAAAATGATCATAACTCCCTCGTTATAAGTTGAATTGAGGTAATCTTATGCTCAATATAAAGATAATTTGATGATCTTTACAATTAGTATTAAAATCATACTATTTGGAGACTTTGACTTTTCAAAGTGGGTGCAAATCAGTGATCATGATTTGAATAATGCATCACGCAATCCCACAAAAACACTTATAACTCTCTCGTTATAAATCAAATCGGGGTGATCTTGGGTTCGTTGGAAAGATAATTTAATGAACTTTCAGATTACTTTGTAATCATCTCTTTTGAAGACCATTTAACTTTTCAAAAGTGTGCCCAAAGTCTAAATCACTATTTAGGTAAAATATAAATTGTGGTTAGGATAATACATCGTGCGATCCCACAACAACAATCACAACTCTCTTATTATAAGTTAAATCGGGGTGATCTTGTAGTCATTTAAAAGATAATTTGATAAACTTTCAAGTACATTTCAAATCATCTCATTTAGACATTATTTGACCTTTTAAAAGTGGGCCCAAAGTTTATATTATAATTTGGACAAAACAACGATCACAGTTTGAATAATTCTTAGCGTGGCCCTACGAAAATAATCATAATTCCCTCGTTAGAGGTCGAATTAGGATGATCTTGTACTCGTTAGAAAAATAATTCAATGAACTTTCAAATGGCTTTGGAATCATCTCATTTGTAGATCAATTGAATTTTTCAAAAGTGGCCCCAAAATTCAGATCGTGATTTGGTTAAAACCCATATCACGATTAGGACAAAGCATCACGCGGTCCTATGAAAATGGTCATAACTCTCTCGTTACGAGTTGGATCAGGGTGATCACTAGAAAGATAATTTGACAAACTTTCAGATTACTCTTAAATCATCTCATTTAGATGTCGTATGTCCTTTCAAAAGTGGGCCCAAAGTTCATTTCTTGGCAAATGACCAATCTAAGCCTAATCTTTTGAAGAAAGATCATAAAAACTTATCTTGTAAAGGTGGAATTTTTGGCATATCTTCTCTCTGTATATTAGTTTCTTACCAAGTAGACCAATTTAATCATACGTTTTATAGAAAAATGAACCCATCTTTTAAAAGTAGAAAAGACACATCTACGAAAAATATATTTTTTAATATCTTTTTAAAGTGAAATATTTGTAATTTTTTTCACTTAATTTTCTCTTATTTTCTTCACTAATATTCCCAATTCAACATAATAAGTAAAAAAGAAAAAGAAGAACTCATTTTTCTGAGGTGGGAGTTTCTGCTAGAGAGTTTGTCAAAGAGTAATGATAAAAGGTACAAGTGCATATAAAATTGAAATTTATAATTATAGGCATTTTCGTCAAAGAAAATGGAAAATAATGCCCTCCAGTGTAGAAAAATAATATTTTAAAAAGTTATGTTATTACGACGCTCATATGAAACAATGGGTGTACTTGGGGTAAAAACTCTTAAAAAATGTTGAACATATAATCCTATCATTAATGTGTATAATTGAGTGTAGATAGTTGATATGAAAATCATCAATTTGCCATGTCCAACTCCACAAATCCATGGTTAGGATCATCAAGCAAGTGTGATCATTAGATCATTGGACATCCAAAATTGCACCTAAAAGATCGAAGGCTTCGATCATCCAAATATCTCTATGTATGACTATACCCTCATGTGATCTTAAGTTGTGACATGGTCAAGAGGCCAAGTTATATGTCCTAGGGGGGGGGGGGGGGGGGGGGTGGTGAATAAGACTATGCCAAATTTTTAAAAATACATAGCGGAATTAAAGAATATGATAGCCAAGGAAAGCAATTCACAATGCAGGAACGAAAAACAGCCTTAATAACCAAGTATCTAGAGGTTGATACAAGTGTTGTTCTAAGGACAACCTTACTCTGTAAAAACTAAGGGTTTATGGCAGGACAACCTTACTAGAACGATGAGTATCAAATTCTCAAACTAAAGAGGAAAATAAAAGGAAATAGCAAGAATTGAAATTTACACTATTACAACATTCCCACAATGCTTAAAATATAAATATTACAACATTCACATTCACACATACATCCCACAATTTTGAATGATGAAAGATAGGTAAAATAAACCACACATCGACAAAACACAAAGAGTTATGGTGGTTCGCCTGTGTGTTCACCAACTGTTAAACAACAGCCACACAGCTTACTACTCCACTCCTAATATCCTCACATAAGGGATATTAGCGTTCACTAATCAAATAGATTTTTCTCAGGTTCACCTAAAACCCTCACAATTGTGTCTTTGAGTGGGCATACACAATTTTTTATTTAAAAAAACCTCCACTTCTGAGTTTTCTGAATTTCCTCAGATAACCAATAGATTGAGATTTTTCTGGATTAATCTTAAATAAAACCAAAGAAGGAAATTTACAATAATGTAAAATACCTGAATTTCTCCTTTTGTTGCAGCCCAGAAAAATTGAGTTAGAGTAGAAGTTCGAATATAGAAGTTCAATGTCCAATACTTACTTTAAAATGGTTCTAGGTTTTAATTGATTTTAAATTAAATCAAGTTGGGCTAGCTCTATTTAATTTTGATTCCAAGAAGAAGGAATTCAACAATTCCTCTTTCAAATCAGATTGGAATATAGAAACAAAATTAAATCAACAAAGCTAACAAAAGAGAATATTAAATATGCACATTGTAGCTTAAAAAAATACTAACTTATCTCTCAGAGTGATGTCTTGATTTTACTTGAATTGGATTATTAAACTCTGAAATTCATGCTCTATTTATAGTTGCAGAAACTCGTCTACAACTAGTCCTGAGGACACTATGACTAGTCATAGAAGAAATGGATTTTTAAAATTTTAAGCGCGATTGGATAAAACCGTTCCACGAAAGCTGTCCACGACCGGTCGTGAGTCCTCCACGACTGGTCGTGACCTGCCTACGACTGGTCGAATAAAGCCTGATTTAGTCACTGGAGTTTGAGTCGTAGCTGCAGGATTGATCATGAACGAGTTGTGCACTGTTCACATGATCGGTCGAGCAGTCTCCAGGACTGGTTGTAGCTGAACCTAAAAATTATAAAAATTTACAACAACTTAGGACTGGTCTTAGAATTTCTTGGACTGGTCGAGGCAGTTTTAAGACTAGTCGAACAAGGTCCAGGACTAGTCTTAGAACAGACCAAATACTTATAAAAAGATTCAATTTGAATTATGTAAACAAAATGACCTACACTAAGGTCAATCTAAGGTCAATTATACCTCGAAAGTGATGTATGAACATTGAGACTTCATTTCTTCAGGTGATGGTTGACCTATGAAACTTGAGATCTTGAACATTGAGACTTCATTTCTTCAGATGATGGTTGACCTTTGAAGATTATGAAACTTGAGATCTGTATACTTAATGTAGCTTGAACTCGATATCTTATAAATCTTGGATTTGAATTATACTTCATCTTGAGTTGTACTTGAGTCTTGAACTAGAACTTATTTTTTGATGTAGCTCTTGAAAGACTCAGATCTTTGAAGTTTACAGGAGTGGACAATGTACTTGACCTTGCATGTCTTGAAGTAGAGCTTCATTCTCAACTTGAAGCATTATGATGCAGTGCTTTGAACATATATATAACCTCATTCTACACAAGACACAGATAGTGTTTTTGGCACCACAAAATTTGACAAACAAAGGAGCTATCAGCCATAGCACTTACAATCTCCCCCTTGTGTCAAATTTATGACAAAAGACACTTAACAGTAATATGACTAATATGTACAAAAGAATCATGCACCAGTTATAAGAGAAAACCAGTTAAAGAATCATGTACCGGTTATCATCAACTAGCACATAACATCATGAACTAGGCAAAACACTCCCCCTGAGTAGCACACACATAATTCAAAAAAATTTATGCAACTACCCCCATAATTCATATCCATTCCATGTATCCATAACAAATCAATCCAAATATTTCTCCCCCTTTTTGTCACAATATGACAAAGGAAGAAAATAAGAAATGGAAAAGGATAATAAGCAAGAGAGTAATAAAGAAATTAACTAGCCATGATATAAGCAAAGTCAAAGTTCACATATCATTAACCAGCATAAAGCAAAGTCAACCAAAGTCAGTATCACAAACTGAAAGAAAACAAAGTAGTATAAGAGTTATTACAAACTATAGGATAAAACCACCTAATCAAATCCTGAAGAAGGAACAGGTATAGTAGGATCAAGTTGATGAAGGCCCTTGTTTAAGCGCCTAAGATACTTACGCATATATTTAAATTGTAAATCATGGACAACATTCATGTTCTCTACCTTCTCCTCAAGTGCACATAAATGCGCATCAAAATCAGATGGCACATAGTCAGGATCATTAGCAGAGTCTGATTCAATTTCATCAAAAATGTCATTTATATTTATATCATCAGGAGGAAGATCACCACCCTCTTCTTCATTCCCTACTTCAGCACCACCACCACCCACATCTACTTGGCCAGGAGCCAATTCCAGTTTCACCTTGTTAATATTTGAATTGTTAAAAATAAGATGATGATAGGAGCCTCTCCAACAGGCATAATAACTAGCATGTGAGTAGCTAACACAGTCATAAGATAGATAAATGGAATATCACTGTGTCCTGGATGGAGACGAAACTGAATAATGAAATGACATATTAAAGAAGGCAGACAAGTATTTGCACCAGTGATGATCGAATGCAAAATACGAACCATAAAAGAAGTAAGTTCTGTTTTTGTTACCAAAATGTGGATATAGATTGGAAATCAAGATTTGATGTAAAACCCTGTATGAGGGTTACAAGTACTTTGAGGGAGCGCATTCCCCGTATGAGTCCATTGCATATTCATATTGCATAAAGCTCTAATGAGCATACATTTTTCTGATTCTGAGGGTTTCTCAACTAGAGTATGAATATGAATACCCTCGTCATTAACAGGTATGTCCATTAGAGCTGAAATCAGATGATGGTTAATCTCAAATGAACCTTCTCTAGTAGCAATTTTAAACGTTAAATTCTCAGTTGAAAAATCAGAAATGCATGCAAACATGGATTGAGCAATAGACCGGTATGCCGGCCCACCCCAATATAAGATGTTATCCCATCCTACAGCTTGAGGAAGTGGAAGGAGATAAAAAGAAGCAATGTGTTCAATACACACAGATCGCTCAACAATAACATTGTGCATTCTTATATCCCAAACATATGAGGGATCATCTTCGGGTGACCGAAGATGGTGCCTTGTTAAAGGAATAAATCTAGATGAGGAAGCACCATGAAAAGTTTTCTTTTTACCTCTAGTATCCATTTGCAACTTAAAAATGAAGAAATCAAGAGTTTACAAAAGATGGAGAGTGGGTTTCTTCAAAATCAGATTTTGAAGAAGAAAACCCCAAAAACTTTAAGGAAACTTAAAATCAAACACTCTAAGGAGGAAAATGAAGAGATTAAAGCTTGAATCTACAAAAATAACTGAAATAATGCACTAACATTGATGAATCAAAGAGATGGGTATGACTAGTTTTGCTTCGGCCTGTTGGAGAAGAAGGTGGAAATGAGGAATAAATGGTTTTCTCTAAATTTTATAAGGTCCAGCGTGCTACACGACTAGTCGTAGGATGTCCTCGACCGGTCGTGCCATGACTGGTCAAGTACATCCTCCACTGGTCGTGTACCGACTAAAATATGCATATTTTATAAAAAATTTAAAATTTAAACCAATAAATTATCAAATATATATATACACTATGATACAAATATGTATAAATAATCAATTTAGAATGCACATACCAAGATCAAATTTTAATTTATTAAACCTTCTTTTGTCGAGTGGTTTAGTGAAAATGTCAGTAAGTTGAGTCTCGGTCAGAATATATTCCAAAGATATTAGCTTTTCTTCCACTAATTCACAAATGTAATGAAACCTAATGTCAATGTGCTTGGTACGTGAATGTTGGATTGAATTTTTTAAAATATTTATTGCACTAGAATTATCACAATATAAAACCATTGAATCCTGTGCAATTTCATAATCGCTTAACATACGTTTCATCCAAACAATCTAAGTACATGCAATTTTCAGCTGCGATGTATTCAGCCTCAGTAGTAGAGAGCGATATAGAACTTTGCTTCTTACTAAACCAAGAAACTAAACAATTTTCAATATAGAAACAACCACCACTTGTAGATTTTCTATCATCAATATTACCAGCCCAATCAGCATCTGAGTACCCAGCTAACTGAACACTAGTCTCATGTGGATACCTGATGTTTTAATTTAAACTAATCTGATTTAAATGATTTTTAAACTCGCAAGTATACGAGTCAGATGTAGATATGATACGTATTACGAGATCGTTCCCACAAGGACTGACTGTCACAATTCAAAATTTAAGACTCTTCTTAACTAATCCAACTAATAATATAGCGAACCATTAAGTAAACTAACACAAATTTATGGAAAATAACCGAGTAATGAGTAAAATCCAATCATGGAGAAGACTAGGACTTTCGAATCCATCCCTAATTATCTTCACTCTTATTTTACCTGTTGATTCACCCTACTCAAATTGATATAAATTAAATAAATCACACTCTATGTCCTTGGTCTGGTACACAGAATGTATAATCCCTTAAAGCATATGGATCACATCTTTCCATCCATGGTCAGGCATGAAGAGATGTGGATTCTTGTTTCTTCCACTATAGGAAACCTGTACATGGTCAGACACAAGCACCTAGAATAATATTCCAAACAACATCCACATCAAGACTTTCGTTAAGCTCATAGAATGGAGAAGTACGGAAATCTCAGGAAAGCACACTAGAGAAAGAAACAAACTAATCAAATTCAGATGAATTCAACACATACAAAAGTCATTCAAATTAGAGACTTCAACTCAGCCCTAGCTAAGAAGTTTAGCAATCCATAAAGTTAATTAAGAAAAAGGAAATATAAGATGAAAACATTAAAAATATCTCCCTTATCTCTCTTCTTCCTTCTCTCTCTCTCTCTCTCTCTCTCTCTCTCTCTCTCTCTCTCTCTCTCTCTCTTCTCTTTCTTCTCCTTGGCTCTGGATCTTCCTAAGCTCTGGCTCCCCCCATCCACGTTTTCTCTCTCACTTTTATAGGTAAGGAAGAGTCGGCTGGAGGGAGAAGCGGTGAAAAATGAAGTCGGTTAGTGACGCGCGTAGCCTTACGCAGTGGAAAGAAAAAAACGCTCCACCCTTGCATTTAGAAAGAATTTAGGGACACTATCTTGGAAATCCAATCCATCCATTGTCTTCTCCTCAGAATTTTGACTAGAGATAGAAAATTTGGGTCGTCCGTTGATGTGGCCCAAAAAAGTAATCACGCTAGAATCGGTCAAGACTGTCCGTTTGTGACCGTTGAAATCAGCACGTGTGTGTGCATGGGTACACAAGATCAACATGAGCTTGACCAGATCGCACCCCTCTGCATGATGGACGACTCTGATTGATTGTTTAGTGCATGATGAAGGCCCACTGAGATCATCCGCAACCTCTATTGCGAAACAGAGCATGCGAGCCTTGCTCTGTGAAAGTCAATGGAGCCCACAACTGTTTCTACTGATGGATCCATTCGGTCCACTAGATTCTCGTCAGAAAATCACTCAAATATGGTCAATTTTAGATTAGGTTGAGTGTGGCCCATTGGACTTTTCTCGCTACCATTCGTTCAATGTTTGGACGGCTAAGATCTCATTCTCTTTATTTCTTCACATACTGTCACCTAGGCCTTGGTAACATGGTCCTTGGAAATCTGATGGACGGTTTAGATTGTCTATATAGACAATAGGTGGGGCCCACAACTGTGAACCGACGATCAGTTTGCGGATGCTGAAGAAGGAGGTTTCCTTCTTTGAATTTACTCGGTCAAGGGTCAGTTTGACCATGGTGGAAGTGCAGCGCACGGCCGGTGCATTTGTGTATTATGCACACACTGTTTGGGTAGGGTCCACTGCAATGTTCTTGAGAAATCCGTTCCGTCCATCTGTTTTCTCATATCTTTTAAATAGTTATGACCAAAATTGAAGCATATCCAAGGATCAGATGGGCCCCAGATAAATGAATCGTGGGCTGATTTGTTCGTTGGGCCACTTTCATAGTGATCCGAGAGCTGAAATTTGAAATGTACGGTTTATTTATGTCCCTAATCCCATGTATGAGGTTTCAAGCCAATCGGATGGTGGAAACCATGTGATCTTGCATTCTGCACCAATTTCGAACCGTTTAATGCAAACGGCTCGATTTTCTCGGATCCCTAGCATGTAAATTCTTCAATATTGGCCCTCTGGAGTTCGTCCCTTGTTCTGGTAACTTCGAAGCATCAAATCCACGCTTTTAATACTCTTTTTCAGTCCCAACTCCTTATTACATCCTGTAACAAAAATACGATTAAAATATGACATTAAGCATTATCATGTAAGTAAAATCAGGCAATAACTAGGGTTTGATATGTAATATTCGACCCTCATCAATACCAAAGACCCATATTTGTTGTACTTGCAATATATCGCATAATCCGCTTAACTACTAACAGTAGTTAGATGTGACTCTTTAGGATCAGACTGATATCTTGCACAAATACCAACACTCAAAGTAATATCAGGTCTACTAGCAGTTAAATAAAGTAAACTGCTAATTATACTACGATATAATTTAAGATCCACATTTTTACCTATAGAGTCTTTTTAGAGTCTTAAGGTTGTACTCATATGAGTATTAAAATTCTTACTATTCTCAAATCCAATTCTTTTAATTAAGTTCCAAGCATATTTGGTTTGAGAAATGAAAATATCATCAGGTTGTTGTTTTACTTGCAACCCAAGAAAATAATTCAATTCCCCAACCATGCTCATTTTGAACTTGGATTTCATTAAAT
This sequence comes from Magnolia kwangsiensis, assembly GCA_037074715.1. Classification (NCBI taxonomy): domain Eukaryota; kingdom Viridiplantae; phylum Streptophyta; class Magnoliopsida; order Magnoliales; family Magnoliaceae; genus Magnolia; species Magnolia kwangsiensis. The sequence goes on along the minus strand of CM073575.1, from coordinate 105,782,944 downwards.
CTACAAACTCAATAGCCATGTTAGTACAAGTAGATTCATAAATAATGTCATCAACATATATCTGCACTATTAAGATATGATCGTGATGTTTCTTAACAAAAAGAGTTTTAACAACACTTTCCATTTAAAAATTATGACTTAGTAAAAACTTAGTCAATTTCTCGTACCATGCCTTGAGAGCTTGTTTTAAACCGTAGAGAGCCTTTTTTAGGCGATAGACATGATCAACATCCTTAGGGTCTTCAAAACTCATTGGTTATTCAACATAAACTTCTTCATACAGATCGTCATTTAAAAATATACTTTTTACGTCCATTTGATAAATTTTAAACTTTCTAAAGCAATCAACGGATATAAATAGTCTGATTGATTCAAGATGAGCTATTGTGCCAAAGGTTTCATCATAATTAATACCCTCAATTTGAGTGTAACCTTGTACAACCAGCCTAACCTTGTTTCGAATTATATTACCAAGTTCATCAGACTTATTTTTAAAAATCCACTTAGTTCTGATAACATATTTATCTTTAGGTCTAGAAACAAGATACCAAACATCATTTCAATCAAATTAGTTAAGCTCTTCTTGCATCGCAACTATTCAGTTTTCGTCAGTAAGGGCTTCTTTTACTTTAGCCAGTTCTATCTAGGATGTAAAACATACATAATTATATATGTCTTCAAGTTATTTACGAGTATGAACACCAGTGAGAGGGTTTTCAAGAATCTGAGTAGTTGGATAATCTTTAATAGTCCTCAATTCATAGTTAGTTTAATTTGATGAAGTATCTGTTTTGTCAATTAAGAGAACTTCATCATTATCTAGACTTGAGGCAGGTGTATTTAAGTGATCGTCAATGACCACATTGATGGACTCTTGAATCACATCAGTCCCCTTGTTCAGTACTCGATATGCGCGATTGTTTGAAGAGTATCCTAAAAAGATCTCTTCATCACTTTTAGTGTCAAACTTACCCAGATTTTCATGATCATGTAAAATATAGCACTTGCTTGCAAAAACTTAAAAGTATTTGACAGTAGACTTCTTATCGAACCACATTTCATAAGCCATTTTATTATTAGATTTACTTCTATAAACCTGGTTAATTATATAGTAGGCAGTATTTGTGGCTTCTGCCCAAAGATTTTTAGATAGCTTCATACTATTCGACATTACATTAGTCATTTCTTGTAGCACTTTATTTTTTATTTCAACAATTCCATTTTATTGTGGTGTTTTGGGCGCAGAGAATTCATGGGATATTGCCTAATCACTACAGAATTTCTCAAAACTGTTATTCTCAAATTCAGATCCATGATCACTACGAATCTTACAGACATGAGAACCTTTTTCCGTTTGAATCCGTTTGAGAACTCTTTTTACTTCTTCAAGGGTTTCTGATTTATCCCTTAAGAAGGCTACCCATGTAAATCTGGTAAAATTATCCACGATTACTAAAATGTATTTTTTGCCACCTTGACTCTCTGTCCTGGTAGGTCCTATAAGATCCATATGGAAAAGCCCGAGTGGTCTTGATGTGGCATTGGAGTTCACCTTTTTTGTGAGGGTTCCTTATTTGCTTGTCAATTTGGCAGTCACCACATATTTTGTCTACTTTCTGTAATTTAGGTAGACCTCTTGTCAGCTCTCTTTTACTCAATCTGTACAAGTTACGGTAGTGTACATGTCTAAGACATTTATGCCATAAATTAGTCTCATCTGTATGGACCATGTAACATGATTGACTAGATGAGCTGGATTCACTAACAATATAGTAATTTTCAGAAGTTTTGTGACCAGTTAATACTACCGAACCCATATTATTTAGAATTTCACAACCTTTGTTAGAAAATTTTACACTATGATTGTTATCACATATTTGATATATGCTTAACAAATTGTGTTTTAATCCTTTAACGTATAAAATATTTTTAAACAAAGGGAGGTTATAGAGTTAAACAGTACCTTGACCAATAATCTTGCAGTTGCTACCATCACCGAATGTGACTGAACCATCAGCCATGTCTTTCAGATCGGTGAATAGACCATTATCACCAGTCATATGCCTCGAGCATCCACTATCTAGGTATCACTTTGAATGGCTTGTAGCTTTGAAAGCCATGTGGGCAACCAAGTAGGTAACCTTAGGAACCCATTTCATAACTGTTTTGGGTTGAGGAGTATAGTTGGTCTTCTTTTGTTTGTAGTTATTGTAAGAGTGACCTATTGAGTTAGATTTTAAAATCTTCTTGAGTAAATCAACTATTTTTTAGCTAAAAGGTTTTGGTTCTGATTTTTATAGTTGATATAGTTGCTTTTAGGTTAGTCTGTACTGTTCCGTCGACTCCCGTGATCCTTCCCGTCAAATTTTAGCAATCCGCGACCTATAATCGACATTTGTGTACAACCTTAAGTCGTATCCCGTAGATTTAAGTCGACTTAATCCGGGGCTTGTACCATTACGATCCCACCGTCGCCGCGATTCCAATGCCACATCTTGCATATCGATCCGATACCCTAACAGGGAGCTATGGGTCGGTGTTTATTTCGAAAAAAATGTCACGCGTTTGTAATCCCAAGAGAATCTCCACAACATGTCCCATCAATCAATCAATTAATCAACACCTCATGTCAAGTACAAGAGCACACATACTTCCTTTCTCCACAAGTCAAGAAACCATCAAGTCAACCAACCTCTCACCTCACATTTATTATCTATCACTCTCTCTCCTTACAACCCTCTCTCTATCATTTCTCAACACAAAATTTCAAGCAACAAAGAAAGCAAAAGAGTGGACGTCCAACCCGTCCCAAGTGAGAAAAGAGTTAGTTGTGTGGCCCACTTTCCATCACAAGATCTCTCATCCTAGCCATTCACTTCTCATCTTCCACCATCAAAGTGAAGCACAAGGAGATCGGCTTTCTAATGGACCAAGAAGATCGAACGGTGAGTGCTTATTAGGCTAGATTTTTTTCATGTTTTGATGAAGGGCCAAGTGAGGCCTTCCGATTGATGGTATGGATCTCACTTTGGACCCTAGGTATGGCCGATGGCCCACCTTGATTCTCATTATCATTCCATGATGGGGCCATTCTCCATGGACCCTATCATGATGTTTATTTTTCTTGCATAAGAAGGGGTCATCTAGACCTTCCATTTTGGTGGAGAAGGTATCTCCACCGTTGATTTTGGATTTGGTGGGCCCACACGTATTTAGGACCCACTTGATGTATGGTTGAATGCAAGGGAGGGTTCGTAGTGGTGGAGTCCTCCATCACATGTGTGTCTCTCCTTCTCTCTCTCTCTCCTTCCCTTTCTTTCATTGGTTTTTGTGTGTGATGATGTGGTTGTATGGCCCACTCGGATGGACCCCACCTTGATGTATGTCTTATCCAAACCATCTAAACCATGTGGGCCTTACCTTAGGGAGACGAGAAAACACAAATATCAAGTTTATCCACATCAGGTGGACCACGTCCATGTGGGACCCACCTTGATACATTGTATATACATGCCATCCGTCCAGCCTCCAGGGATGTTGGACGTGTTCAATGGGCGTCAACAGGCAGTGGGTGTACTGCCAACAACAGAAAATAATAATAATAATATATGTATATATATAATAATTTAGGTGGATCACTTATACAGACTCCACCTTGATGTATCAATCTGATCCACGCCATTCATTCCATTCCTCAGCCCATTTTAAGCGTTGATTTGAAAAATGAAGTCAATCCAATTTTTTTAGTGGGCCATAACATAGAAAATATTGATTTTTACCGTTAAAATTTGACTAGGACCCACCTTGAGCCAAAATATACTGCATATTGGGCTTGATGGGTCTGTCTTGAGTCGTAGAGTGCAATGGCTGAGTTGGATTCACATGATGCGGGCCCCACATGAGAAAAACCGCAGAAAAACTCTTATTCATAAAAATATGAGAGAGAGGGAGTAGCAGTAACGCCTACTGCTGCTGACCGTGAAAGGACGCAGCAGCATCCTGCATTTGACGAGCGACCAGGGATCGCGGGTCCCAGCCGTGGGCCCCACCATGATGTGTCTCGATCTTCCATACCGTGCATTTGTTGGGTCCCCTCTGACGAGTGGACCCAACAGTGTCCTGCGTTTGATGAGCGACCAGGGATCGCAGGTCCCAGTCGTGGGCCCCACCATGATGTGTCTTGATCTTCCACACTGTGCATTTGTTGGGTCCCCTTTGACGAGTGGGCCACCCCGAAAATCAGCCATATATAGCACTCAGGTGGCCCACGTCACCAGAAACAACGTGATTGAACGGCTGCCACTGAAACCATTTTAAGTGGTCCAGGAGTTTTAGATTAATACGAAATTTATTTTTCCTATTCATCCAGGTCCGTGTGACCTTATCAACGGTTTGGATGGAAAATAAATCATTATGGTGGGCCCCACGTGAGACCCAAGGATGTATGCGTTATATATCACACCGTCCACAACAATGGATGGTGGAACCCAGCATGGTGTATGTGTTTTGTCACCACCGTCCACACCACTGGACGGTGGGACCTCCCACGTGATGTATGTGTTTTACACATACCGTCCACCTGTTTTGATGGTGGGACCCATTGCCATATGGTGGCAGCAAGTGTTGTGGGTCCCACTACTAAATAGTATTTTATATTATATATATTATATATACTATATGATATATGCATGATGGTGGGCCCTATGTGGTACCCACCTTTGCCTTCCTAAGTGTAGTCAACTGCCTGTGCAGTAGCCATCTAGCTGCTCCTTTGTTGGCAGCAGGCCCCACATTGATGTATATCGACACCGTCCACTATTTGAATGTGTGGGCATTTTGTTCACCTTGATGTATTTTTTTGGCCATCAGTTGAGGCCCACCTGCTGTGTATTTGAGGCCCATCGTGATGTATTAGGGCCCACGGGTTAAGGCCCATTGTGATGTATTTGGAGCCCATAGGTAGAGGCCATTGTGATATATTTCTGGCCCATTTGGTAAGGCCCACCGTGATGTATTAGGGCCCGTGGGTTGAGGCCCATTATAATATATTTGGGGTCCATGGGTTGAGGCCCATTGTGATGTATAAAGGCTCGTGGGTTGAGGCCCATTGTGCTGTATAAAGGCCCGTGGGTTGAGGCCCATTGTGATGTATTCAAGGCCCGTTATTGGGCCCACCTTGATGTATATGAGGCTCGTTATTGAGGCCCACCGTGATGTGCATGAGGACCATATGATGAGGCCCATTTTGATGCATTCTAAGGCCCATGGGTCGAGACCCAATGGGATTTATACAGGGTTTATTATATTGTGTGATTCCACCATGGGTTATGTAATGACATTTATGGCGGGCCATGCCTTGGGAGCAATGTTGATTTGACGTCCACATTGTAAGAATAATGTTGGTTAAATGTCCGCATTATAACTCTCCCTAGGGCCTATTGATAGGCCCATACTTGTTGTGTGTAGGCTGTCTAGACTCATTTTCATTGTGAGGATAGTTCATTACCTTATAATATGCTTAGTATAATTTCATAACTCATGTCATACACATCATATGTATGCTTGAGATGAGTAGTGACTGATCATAGCATAGCCATTAGGCAGATTATTTATGGGACTCACTGATAGGAGTTACTCACATGAGCGCGTGGTATGCGAAGGATTATTGCATGACTGGACAGTGTGACTCGTGCATCTCGCATATGTGTGACATGATTATTGTATGCCCTAGTGATATCAGGGTCGTGCCCTCCATAGACACATCGTGGATGACCATATGGGACACCAAAAATATTTGGTTCTAACACTATGGGCATGTAGGATGTCCTTGAATGAAAATCTCAGAACCTCCTTGGTACTAGGCGATGTTCCAACGTCTAGACCGAGTGGAATATGAGCGTCAGTGCCTATACCATGAAGCCATGTCTCACACTATTTCGTGGTCAGTTAGAAGGGGGTGTGGCCTTATCCGCCTGAGTGAGGGGGCTATAAGCTAGGCTGGATATGACCAGCTCGTAAATAGGTCCGCTATCGATGAACCGAGTAGGTATTGGCAGACTGCTGGCTAGGCGGATAGTGAGGTCTCTTCCACTCATTGGACAGTGCAGCTAGAGAGGAGGCAATTAGTGTGGAGTGTAATAGACCCCGGTGATTTTTTCAGAGAGCAACCGTACTGATATGTGGACTTATTGAGCAGAAATTGCATATCCATTCATTCATTCATTCACTATCCACTCAGGCTGGTGGTGCATAACTATTATTTACATATACCTTTGCATGACTAGGATTTCGGTTGGGCGCGCGACTAACCTGAGATTATGAGTTTACCACATTGAGTCGGACTATCCAAATTTAGGTATGGGACTGGTTTGGATAGAAGTCCCTTGTGGTGGACCTTGTAGCCTGTGATACTCCATATTATCTCCTGACTTCACATTCTAACATGGTCATTTCATTCACACCGCATATTACATTGCATCCGCAGTACTTAACATTTTTGGATTACTATGATTTTGTACTTATATGGCCTAGATGAGGTTGATGGTATTCGTGACTTATCAGGATTTGCATATTACATTGCATCCTCAGCATCTTTTATTGTCTTATTATGTTTTACATCGCATAGCCTTGGTACGACTGATAGCACTCATGTACTTACCAGTATATTTTCGCCTACTCTGATATCTTATGATTCATGATCTTGTCAATATTTCTACTTATTCTGATGATGCATGAATTATGGACTTTATGGTATACTTGGCACTTTTCTTGTGCACACACTTTCATCACCCTTTAAGCTTTTGTAAGCTTATACACGATAGATGCGTGTAAGTGGCGTTAGGTTGTAGTAGCGTTGAGCTTGGAGCGTGTAGATGTCCTTTGGAGGTTTGATTTTGATATATGTATTTTTCTTTTAGCATTGTATTCAAATGATTATATTAGTAGATATATGATGATGATGTTGCCTTTATGATTTGGGTATACTTGTGGTTATGCTTCTTATGAGACAAATGTATATTGGAAAATCCTCCTTATAGGATCTCAGGATCGGAACCTAGCGTATGTACACCAAGGGTTGAGAATGGGGTACTACGGAGGCTGTTGGTACTGGGTTCGACAATCGGGATTCTTGTGAATCCGATTTTCGGGTTTGGGGCGTGACAATTTAAATTTGTACTTTTCCCTTTTGAGTTTGAAGTCTCTCGTTTTACAAACTTAGAAGGAGTATTCTTCTGTTTAGGAGGAATATTTCTATCGTAGCCCAAACCAGATCGATTATCACATTTTCTTGATTAACATAAAAGTTCTTCTAACTCTGAATCTCCTTAGACATACCTCCATGTATCCTTTAACTCAAAAGTGAAGAGACTTCAAGTTTAAGTTTTTCATTTTTAAATTTCAGATTTTCATTCAAGGAGGTTTTGAATTCTAAATCGCATTTAGTCTTTTCAAAATAATTTGAAATATGAGATTTTTCTAAAACAAGAGACTCAAAATTTTCTTTAAGCTTTGAAAATTTTTCTTTTTGAAGTTTAAGTTTGACAGCAATTTTACAACTTTTCTTGTATAGGGCATTGTAAGCATCTTGAAGATCATTTTCATTTTCACAATCACTATTCAGATTTTCTTCACTGGTTGAATTATCATCATCTGAAAAAGTGAACTTGGCTAGAGTTATAAGGGTTTTAACTTTACTGCCCGACTCGGTGTTAGAGTCTTCTGATTCAAAAGAGGCTTCAGAATCAGAAGATTCATCCCAAGTAGCCAACATACCCTTCTTTTTGAGTTTGTCCTTTTTAAGACACTTATTTGCTAAATGCCCATATTCATGGCAGTTGTAACACTAACTGTCTTTTAATGATTTTCGAGTTTTAGGTTTAGGTTTCTTCTTATCATTTGATTTTTGAAAATTAACCCTCTTTTTACTTTTAAAAATTTTATAAAATTTTTTCACTAAAAGCGTCATATCATCTTCAGAGTTTTCTAAATCAGAATTGTTTTTATTTTCCTGAAAACTATTTTTCAAAGATTTAAGGGAAATAGATTTGCCTTTTGGAGCTTTAAAAGTTAACTCATAAGTTTGTAAAGAGCCAACTAATTCCTCTACCCTCATATTGTCCGTATCACGAAGTTCCTGGATCGCAATTACCTTAGAATTGAACCGTTTAGGAAGTGAGCGTAGTATTTTTGCACATACTTTACTTTCAGAAATTTTATCACCAAGACCCCACATAGAGTTCACAATGTCATTTAATCTAGTGTAGAAGTTCATAAACATTTCGTTTTCTTCCATATGTATTTCCTCAAATTTGGTTGTGAGGTTTTGGACTTTAGATTTCTTGACAATTGATGTTCTCTCGTATGTCATTTCTAATATATCCCAGGCTTGCTTTGCAGAATCATAAGATATAATTCTTTTGAATTCATCCGTTGATAGTGCACAAGTAATTGCATTTAGTGCTTTTGCATTTGCACTACTCTCACTTTTCTAAAGATTGGTCCATGAAAAATAAGGTGTTATTCTCCTTGATTTTGATCCATCGATACCAGTTACTTCAGTAGTAGGAGAGGTCCATTTAGTCACTGTGGCTCGCCACACACTCTCATCCATTGATTTTCAGAAAATTCTCATTCTGGCTTTCCAATAAGCACAACTGGTGCCATTAAAAGGTGGAGGCCTAGTGACCGAAAGGTTATCAAAATTTGACATCTTATATATAGCTTAGATCGATTAGATAAGGAAATGAATCCAAATATAAAGAATTAAAAGCAAGCTATTAGGCTTTGATACCACTTCAAAAAGGCAAACAATATGTCCTGGGGGGGGGGTGAATAGGACTATGCCAAATAAAAAAAAAAACGTAGCGGAATTAAAGAATATGATAGCCAAGGAAAGCAATTCACAATGCAGGAATGAAAAACAGCCTCAATAATCAAGTATTGAGAGGTTGATACAAATGTTGTTCTAAAGACAACCTTACACCATAAAAACCAAAGGTTTATGGTAGGACAACCTTATTAGAACGATGAGTATCAAATTCACAAACTGAAGAGAAAAATAAAAGGAAATAGCAAAAATTGAAATCTACACTATTACAACATTCCCACAGTGCTTGAAATATAAATATTACAACATTCACATTCACACATACATCCCACAATTTTAAATGATGAAAGATAGGAAAAATAAATCACACATCCACAAAACACAAAGAGTTATAGTGGTTCGTCTGTGTGTTCACCAACTGTTAAACAACAGCCACACAGCTTGCTACTCCACTCCTAATATCCTCACACAAGGGATATTAGCATTCACTAATCAAATAGATTTTTCTCAGGTTCACCTAAAACCCTTACAATTGTGTCTTTGAGTGGGCTTACACAATTAAAAAAAAATCCCACTTTTGAGTTTTCTGGCTTTCCTCAGATAACCACTAGATTGAGATTTTTTTGGCTTAATCTCAAATAAAACCAAAAGAATGAAATTTACAATAATGTAAAATACCTGAATTTCTCCTTTTGTTGCAGCTCGAAAGAACCAAGTTGGAGTAGAAGTTCGAATATAAAAGTTCAATGTCTAATACTCATTTTAAAATGGTTCTAGGTTCTAATTGATTTTAAATTAAATCAAGTTGGGCTAGCTCTATTTGATTTTGATTCCAAGAAGAAGGAATTCAACAATTCCTCTTTCAAATCAAATTGGAATATAGAAATAAAATCAAATCGATAAAGCTAACAAAAGAGAATATTAAATATGCACAATGTAGCTTAAAAAAATAGTAACTTATCTCTCAGAGTGATGCCTTGATTTTACTTGAATTGGATATTAAACTCTGAAATTCGTGCTCTATTTATAGTTGTAAAAACTTATTTATGACTGGTCCTGAGGACACTACGACTGGTCGTAGGAGAAACGAATTTTTAAAATTTTAAGCGCGATCGGATAAAACCGTTCCACGACTGGTCAAAAGCTGTCCACGACTGGTCGTGAGTCCTCCACGACTGGTCTTGACTTACCTATGACTGGTCGAATAAAGCCTGATTTAGTCGTTGGAGTTTGAGTCACAGCTGCAGGACTGGTCGTGAATGAGTCATGCACTGTTCACACGACTGGTCAGCAGTCTCCAGGACTTGTCGTAGTTGAACCAAAAAATTCTGAAATTTTGTAACCACATAGGACTGGTCTTCGAATTTCTTGGACTGGTCGAGTCAGTTCTAGGACTAGTCGAACAGGGTTCAGGACTAGTCTTAGAACAGACCAAATACTTATAAAAAGATTCAATTTGAAAAATGTATACAAAATGACTTACCCTAAGGCCAATATAAGGTTAATCATACCTCGTAAGTAATGTATGAACATTGAGACTTCCTTTCTTCAGATGATGGTTGACCTATGAAACTTGAGATCTTGAACATTGAGACTTCATTTCTTTAGATGATAGTTGACCTTTGAAGATTATGAAACTTAAAATCTCTTTACTTGATATAACTTGAACTTGAGATCTTTTAAAGCTTGGATTTGAATTATACTTCATCTTGAGTTGTACTTGAGTCTTGAACTAGAACTTGTCTTTTGATGTAGCTCTTGAAAGACTCAGATCTTTGAAGTTTACAGGAGTGGACAATGTACTTGACCTTGCATGTCTTGAAGTAGAGCTTCATTTTTAACTTGAAGCATTGTGATGCAGTGTCTTGAACATATATATATATATATATATATATATATATATATATATATATATATATATATATATATATATATATATATATATATATATATATATATATATATACACACACACACAAGACACACATAGTGTTTTTGGACCACAAAATTTGATAAGCAAAGGAACTATCAGCCATAACACTTACACATGGGCATACATAGGCCAATGTGGCACATATGTAAAAGTGGCAAGTGTATGAGATCTAAGCCAATCAATACGTAGGGATGGTTGTGGACATGTCTTGGCCGATGAATAAGACACATTCACTCGTTAGAATGACCACACTTGGATGACTTAAGTTAGCAAGAAAGTCATTTAATGCACATGTGGTATGTGCACTTGTATTGAATCATGGGCCACACTTGTGCAAGAAGTCGAGAATGCTTTCTATGTCCTCAATCAATGATGAGAGGGACATGGAGAATTGTACCCGGTCACCGCAGAAAGATGAGAAAAACTTTGATACTTTCCTCACACAATCAATTTATGTTAGTATATGTGGCAAACATAAAAGACCCAAAACATTCATCAACTTGACTTTATTTGGTTGGAAGAGTATTAACATTTTATTGGAATAGGCATAGGTGTGCCAAATTTGGAGACATGACAATAACAAGTTTTGTCTCATACTCTACAAAAGATATAAATTGGGATAATATGGGAAAATATAACAAATTGTCAATTTTCAGACATTTGCAATATTTGTTTACCAAATAAGTTTTAATTAAAAAAAAGTGCTTATTGTCAAATATCAAACTTTTTTTAAAATAAATTACCAAATAGAGTTTTAGTACTTACAAGTATTAAAATTTAGCACTTAAATTAATTTTTAGACTTTATTTTTCAGTTTACGAAACTACACCTAACAAGAAATTCAGGGGTCTAGCTACTTACGTGTGGAGGAAATTTCCTTCTCTCTCTCTCTCCTTCTTTCTCTTTCTCCCTCTTGCTCTCTCTCCATTAGCTTGGGCATGAATTGAGGGGGGGGGAGGGGAGAGGCTTTATTTATAGAGGGAGTGGAGTAATGGTGGTGTGGTATATTAGGTAAAAAGAGGTGGTTGGGGAATGGTTTAATGGGATGTGTGGGCATGAGTGGGGGCATAGAGAGGCATTTGAGGGAATTGGGAAGAGTGAGGCAGAATATAGGGGAAGGGGGCTTGTGGGCGTGGCATGTGTGGGGGGCGCTCATGTGTGGTGTATGTCTATAGTGCACGTGTAGGGGTTTGCTTAGTGTGGTATGTGTGTGGTGCACATGAGACACGTGTGTATTTGAAGTTATAAGTGAGTTTATATGTTAAGTATGTGTATTATATATGTATAGATGGACGGATAGATAAACGGTTAGATGGATGGATGGTTGGATGGTTAGATAAATGGTGATATGTATGCTTGGCTAGATTACATGCGTGCACATTATCAAAAAAATAGAACTCTAAAATTTCTAGAGACATTAGAATTTATCCCTAAAAAGGAATTTCGTCTCAAAATTCAGTTTTACTCACTTTGTCTATGGGTTATAACCTCATAATACTTCCATAAGGCAATTTTATTATTTGGATGTCTTCAATCTGTGCAGAAACAAGTGAGTTCAATCGATCAAATGGGTTGCTCGATTAATTGAGTAAACGCTGAATTAAACAAATTGATTTTTGGATAGTTTTAGATATGTTTGATCAATTGTACTTGAAGGGTCAATCGATCAACATAATTCAGGAAATTCATATTAACTCTCTGAAAACTTTTGAGTTGTTCGATTAATCAAACATGGGGACTTGATCAATCAATGCATAGATCGACGGTGCATGCGGCTTTGTGTGATTTTGCAATTTGTTTCCTATTCTGGGTGTAACACTATATATATGGGTGTAATGCAGGATTAGGATATTGAAGGGCTTGTTTTGGAAGAAGCTAGAATTTTGAGAATGGTTCTTGCATTTGTATGTTGATCTTTTTCTTGTACTTTCATTTTCATAGTAGAGTATTTATCGCTTTATGCCATGGTTTTTTTCCACAAGGGTGTTTCCACGTAAAATCGTGTGTTATCTATGTTGTTTTATTTGCATTTGTCTTTCGTTATGTAATTTATACTTAGAGTTTGCTTCCACAGCTCCCAACAAGTGTATCAGAGTTATATATTAGGATTTGAGTTTGAATCTAAGATATGATGATGAAATGATTTAACATGAAGTATGAGACAGAGAAGTTTACTAAGAAAAATAATTTTGAATTATGGAAGGCGAAGATAAGAGACCTTCTAATTCAATAAGGATTGCAACTAGCATTCTTTGGTATAACAAAGTGCCCAGCGATTATGAGCAATGAAGAGTGGAAAGAACTTGATCAGAGGTCGATCACCTTGATCCAATTATATTTGGCGGATGACGTTCCTTATAATGTCCTTAATCAGAAGACCACATTAAGGCTTTAGACAAAATTAGAAAGCTTGCACATGATGAAATCTCTCTGAAATCATATGTATCTTAAAAAATAATACTATAATCTGAAGATGACAGAAGGTGTAAGCTAAGCAATCGATATTTTAGAAGGAGGGTGAATAGGACTTAATCAATTTTTGATAATCAATCGTAGAAAATAAATTTACAATAACAATTAATATTGAAATATTGATTTCAATTGAGTTGTAAGACAACATTCGCCTAAAATCTTAGGTAGGACAACCTTATTTCATGACATAATTGGATTCAGTATTTTAATATGACAAATATAAGAATATGATTATCAATTACCACAATACACACAGAGTTATAGTGGTTCGGTATTTAACACACCTACTCCACTCCCAAAATTACTTCCCCATGTAATTTTGACTTTCTATTATATTCAAGGTTTTCACAGGCTAATCTCAATAACCTCTTACAGTTTTTGTGATTTTCACAGGCTATCATAGCTAACCTTAAGGGCCTGTTTATATTCATGTAAGTTGGCTAACAGGTTGTGTTTGGGGAGAAAATTCACATGTAAGTAACTTATAGCCTGTAAGTCACTTACAAGCAAATATACCAAAAACTACAGGGGAATAGGGGTGAGAAGTCACTTCCCTGTAAGCCACTCACAGACTCAATAGTTAGATGATTAAAAAAAGGGAAAAATGGAGAAACACAACAACCCACCAACCACCATTAATAGTCAAGCTTCAAATAATGAAGAAGAAGCACCAGCCATTGAAGAAACTCAAGCAAGCCTTGCAGCAGTGCAACTAATGCACATCCTACAACACTATTACTGCAGCAAATCTTCATTTTCACACCAACAATTGCCATTTATCACACTAACAACCGCCATTTATCAGCTTTTTTAAAGAGGGAAATGAAGATTCTCTCTCTCTCTCTCTCTCTCTCTCTCTCTCTCTCTCTGTGTGTGTGTGTAACTACCGCCCTCCCTCTCTCCTTCTCCCCCAAAACTATAGGGTTTTATTTCCCAACTGATGATCGCAAGCTCCCTCCATTTTTTTTCTTTGAAAACGGGAGTGGAATAGGTATTATTCAGGGAAGCTAATTGCGTATTGAATAACTCAATACACTAAGCGTACTGAGTAAACTCGATGGGATCCATCATGATTTTTGTACATGATCTACCCCGTCCATCCATTTTAACAGTTAATTTCAAGTCATAATTCAAAAAATTAGCTATATCCAAAGATCAAGTGGACCACACCACAGGAAATAGTACGAATTGAGTGTCTACCGTTGAAATTTTCTGGGTGGGCCACAGAAGTTTTGGATCAAGTTGATATTTTTGTTTTCCCTTCATCCAGGTGTTTGTGATCTTATGAACATGTTGGATTACGAATAAAGATCATTGTGGGCACTATAAAGGTTTCAACAGTCAGAATCATTATTTCCATAGTTTCCTGTGGTATGGTCCACTTGAGCTTTGGTTATGCTTAAATTTCTAGCTCTACATATACAATTAGATGGAAAAATATATGGACAGATTGGATAAACTGCATACATTCATGGTAGGCCCCACTGAGTTTACTTAGTACGATAAAAGCGTACTGAGTAACTCATTGTGCAATCTGATTTCGTTACTTGGGTAACACTTTAATGAGTGTTACCCCTGCCATGAGGCCCACCTTGATGATGTGTTATATATCCACTCCGTCCATCTGTTTCTCCAGCTCATTTTAGGACGTGGTCCTAAAAATTAAGTAGATCTAAATCTCATGTGTACCCACTACAGAAAATAGTTGAGATTAGTTTAAAGGAGGCATGGGTTGTTTGCCTGTTTTTAATGGTGTGGTCCACCTAAGATTTGGATTTGCTTAAGTTTTAGGATCTCATCCTAAAATGAGGTGGAAAAACAAATGGTCGGCCTGGATATAAAAAAGTATATTAAGGTGGGCTGCGCATGGATTCTTAGATTCTTTTAATGCATTTATTTTTAATATATTAAGCATAATTTTGATAGTGAGTGAAAATTGCATGCATTTTTTTATTTTTATTGTGTCCATAATATTGTTATTATTATTATTTTTTTAGTTATATATGTTTGAGAATTTTATATGAACCATTTATGCTTAGTGGTATAAACATTGATATCACATAATGGGCCTCACCTTGAATGGTTAGTATTCTTCCACCAATGAGATTTTTGGTGCCCTCATCTAATGGATCCACTTGAGGAGCAAAATGCCTTTATTTTTTTATATCAAAAGATCTCAATAATGTGGCCCAAACGTTGAACTAATCAGATGATCAGATAACCATTGGTATATTGCTACATTAAATTCAATGGCAAATGCTGAACTAATCAGCCTATAAATGTATAAGAACTATCCATATAGATAATTTTGTTTAGATTCTATGGCATTGGCATTATCTATATAGACCGTCAATTAGGTTCAATGCACTTGTGCTGCCTTAAGATCTAATGCACTCTACATATTAGATAACAAAGACTTAATAATTATTCAGATCTCTCATACCTTTATTGCTTGATTAAATTATGCAATTTTATTTGGTTTTTATATTTCTTAGCTTAATAATTCATTGATTTTTAGATCTATTTATGAAATGGATTCGAATTCTGGGATGGATTTTTATATGATGTCTACAATAACTACGACTTATGCATTAATGACTATTTGGCTTTATAAAAATAATATGTTAGAAGAATCACAACAACATCAACGAAACTAGACAGGCGCACAGGCTGTGAATGTGATTATTAATGGATCAGGGTTAACATGCTTCAACTACATTCGTATACATAAATATGCTTTCTTTCACCTTCGCGACATGATACAAGAAAAGAGTAACTTGCGAGGCACATTTGAAGTATTACTAGAAGAAGAGTTAGTAATTTTTCTTCATATAATTAGACATAACATTAAGAACCATGCTATGTAGCATCATTTTAACCATTATGGAAAAATAGTTAGTTGTCACTTTAACAGAATACTTAATGCAATTGTACTTTTACAACACGATATTATAAAACCACTAAAAAATGGTGTATCACCTGAAATAATGAATAGTACAAGGTTTTTTCTATACTTTAAGGATTGTATTGGAGTAATAAACTGCTCACATATTCTAGCAATGATCAGTATAAAGGAGCAAACCAAGTGGCATAATAAAAAATGATTTATTTTTCAAAATATTTTAGCAAGCTACTCTTTTGATTAACATTTTAATATGTACCGACAGGGTGGAAGGGATTGGAATCAAATTCACAAATACTAATAGACGCTCTTAAACTGATAACACAAATTGATAACACAATAGTGACTAATCTAAGTAGACTTATAGATATGTATTTATTTATTTATTAATAAGTATATTAAATTTAAATGACTTTCACGCTGTGTTTTTTATAGGCAAATATTACTTAGTATATGTTGATTTTGCGAATGCACTTAGTTTTTTAGCACCATTTCATGGAGTTTTGTATCATCAAAAAGAATTTAGACAAGGTTGTCAACTTAGGACAAATGAAAGATTTGTTTAATCTTCGTCATTCTTCATTGTGGAATGCTATAGAATATACTTTTGGAGTATTAAAGGCACGATTTTTCATATTGAAGAGTGTTTCATGTTATCCTTTAAATATACAAGTCAATATAGTTGATGCATGTTGTATTTTACATAATCATATTATCAATGAGAAACGTGATAAAGAACCTGATTTTTAGAATAACAATGATAATGGTGATGACGAATATGAAAGTGAAGTGTGTGAAGAAGAAGGTAATGAGAGAAAAATCAAGAGTATTGAGGAGGAGAATAAACGTAACTTGTGAAACGAATCTATGGTTGTTATGAGGGAAAAAATGGAAAATTTTTGACTTGCTCTTATGTCAGCTATGTGGGAATCATATAAGTCAAAACAGAACATCAATTAGTTATTTTTGAAAAATAAATTTTGAGAACGCAGATGCTGATAAAAAGATTATTACTTAACATATGAATGCAATATTTAATTATTGCAATTTAGATAATATGTCTGCATATATTTGCACTTACTTCTAATATATCTTATGTAGCTTTATAAATTTATAATGTTTAAATGTATAATATTTTAAGGTATGTCACAAAATGTAAAGGCAAGCAGCAGTAGACGAAATGCACAAGTTAATTGAACTTCATACATGGATGAATGTTTAGCAAATACCTTAGTTGATGAAGTATCGTTGGGAGAAAAAATCTGACAATGCTTTTCAAAAAGCTAGTATGCATAAAATAGTAAAAATAGTTGTGAAGACATTTTATGTGCAAGTGGATGGCAAAAAGTGCAAGAATTAGTTACAAATGCTTAAAAAGAAATATAACTTAATGAAGCTTGCACTTAGCAAAAGTGGTTTCAATTGGGATAAAGAAATGAATTATGTTACTATATAGCCAGACGTTTGGAATGAATTCATTAAGGTGAAGTTCATTCAAAACTTGAAACCATTCATATACGGTGAAAACTAACTAAATTCTTTTTTTATAGAAAAATCCTTAAGCTGTTCATATAAAAAATAAGTCATTCACACTACTAACTCAGTATGATATAATATACGAGGACGATTTTGCTACAGGAATGGAGCACGAAGTATAGCCGATCTTGAGGAAGAAGTCTTCCATTCATCTTATTATATAGATGACATCACATTGTCCCCATACCCCTCTAAATCATATATACCATTTACATCACCCGATGATGCATATTCTAATAAAACACAACTTCAATATTAATATGACAGAGGAAATGGTCAAAGGAATGTGAGAACCTACGCTCCAAGGGCACTAAAGAAGAAGAATAAGAATGTCTCTTCCACATCAACAATTATTGAAAAATTTGAAAGCATTTATGAAATAATGGATGAATATGTTTCATCAAAAATAAAACAGTGAGTTGGAGAATATGACAACCATTGATTCTGACATAATGTATAGGGCCTACACATTCATTGTGGAAAGATCGCAATTTGCTTCCACTTTCCTAGATCATGTAAGTCTTATCCGAAGGAATGAATGGTTAGAGAGGATGATTCCCAAGTGAAAAGTTTTAAATGTACTTTTTATAGTTAAAGAAGACATTGTTAATGTACTTTGATTATTAGATATCTTCTCAATGTTTAAATTGAGTTATTACTCCATATTATAGATATTTTGAATTCGTGGGCCCATTTTTATGACTCACTTGATGATTAGTTTAGCCTAAGAATTAGGTCAAATATTTATCTTGATGTGTTTAACGAATAATATATTTGATCCCATATGTTTTTATATGATCATAACATTTTAAAATAATTCCCTAATTCAAGCTCTACTCGGTGTGAATATATAGCTTTTTACATGTAACTTACAGATTATCCAAACAGAAAAATTAACTTACTAGTAAGTGACTTACAACTTACATCCAAATAGATTACATGTAAGTAACTTTTACCTATAAGTGAAGTGACTTATAAGTAAGTCACTTACAACTTAAAAGAACTTATAGGTATCCAAACAAGCCCTAAGTGATTTTCAGGGGCTTATCACTCCTCAACTCGATGAGATTTTCGGGTAATCTCAATTAATTCAAATTGAAAGTAATTTATCAAAATTAAAAACTTATCTTCTTGAAGACGCGAGTCGAAGCGAAGATATCGATGAAGCCTTTAAAGTTGAAGCTTCAGTAGATGCAACAATCCTTTCTTTTCTTAGATGAAGATAAACCAATGTATGAACAACTAAGAAGGATCTAGGGATATATTATTTTTCAAAGAAGAAACCCTAAAAGTTGTCCTCTCTAATTGACTTTAACACTACTTGAAAAGAAAATTAAATAAGTTACAAAAATAATATAAGAATGATAATTAAAATAACTTGAAAAAGAATAAGATTTCTCTCTTTTGTTTTTATAACCTTTTATTTCTTTTTTCGTGTTTTGAAATAGTGAGAAATTATCTCTATTTATATCAAAAGATCTAGATCTTCAGTCAACCTAAGAATCCATTCGGCTGGCTGAATTTCCATGATTCGGTTTCAATGGCTAGATGATTTCATGGGATCTTATTTTGAAACAAACTTATGCTGGCCCGAGCCAAACTTCAACCAGCCTGAGATACCTTTGGCTGGCCGGAGATTAGATTTGATTGGCTTAATATTCCGGGAATTCAAAATCAAGCATTGTTGGAAACTTGTCCTAAGTTCATCTCAAGCTAATCCAAGTTGGTTTGGCTAGCCAAAGACAGGGTTGGGTTGGCCGAACATCCTTAAATTTTCATGTAAAAATGCTCTAAGTTAAATCTTAAAAAACCACTAAGATGTATTTTTACCTAGGGTATTTCCTAAGGTCTTCTTTACCTATAGGTTGGCATACACATAATTCTACTCTTAAAATCTTTTCGAGCCTTGTAATCTTGATCTTTAAATGTTGAGTCATGCTCTAGTCTTGAAATGTTTGAAGTGAGTTGAAGTTCCGTACACTATATATTTTGTCTACGAAATTTAACAACCTACTTGTGTGCTTAAAACATTAGCACTTACAGAAGGATCGGATCTTAATAAACATATTATCGCGTTCAATCAACTAATTTTTAAGTTGACGAGTGTGGAGGTGAAGATTGACGAAGTAGATTGAGTCGTAATCCTATTAAATTCTCTTCCAATTCATACAATAGTCTCGTAAACACTATGTGCCACGGTAGAGAGACCATTGACGTTAAAACTGTTATCTTAAACCTTCATTTGAAGTAGTTGAGAAAGGAGAGTGGTGGAGTTCCTCTACAGATGCATTGGTTGCTAGGGGAAGAGGTTTTGAGAGGGAGAAGGGAAATTCATGGTTTAGGTCTAAGTCTAAGGGCAAAGGGAAGAGAAAGTGCTAGAACTGTGGAGTGATAGGGCATATAAAGAAGGATTATCAAAATTCTAAAGCCCATAAAGTAGAAAATCAGATGAGTCGTTGAAAGAGCCAACAAAATAGAATTCAGTGAGAAAGCGAATGATAACGTATTGATCATATCCAAATCTAGATATCTCAGTAACGAGTGGATTTTCAATTTAGGGGCTTCGTATCACATGACCTCTCATTGAAATTTGTTCACCAATTATAGTGAGTACGATGGTGGCTAGGTGTTTATTGGCAATGACATTACCTGTAAGATTGTTGGGATTAAATTGGTGCACATCAAGATATTTAATGGGATGGAGTAAATTCTGACGAATGTGAGACATGTTCTTGATCTAAGGAAAAATCCGATATCTCTGGGTACTCTTGAGGCACTTAGATGTAAGTTCACAAAGTTTGATGTGTTATGAAGGTTTCAAAGGGGCATACATTGTTATAAAAGCATAACAGCGCGATAACCTTTACAAGATGATCGGGAATACTGAAACAGGTGAAGTTGCAACATCTGTAACAGAGTCCAAATTGGCACGTTTGTAGCATGTGCACCTAGGCTACATGAGCGAGTGCAGTATGAACGTATTTTTTTATTATTATTTGATTTCTGCATTTAAAAGTTTTGATTTTAATATATGTGAGGCCAGAAATCATGATTATCTTTTTTAAAAAAAAAACATAAGTAAAGGTGTGTTAGATTATGTACATTCAAATGTATGCGGGTCGTCTCTCATGGTTCCTAGGGAAGGATTGTCATTATTTGTCACATTCATTAACAATTTCTCTAGAATTAGGTGGGTTTATTTTTTAAAAAATAAATCTAATATTTTTGCTACCTTCAAGATGTGAAGGATGATGATAGAAAAACGGTCAAGATGAAAGTTAAAAGTATCGAGGATCAACGATGGTGGAGAATTCCATTCAAAGGAATTCAATCGGTTTTATAAAGATGAAGGAATCGTAAGACACAATACAATAAGGCATAACTAAAGTAGAATGGTGTGACAGAATGAATGAATTGGACCCTCTTGAAGAAAGCCTGAAGCATGTTGAGCAACATTGCATCGGGTAAAGAACTATTCACCGAGGTCATTAATATGGCTTTGTTACTTAGTGGATCAGTCCTCATTTACGTCCATTTGTTGTAAAATTTCAGAGGAAGTGTAGAGTGATCATGATGTAGATTACTTAGGGCGGCGAGTATTTGGTTATGCTACTTACTCTCATGCACCATTAGTTGAGAGATAAGCTAGACCAAAGGGTGAAGAAGTGTATCTTTGTGTACTATAGCGATAGTGTGAAGGGATACAGGTCGTATGACCGGGTCACAAGGAAGATCACGATGAACCATGACGTCAGGTTTGATGAGGATCCCTAATTTCGCAAGGATGAACACAAAGAAACGTAAAAGTAAGTAGCAATTGACATTGAAATCGAAAAAGGTGAGATACAGTTAAAAGGCGAGCCACAGGAAGACGTACAAGAGTAAGTGAAGCAGCCACCTGTGAGGAGAAATCCACCAAGAGATCGTAGATTACCAACGAAATACAAAAATGATTCGAATATTGTATTCACTCTAATTACAGATAAGGGGGATCCATCTACCTTCTATGAAGCATTGGATGACACAGATACTGAGAAGTTAATAGCGGCGATGCTTAACAAGATAAGTTCTTTGTACAAGAATGAGATGTGGGAATTAGTGGAGCTTCTCATTGGGCGTAAAGCGATCGGTTGCAGGAGGATCTATCAGAAAAAATATGATAAATACAATGCCAGATTGGTTGTGAAGGCTTATACGCAGAATGAGGGTGTCTACTTTAGCGAGATTTTTATACTGGTTGCCAAACAGGCATCTATTAGATTTACGTTAACTTTAGTTGCCCAATTCAATCTGGAACTAAATTAAAAGATGTGAAAACTGCTATCTTATATGAGGAACTAGAGGAGCAAATTTGGATGAAGCAATAAGAGGGGTTCGAGATACAGAGGTTAGAGAATAAAGTATGCATGTTGAGGAGGTCATTGTACGGCCTGAAACAGTTGTCTACACAAAAGTATAAAAGATTTAATACTTTTATTGTGAGTTAGCGGTTTATCAAAAGTGAATATAATCATTGTGTCTACTTTAAGGCACTAACTGATGAAGAATTCATTGTTCAGGTATTATATGTTGATGACATGTTTATCGTCAGCCATAACATGCCTAAGATCAATAAATTGAAGGCTCAACTCCCTAGTTCCAACACATCACTAGGGAGCTTTCGAAATTGTAACACCCTAAAAATCAGGGGTCGAGCAGGAGCCCAACTCCCTAGTTCCAACACATCACTTATGCAACATAGATAATGATGATTAAATGTTGTCTATATTAGTGCCTTAAATATGAGTAGGATTATACCAAAACAACCTATCATATTCCAGGGATAATTTAAATTTCGCAAGCGAAAGATTGTGACATGTATAAAAACTGTATAGGAGTAATAGTAAGTCCTCAGAGTATGATTATCACTGGGTTAAACAATTACAAGTATAGTTCCAAAAGGTACAACATAAGAAAGTGTAATGTTTTCTATCTGAAACCCTGTAGCCCCGTCAGTGCAACTCCAGGTCTACATAGACCCGCTAGAGAGTTGCATATATGAGAACTCCTCATCATCGTAATAGTCTGGCTCTGCCTCATAAGCATCACCATCACTTGCATCTATAATAGAGTCTAGTTAGTGTTTAAACACTGTCTTAGAACGTGGGAGTGAGTGATCAACTCAGTGGAGCTATAAAGCAAAGGTTAACATGTGATCAATTTAATCAAGTAGTAATGATAAAGCAATAAAATCAAGCATCTCTAAGTACTCTAGTTAATGTAATCATGATATATATTAATGATGCATTCCCTCACCTGCACTCCTCCTGTGACAACATCTAACAATCATGGCATGCAACACTCCCACTATGCTCTACACCGATGCCAACAGCACATGTAGTGCGATGTTATGAGCGTGATTACCAAGTTCTTATTAGTCCTTTTCATATAGTAGGATCGAAAATCTAAGGTACTCCCTTATATCATTTTCCAAACAATGATCCATTATAGGGTCGTCAGTCCTAGCCAATCTTATACGATATTACGGTTCCAGGTCGCTATAGAGGGCTCGTCACCTCAATGCAGGCCTATCTTATACTCTAGTTGTTGCGAAAAGGCTCGTCACCTCAGTGCAGTTTCAGAGTATGCTTGAGGTTACTACGAATGACTCGTCACCTAGTCATAGGTCGACAGCTTGAATGCATTATCTCATACTATTGTATTCGACTCACGAGTCTGGGTTGGTCACTGGTCACTACAGGTGGGATGTTCACCTCATCATAGGCCGACAGCTCGACCACGATATCCCATACCACCATGTCCGGCTCATGAGTCTTAGCAAATCGAGGAACCAAGGTTAACGGGTTTTCACTAGTGAGTTTAGTACCCTGCATTCAAGCATCTATACATGGTGAACATACATTAGGTCAATCGGGTTACTTGACAAGCTCGACTGGTATGAGTATACGTCGAGCTGATCGACATGGAGCACGTAAACACTCCACGTGGCCTAGCCATTATCGACTAACAACGTACGACTCGGATTTATCGAGCTTGTCTGTTGTAGCTAAACAGTTCGGCCACCGATCTCATACCATTACTGATTGCCTGGACTACGTCGTAGCCCCAAACACATTCCAAGCAATAATATACATATGTGGTAGCCACAGATAGCATGTGAGAACTGAAATAAAACATAAATCTCACTTTAAGAAAATCGACAAAACACAAACTACACATGTACCGTAACTAAACATTTCATCCTTAATTCACATAGTAATACGATAAGTTATATAAAATGATTCTATAACTATAGATAAAGGAGTTGAGAATCTCATCTCGACATTCTCATTACATACAATTAAACCGAAATTTTCACATTCAGGCATTTTATCAAACACTTAGGCTACACATATCATATACATGTAGTTAGGTAGTTATAACAGGTATTATAGCAAATCCCTTTACACGGGTTTCACAATACGTACAACAATCATGTATGGTTAGTCAATAATCATGAAAAGTATAAATCATAATTTCATAGTCATTCAGACATTTCAACATACACATGGAATGCATTTTTAAAATCAACCTATTTTATATATATGAGTAATAGACAGGAAACATCAAAACTAGGCACGTGTGGCAGCAATCAAGTCAGTCATAAATCATTATTGACATTGAGAGCTTTGAAAACCATAACCCAAACATCTATAGTACGCACCTTTCACCGGTAGACTCGTAACGAGTTTAGTTTGAACACGACGTATCTGTCTACGACAACAGGATAACCTACAGCATAAATAGGTTAGCTATTTCATCCTTTACTCTACTCAAATCCCTAAAACTAATTAGGGTTAGGATTTCTTACCCAAGTACGGAACCGAAATCGTTGGTATAACGATACGGATGCGGTAGCTAAGTGCATGGAAAGGTGGGATCGAATCCCAAGCACATATCTAACTCTCTCTCTCTCTCTCTCACTTTCTCTCTATTTCCTTCTCTTTCTTCTCTTCTCTCTCCTAGGGTTTTAGAAACTTCATATAGCAAGGGAGAGAGGCGGTTTAAGACCCTTATATAGGCCCAGAACTGATGGGAATGGCCCCAGGGCCATGATATACTTAGGTTATAGCCAAATACGGGTTGTTTCGGTCCAACAGAAATGTTCTGGAGGCCCCTTTTCTACATGTGGTCAGACTTAAGCTCCCTGACATCAGATCTAGGTCAAGCTAAGTTTTCGGTCAGATCAGATTCGCAAATCTACCGCGGAAGACCAGTTTCAGTTCAACGGTCATCGGTGCTCGATCAGGGTATAAGTACTCTGACATGTGTTAGAAATTTCTGCTGATTCGAGAGTATAATTGGCTCGAAATCTAATGGTCTGAATCCTTAGATTTGGCCTATAAGTGAACCGACTCAATTCACTTAAGTTTCAGTTCATTTCCTAAAGATATTCACGTTTCTCACACACTTCGGTCCAGGCTCAAGCTGTGCGTTTCTGGGTACTATTAGGACTTGATTTCTGAGGTGGTTGTCAAGTCCAGCAAGGCGGTTGTAACCGTAAAGCTTCGGGGTAATCGGACTTTTGACGTGCGGTCCAGGTTCGATACGGAGTTTTGTGATGCTCCCAAGAACAATTGGGTTTTGAGATGGATCCTAAGTTTTTAGGTAATATAGCGTTAGTAATCCTGTAGATTTTGGGTCTTATAGATTATATTTAAAGTGATTAGGGTTAAGGTAATCTAGTTTAGCACTGGTTAATTCTCGCTTTATTTCTAAAGGATTTGATCTTTAGTGATTTGTGCCTAAGGTGGTACTCAGATCTTTGTACTGATTTTTTCGAGACGTTTCAATCTACCCCCCTTAAAGAAAATTTTCATCCTTGAAATTAATACCTTTTCGTACTCCTCGAGAATCTGAGGGTAGTTCTTATGGACCTCGGCTTCGGTCTCCCAAGTAGCCTCCTCTTCCGTGTGATGTGTCCACAGTACCTTCACAAGCGTGATTACTTTACTGCAAAGTACTTGTTCCTTCCTATCCAGGACACGCATCGGACGCAGTACATATGTAGCATCCTCACTCAACTGCACCTGCTCCCATCTGATAATGTGTGAAGGATCAGGGACATATTTCTTCAGCTTAGATACATGAAATACGTTGTGCACACCTGCGAGTGGTGTGGGCAAAGCCAAGCGGTACGCTACCACCCCCACTCGATCCAGTATCTGGAATGGACCAATAAATCTAGGCATAAGCTTCCCCTTCTTCCCAAACTGAAGGACTCCCTTCATAGGAGAAACTCGAAGGAATACATGGTCTCCAACCTCAAACTCTAACGGTCACCGCCTCGTATCGGCGTAGCTCTTCTGACTGCTCTGTGTTGTCAGAAGTCAACGCCTAATAATGTCGATTTTCTCTGAGGTCGCCTAAACCAACTCTGAGCCAATCAGACTCTTCTCACCAACCTCTGCCCAGTAATGCGGTGCTCGACAAGGACGTCCATACAAGGCCTCATATGGAGCCATGCCAACACTCCCCTGAAAACTGTTGTTATACGTGAACTCTGCATAAGGAAGACAGTCGTCCCAACTGTCCTTGAAATCTAGCACACAAGCTTGCAACATGTCTTCTAAAACCTAATTTACCCGTTCCATCTGCCCGTCAGTCTGTGGGTGGAACGTGGTACTAAACTTCTATTTCACACCCATTGCTTCATAGATACGAGTTTAGAAGATAAATGTGAATTGCATGTCTCGGTCCGACACGATCTCCAGGGGAACTCCATGCAGACGTACAATCTCCTTGATGTACAACCTGGTTAACTCGTCTGAAGAGTTCGAAACTCTGATAGGTAGAAAGTGAGCCGATTTCTTCAACCGGTCCATGATCACCCAAATGGAATCATGTCTCTTCCTCGTCTTTAGCAGCCCTGATATGAAATCCATAGAGATGAAATCCCACTTCCATTCAGCTATGGGCATGGGCTGAAGCAGTCTAGGAGGTCGGCGATGTTCAGCCTTGACCTGCTGGCACATGAGACAACGGGACACATAATCTGCTATGTGGGCCTTCATGTTGTCCCACCAGTATGACCTCTTCATATCTTAATACATCTTCATATTACTAGGATGCATCACCATCTTCGAATTATGCGCAGCCTCTAGAACCTCCTACCTCAAGACATGAAGGTTCGGGACACATAGGCGGCCACAGTAACATAAGCCTCCATCCGTACCAACTCCTCATTTTGAATCTTGACTGTCGCTCACCTGCTCTCTCATCTCAACCAACCGCTCATTGTCCTTCTGAGCCGCGATAATCCTATCATTTATAAGTGGTCGCACACGAACATGTGTGACACTCTCAAACGGTTCCTCTACCATGAGCTTCTACTTAAAACCACGCACAAACTCCACTATATTCCACTCCTCAATCATTAGCGGTGCCGCAAATGCTATCACCTTCTTACATCCCAATGCATTTGCTACCAAGTTGGCCTTACCAGGATAGTAAGAGACCTTGAACTTAAAGTCCTTCAAGGTTTTCATCCATCTCCGCTGCCTCATATTTAGGTCTCTCTGGGTGAATATGTACCTGAGGCTCTTATGGTCGCAAAAGAGCTTGAACTCCTCTCCATAGAGGTAGTGTCTCCAGATCTTCAAAGTAAAAATGATGGCCGCTAACTCTAGGTCGTGTGTAGGGTAATTTTCCTCGTGTTTTTGCAATTACCGCGATAAATAGGCAATAACCCTGTTTTTCTGCATTAGAGCACCACCCAAACCAACGCGAGATGGTCGGTGTATATTGTATACTTGACCCCTTGCTCTGGCAATACTAGCACAGGGGCAAACATCAACTTGTCCTTCAGCTCTTGAAAAGCTGCTTCTGCCTTCTCGTTCCAGGCGAACTTGAGATCCTTCCGAGTCAGCTGAGACAACGGTCTATCTATCTTGGAAAAGTATCGAATGAATTGACGATAGTAACCTGTCAGGCCCAGGAAACTTCTCACTTCAGTAATCGAACCAAGCTGCTCCTAGTCCTAAACTACAGCTACCATAGCAAGGTCCAACACTATCCCTTCCTTGGACACCACATGTCCTAGGAACTTGACTTCTTCCTTTCAGAAGTCACACTTCTTGTACTTTACAAATAACTGGTTCTTTCTGAGAGTATCGAAAACTTCTCGTAAGTGTTTCTCATGCTCCTCCCGACTCTTGGAGTATATCAGGATATCATCTATAAATACGATGACAAATCGGTACAAATACGACTGAAACACCCTGTTCATCAGGTCCATGAATACGACCAGTGCATTCGTGAGTCCAAACGACATCACTAAGAACTCGTAGTGCCCAAAATTGGTCCTGAAAGCTGTCTTTTGCACGTCTTCATTCCTGACGCGCAACTGGTGATACCCTGACTGTAAGTCAAACTTCGAGAAATGTTGTGCCCCCTTCAACTCATCAAATAGATCATCTATCCTAGGCAAAGGGTACTTATTCTTTACTATCACCTGGTACAGCCTGCGATAATCAATACACAATCGCAGTGACCCGTCCTTCTTCTTTACAAACAATACGGGTGCTCCCCAATGAGACACACTAGGCCGTATAAAGCCTATATCCAATAGATCATCGATCTGTTTCCTCAACTCCTCCATCTCACATGGAGCCATGCGATAGGTCGGAAGAGATATAGGTGTCACACTAGGCATTAGATCGATGGTGAAATCGATTTTGCTTTGAGGGGGTAACCTAGGTATCTTTCTTAATACATCTGAAAACTCCTGGACTATAGGGGTGTCCTCGAGTGCCGGACCACGAACATCCTCTAGCAAGGAAGTGTAACAACTGATGTGATAGGGCCAACTGACCTGCACTGGGAATGTAAAGGTCGTACCCTCTGGTCCACAGGCTGTCACCACTCTAATATTACAATTGATCTCTGCCTTCATCTCCACAAGCCAGTCCATATCGAGAATGACGCCATAATGATGCAACGGGGTGACAATCAAGTCACTGTTCTACTCCCTACGTCTATCAAACACCCCTTACATATCCTGGTAGTGTCTGAGAAAATTCTCATGGCTGTAAGGATTCTCCAACCATAGGACTAGTTTCTAACCCTAGTCACTTGACTACTGCACATGATATAATAGAGATAGTGGACCCAGTTTCCACCAATAAGAAGACTGGTGTACCTTGAATATGCGTAGTGACGTCAAAAGTGAAAGGTAGCGTGGTCGCTGTCTCGGATGCCTTAGCTGCAAGTGAGTGCACACAAGCCTGCTACTGACGGTTCTGCTATGGTACCATAGGCCGTTGAGGAAACCTGAATTTATGTGCAGGCAACCGAAATGATGGATGTGTTGGTGCGGACCACAGAGTTGGAGCTGTAATCATTTGAGGAAACTGTCGGTTGATCCTCTAAGGCGGCAAGAAGTCATTGTCCCTCATCTTGGTAAAGCAAGAAGTATTTGTATGGCCCACATGCTTACAATATGTGCACCACACATCGGGTCGCCTCATAGGGGCTAATAGAGCAGCGATCCTAGGACGCGAGTCTGTGCAGGGCCTCTTACTGAGGAACGGCCTACTCGGTAGATCTGGTCGAGGCCTCTGACCCATGGGTGCACGTGAGCGAGATAAACGATCCCCACCTTGTTTCGCTCGTAAGGACATGTTTACTAGCTTAGCATAAGTGAGTATGCTAGCACAACACATCTTCGAGCGAATCTCAGGTCGCAAACCCTCAAAGAAGCACTGCATCCTCATCGGCTGATCGGCAAGAATCAAAGGAGCATACCTGGATAGCTCCATAAACTTATTCTCGTACTCAGCAACTGTCATTCCTCCCCGACGGAGGTGAAGGAACTCATTCTCTTTCTCTTGCCGATACGTGAGAGGGTAATACTTCTCATGGAAGAGGGTCTCAAAAGCTTCCCACGTCCACACGTATCCGATAGTAATAGTGCAGAGAATGTTATCCCACTATAAGATGGCCTCCTTTTCAAACATATAAGTGACCAACTCCACCCGCTCTGCCTCGGTGCAGTGCAGCGGCTTTAACATCTCAGAGATGCGGTCAAGACAATACTCGGCCTCTTCGGGTCTGTGAGTACCCACAAATGTAGGAGGTCAGAAGGGCTGGAATCACTCGAAGAGGCCGCTAGCACTTGTACTGCCTATAGGTTACACAAGAGGTGCAGGTGGGAATAACCCCATGCTCTGAGTAAAGATGTCCGCCATGGTGGTCAAAAATTACTGTTGCTACTGCTACTGTTGTTGTTGCTGTTGCTGTTGTTGTTGTTGTTGTTGTTGTTGTTGTTGTTGTTGTTGCTATAATTGTTGCTGCTACATCAGTAGCATCATCTGCTCCAACCTATCAGTAGGGAGAGCAGACTAAGGCATGTGCGGCGTTGAAGGGGACGCACAGTTCTGCTCAGGAATCGATGGTGCAATAGGTGTCGACCCATTAATGGGGCCAGTGGCTGGCTGAGAGTCCGGCATAGTGTCACGAGTCGGGCCCAAGCTAGGGTCCATCTGGCTATCGCTCAGGGGAGGTGCCCCGTCAATTGAATTACTCAGTGTAAGATGTGTCATACTCCGTGTGGCCTTAGGTGACATTCCCTATATTCAACATAGGGTGCAACCCAGGTCAGATTCAATATGCTCACAAACTCAATCACAGCATTCACTCACAACCTTAAAGAAAACTTCATGCATTTCATTTACCAAAATTGTCATAATACACGAGATGCAGTATTACATGGATCGTGACAGAAGATGCATGTGAGCTAACATAAGCAGGATTTTAAACATTAAAGCACGCTAACTACTTGACCATATTACTAAGCCTAACAAGGCTATATATAGCAACAAGAAGAAAGCAAGCAATAAGACAAAATAGAAGACGACAACAGGTACAACTAGTCGTCAGAATCTGGTGACGGTGGAGTTATACTCTTATCCTGCACACATCACAGGATAGCCCTCAAAGTACAAGACACCTTCTTGAACTTCCGTTTCACGAAGGCCTTGGTCTCATCAAGCTTGGCTCTGGCCTATCCAAGTTTGGCCCGAACTTGTCCGACCTCCTGTCGCAGGGTAGCTTGGCTCTCCTCAATTCGAGCCCAGCGAGCTTCTGAAGTAGCCCGATCCATATCAGGCACCTGTGTGGCAGGAGGAGGCGCCTCATCCGGCTCTTGTGCCTCCTCTTCTTCCCTTGCCTGTCCTTCCTCCCCATCACCTCTCTCATCTTCACTACCTTCCTCACCACTTCTTTCTTCTTCATCGCCACTGTGCTCCTCACCTTCGCTCTCCTCGATCTCATCACTTCCCTCTTTAATGTCGTCGCTCTACTCCCCATGTCGGCCTTGGCGTTGCCTTTCATCAATCCCCATGCTGTTAAGCGTATTGGCACTGATAATATGGATTGGGGCGACGTCATCCATATGGAGTCGAAAGCTGTATTGGCGGGCAATCTTGCAAATCAGTCGGCCGAAAGGCAGTGCAGTGCTTTCCCTATTGGACCTTGCCACCTTGATTATTTGCATGAGGATTAAAGTGGGCAGACATATTTTGTCTCATTTTCCAACTCAAAACAATAAGTCTACCATGAACCTCATGCACTCGGTGAGGTTTTTCGCTCGGGGATACATGTTAAACGTGCATATGTTGTGGAGCAGGTGGAAGTCATTTTTCATCTTACTTGTAGCGAGGTCAGTCCCCAGCCTCCAATGCTCTTGCTGGCCACAGAGGAATCACGTGCGGAGTCTCTTTTCCTGCTCACTAGTGCAATCCTTCTCGCTAGCATGCACCAACCCCTTCTCAATACCCATGACATGATCAATGTCATCCACACCAATCGTAATATCCTGTCTTCCCAAAGGAATGAAAAACTGGAGAGGCTTCAACAGCGGGTTCCGAATGAGGGCATAGAAGGTACGCACCGTGCTCTCGCTTGCAGGCTCCTTTGCCTCGAATATGGGACCCCACCCATTATCCATGAGAAAGTCGATGATCGGGTACGTCCTAAATATCTTCTCATGACGTGTGCTTCAAACACGACCTTACGGTTGTGGAACCTACCGAGACTGATGTTCGGTAGTAAGGATCTCTCCAACGAAATCCTAGGGTCGAGGTCCCGCTTAGACCTCCGCTCTTGCTTGGCACTGGTGCTTCTTCGGCGTCGGCCCTCCTCGTAGGACAATGCAGTAGGCTTAGCCCGGGCTCATGCCATGAGAGACAAGAGCGTAGAGATGGAAAAGATGGCGGTGACTACTTTAAAGAGAGCCATGAAAAATGAGATAGGTTGGTGGGTCTTGGAATTTTGAGACACACAAGTGGGTTTTGTGTACTCAAATGGAAAGAAAAGAGGGAGATGGTGTGAAAATGAAGGAAAAAGGCGGTGTTTGGAAGATATGGAAGGAGATTTGAGAGGGATTGAAGAAGTTGGAGGGGTTTGAATCACTTGAAAGGGGGAAATAGGGAGGTAGTGATGATGAAAGAAGAAAGTTTAAAGCTTTGAAGGTGGATTTATGAGATGAAATAGAGAGAATGAGAGATTTGAGAGATTTGGGTGAGAATATGAAGTGCAAAAATGTCTCAAATGAGGGTTTTTAGAGTGGGAGGAGAGGTCCCACACGCACGTGGGGGCCCACATGGTCGGTCGGCGGGCGGGGGCCCCCGTCCGGGCGCTACCTATCCGAGCCGGGCCCCGCTAATCTGGCGAGGACCCCGTCAGGCGTTTGCCTCATTGACAATGCCTCCTCATGGGGGCGATGACAATGCCTCCTCATGGGGGCGAGGTCCACCCCCCACCCCCCCGGGTGCCAAAAACATGCCGGGTCCATTTTGGGTCCCCCCGAATTGTACGACTTGGCCCCCAACTCCGTTTTGAGTCATTTCGAGTCTCATCTCATGTACATTCGCATTTTCGAGTTGTTTGAGGTTTGAATGGGTTAAATCTTCATTTAAACCCGTCGATTGACGGTCTACAAGTGATCCGGGATCACCTTAAGTGATCACGGGTGTATATGGGCCTAATCTCAGTGGTAGATTTTGGTTAATTTCGTCGATTGGCGAAATTGGAAACCCTATGCCCGTTCCTACATTTTATCACACCCTCTTAGGTCAAAGTATATCAGTGTGCATCGTGTGACCATATCCCAGGTCCAGTTTAATCCAAATCATGCTCTGATACCAACTTGTAACACTCTAAAAATTGGGGGTCGAGCAGGAGCCCAACTCCCAAGTTCCAACACATCACTTATGCAACATATATAATGATGATTAAATGTTGTTTGTATTAATGCGTTAAACAAGAGTAGGATTATACCAAAACAACCTATCATACTCCAGGGATAATTTAAATTTCGCAAGCGAAAGACTATGATATGTATAAAAACTGTATAGGAGTAATAGTAAGTCCTCAGAGTATGATTGTCACTAGGTTAAACAATTACAAGTGTAGTTTTAAAAGGTACAAAATAAGAAAGTATAATGTTTTCTATTCGAAACCCTGTAGCCCCGTCAGCACAACTTCAGGTCTATATAAACCCACCAAAGAGTCGCATATAGAAGAACTCTTCCTCGTCATCGTAATAGTCTGACTCTTCCTCATAAGCATCGCCATCACATGCATCTACAACAGAGTCTGTCTGGTGTTTAAACACCGTCCCAGAATGTGGGAATGAGTGATCAACTCAGTGGAGCTATAGAGCAAAGGTTAATATGTGATCAATTCAATCAAACAGTAATGACAAAACAATAAAATCAAGCATCCCTAAGTACTCTGGTTAATGCAACCATGATATATATTAATGACGCATGCCCTCGCCTGCACTCCCTCTTGCGACAACATCTAACGATCATGGCGTGCAGCACTCCCACTGTGCTCTACACCGACGTCAATGGCACATGCAGTGCGATGTTATGAGCGTGATTACCTAGTTCTTATTAGTCCTTTTCATACAATAGGATTAGGTAGCTAAGGTACCTCCCTTATATCATTTCTCCAATAATAATCCATTATAGGGTTATCAGTCCTAACCAATCTCATATGATATTACCGTTCCAGGTCACTACAAAGAGCTCGTCACCTCGATGCATGCCTATCATATACTTTAGTTGCTGCGGAAAGGCTCATCACTTCAGCGCAGTATCAAAGTATGCTAAAGGTCACTACGAATGACTCGTCACCTAGTCGTAGGCCGACAACTCGAATGCAGTGTCCCATACCACCGTATTCGGCTCACGAGTCTGGGTTGCTCACTGGTCACTACGAGTGGGCTCGTCACCCAGACGTAAGTCTACAGCTCGACCACGGTGTCCCATACCACCATGTTCGGTTCATGAGTCTTAGCCAATCGAGGTACTAAGGTTAACAGGTTTTCACTAGTAAGTTTGGTACCTTAGATTCAAGCAATAGCGTTCATATATGGTGAACATACATTAGGTCAATCGGGTTACTTGACAAGCTTGACTGGTACGAGCATACGTCGAGCCGATCGACATGGAGCGCGTAAGCACTCTGCGTGGCCTAGCCACTGTCAACTAGCAGCGTACGACTCGAATTTATTGGGCATGTCTGTCGTGGCTAAATAGTTCGGCCACTGATCTCATACCATTACTGATTGCCTAGATTACGTCGTAGCCCCAAACACATTCCAGGTTATAATATACGGATGTGGTAGCCACAGATAGCATGTGAGAACTGAAATTAAACATAAATCTCACTTTAAGCAAATCGACAAAACACATACTACACATGTATCATACCTAAGCATTTCATCCTTAATTCACATAGTAGTACGATAGGTTACATAAAAGATTCTATAACCATAGATAAAGGAGTTGAGAATCTCATCTCAACATCCTCATTACATGCAATTAAACTGGCATTTTCACATTCAGGCATTTTATCAAACACTTAGGCTACACATATCATATACATGTACTTAGGTAGTTATAACAGATATTATAGCAAATCCCTTTACATGAAGTTCACAATACGTACAACAATCATGTATTATTAGTCAATAATCATGGCAAGCATAAATCATAATTCCATAGTCATTCAAACATTTCAACATACACATGAAATATATTTTTAAAATCAACCTAGTTTATATATATATATATATATATATATAT
This sequence comes from Magnolia kwangsiensis, assembly GCA_037074715.1. Lineage (NCBI taxonomy): Eukaryota > Viridiplantae > Streptophyta > Magnoliopsida > Magnoliales > Magnoliaceae > Magnolia > Magnolia kwangsiensis. The sequence continues at coordinate 105,748,139 of CM073575.1, read as the reverse complement.
ATATATATATATATATATATATATATATATATATATATATATATGTATGTATGTATGTATGTATGTATATGTGTGTGTGTGTGTATGTGTGTGTGTGTGTGTGTGTGTAATAGACAGGAAACATCAAAACTAGGCACGTGTGACAACAATCAAGTCAGTCATAAATCATTACTGACATTGAGAACCTTGAAAACCATAACCTAAACATCTATAGTCCGCACCTTTCGCCGGTAGACTCGTAATGAATTCAGTTTGAACACTACGTATCTGTTTACGGCAATAGGACAACCTACAGCATGAAATAGGTTAGCTATTTCATCCTTTACTCTACTCAAATTCCTAAAACTAATTAAGGTTAGAATTTCTTATCCAAGTATGGAACCGAAATCGCCGGTATAGCAATACGAATGTAGTAGCTAAGTGCGTGGAAAGGTGGGTTCGAATCCCAAGCACAGATCTAACTCTCTCTCTCACACACACTTTCTCTCTCTTTCCTTCTCTTTCTTCTCTTCTCTCTCCTAGGGTTTTAGAAAATTCGTATGGCAAGGGAGAGAGGGGGTTTAAGACCCTTATATAGGCCCAAAACTGATGGGAATGGCCCCGGGGCCATGGTATACTTAGGTTACAGCCAAATACGGGTCGTTTCGGTCTAACGTAGCTATTCTGGAGGCCTCTTTTCTACATACGGTCGGACTTAAGCTTCCAAACATCAGATCTAGGTCAAGCTAAGTTTTTGGTCTGATCGGGTTCGCAGATCGACCGTGGGAGACCTGTTTCAGTTCAACGGTCACCGGTCCTCGATTAGGGTCACAAGTACTCTGACATGTGCTAGAAATTTCCCCTGATCTGAGGGTGTAATTGGGTTGAAATCTAACGGTCTAAATCCTTAGATTCGGCCTGCAAGCGAACCGACTCAATTCACTTAAGTTTCAGTTCATTTCCTAAAGATATCCACGTTTCTCACACACTTCGCTCTGGGCTCAAGTTGTGCGTTTCTGGGTACTATTAGGACTTAATTTCTGAGGTGGTTGTCAAGTCCAGCAAGGCGGTCATAACCGTATAGCTTCGGGGTAATCGGACTTTCGACGTGTGGTCCAGGTTCGATACAGAGTTTCATAATGCTCCCGAGAGTATCTAGGTTTTGAGATGCATCCTAAGTTTTTAAGTAATGTAGCGTTAGCGATCCTGTAGATTTTGGGTCTTACAGATCGTATTTAAAGTGATTAGGGCTAATTTCACAGGTAATCTAGTTTAACACTAGTTAATTCTCACTTAATTTCTAAAATATTTGATCTTTAGTGATTTCTGCCTAAGGTGGTACTCGGGTCTTTGTATGAATTTTTCTCAGATGTTACAAAAATGAAAAGATCTAGGGGCTGTAAAGAGGATTCTTGGCATTGATATATACAAAGATAGGGAGAAGAGCTAATAACAATTGTGTCAAGTAGAATACCTTGAGAAGTGTTGATCAAGTTTGGGATGGATAAGTCTAAACCAGTTAGCACACCTTATACTGCTCACTTTCGACTTTTTCAAAGCAATGTCCCACTATATATGTAGAAAAGCAGTTTTTGTCTCATGTGCCTCGCTCGAGCACAGTTGACGGTTTGATGTATGTCATTGTATTTACGAGACCAGATTTTTCGCATGCAAACATATTGTTAGCAGATACATGTCAAACCCCAGTAAGTAATGTTTACACCCCAAGTATAGGGTTGCGATGTAGTAATAATCTCGGTAAGATTGAGGTCGAATCCATAGGGACTAAACCTTGTACGTATTCTGAAAGTAACCAGAACTAGAACTAAAATAAGATGTAATCTAAATCAGAAGGAATTAAAAGAAGAATTGTGAATTATTAACTATAACTTGGAAAATTCAAAGGTAAGAAACTAGGGATTTCAAGGTTCCACTTGTAAAGATCAAGGAAATCTATGCTTGATTCATAAACGCAACTGGATTCAGAGTTCCATCTTCATCCACTTGGAAGATATTTCATTAAAATCCTAATCTGAACTTCCTTTGATCCAGTTTTCAAGAGAAGATAGGTATGAGAATTAGAATTGATTCCATCATAAAATCATGCCCATGAGACAAATCAAACAACATAATTTAGTCAATCCACGTCCAATCTAAGGGATGTATGAATGTTAGGAAGGATTCCGTCATCCAACTATGCCCAAGAGACAATGGTGAACAATAGGGTTCCCAAATTCACAAACTCTATAATGCTAAAAACATGCTCAAAGCTATCGCAGATCCATTGTAATTTAAGTCACAATAAACTATTAAAAACTGAAAGCATTCCTTAATATCAAACTATAATCAAAAGAAAGTTCAACTAAAGTATGAATCAAAGCATAGAAAACCATCCATCGTGCTACAAGCTTCACCTCTTAACCCTAACTAAGAGGTTTAGCCAACCATAGACATGATTAGGCTAAAGACTCTTAAAGAAAATAACATCAAAGAGATAAAAAACTAAAGAAGAAAAGGGAAGAACTCTTTGGGCGGCTCACTTTCCAGGATTGCCTCCACGCCTTCCCACGGTATAGCCCAAAGATCCTTGATGCGTCTGATGGATGCCCCACTCTCTCTCTCTCTCACGTCTCCTTTTATAAAGGAGTAAGGTTGGTTGGCCCTGTGTAAGTCGACCAGAGGTTTTGCGTAAGAACATACGCAGCAACAGTCGTGCGCAAGAAGACAATGCGAAACTACTTGCGCTTGGAAAACGGTGAGCGGTCTTTACTAGAAATCTTTCTAAAAAATCTTCTTTGGGACAGTCGTGGCCGCCCTGAGCTCTACTTGAATGGTCCAGATCGTGGATCCAACCATCGCCATGGACGCATAATCGATCGTAAAAATCAACAGCGTCCGGCCGTCTTTACGCAAGCCTTTTCGCATGTAATTGTGCTGCAATGCTCGGTGGGACCCACAATGATGTTTTTGGTGGAATCCACCCCGTCCATTGAATTTCTGACGAAAAACTAGTTGTGAATGAGTGGTTTTAATCGAGTTTTGGTGCAGTCCACTGTGTAAAATCAATTCGTCATCCATCCTGTGTTTTCTGACGATCCACGTGCGGACACATGCATAGACTAAAAGGAAAGCATGACTGGGGTCATCTCCACCCCTTGAATTGATTGAATGGGTCAGATCATCCAATGGAATGATGGGTGGGGCCCACTATCAAAACCTAATCAGCTCGGGTGCGTCCGCTGGGCGTTTTGCGTGAGAAGGGCACTGTTTAGATGTTTTGTTCAAAAAATAGGTGGGGCCCACTTCTAATGACATTCTTGGAGATCTACTCAGCTGATGGGTCAAAGTATGAAGTAAATCCAAACTCTATGTAGGCCACACCATCCACCTATGATGAGGCACTACCCATCATTAAAGCAAACCTCTGTTCTCCCTTACGTGCATGCATATGGAGTTTTGTTTATTTACGAATTTGTCACTCTCCCTTTTCGAAATTTCTGTCGTTCGTTTCTCCATATTGCACCGTACAAATGAGAGAAAATTTTACCTGTACTTGTTATTTTTTACGCTCTTTCTAACACCTAAGTTTGAGCCTTGATCACTTATGGATTACCAAGATGCTCTTTAATGGGTAACGCCCTCTAATTTCTCCGTTGGACCACTTCCACAAATATCTAATGGCTGAAATTTGACACGTACGGTTAATTTATGGTCCTCAGGCATATATAAAGTTTCAAGCCAAATGGATGGTGAGAACCTTGTGATCTTGCATTCTAAACGACTTATAGGCTCGTTTAAATCTAATCACTTGATTTTCTCGGATGTTTGGCGTGTAAATTCTTCGATCTCGATCCCCTGTGGTCTGTCCTTTGCCTTGGTGATTTATGAGCGTGAAATCCATGCTTTTAGTACCTTTTTTCAGTCCAAGCTCCTAAATTCACCTTGCAACACAAACACGATTAAAATAGGCCGTTAAACAATATCACGTTTGTAAAATCAGGTACTAACTGGGGAGTAATATGCAATATTTGACCCCTAATAAGCAACATTAAGAGAGTGAAATGGACACTTCAATATCTACAAGATACAAAGGACTATGTCTTGACATTTGAAAAATCAAAGGACAAACTTGTAGGCTTTATGAATTCAAATTACATGGGAACGTGGACAACAGAAGGTCGACTTTCATATACTCGTTTGTACTAGTGGGTGGAACGATTAGTTGAATGTCGAAGCTTCAGTATAGGTTGCTCTTTCTACAACTGAAGCTAAGTATATGGCAGTGACATAGGTATTTAAAGAAGGTATTTGGGTTGAGAGGAATGATGAATGAGTTGGGCTTCGGCCTTCAGTAGGAGGTCATGCCGGCTAATTATAATAGTAAAAGCGCAATTAATTTCTCAAAGAATTTGGTATATTATTCGCGTACTAGCATATTAATGTACATCATCATTTTATTCAATAAGTTCTTAAGGAAGCGGTGTTACTCTTGAGAAGATCCACACGAGTGTAAATTCGGCCAATATGCTTACAAAGATGGTTCCCAGAGAGAAGTTCAATTATGTTTAACTTTTTTGGACTTGACAAAGGTTTGATAAAGATGGAGCGTAAACGAGCAACGACGATGATGAAGCTGTGATGGAAACAATATTTAGAGATGAAATTTGGAGCTGTGGATCATGATAATTGAAGACATGGTGGAGATTGTTGTCTGGATATCTTCAATCTATACAGAAACAAGAGATTTTAATCATTCGAACAGGTTGCTCGATCAATCGAGTGACCCCAACTAAACAGATTGATCTTTGGATAACTTTGGACAGGTTTGATCGATCGAACTTGGAGGGTCAATCGATTAACATAATTCAGAAAAAATCATGTTAAGTCTCTGGACACTTTTGAGCATGTTTGATTGATCGAACATGGGAGCTCGATGGATTGAGGGTTACTCAATTGAGGTCGATCGATCGATGCTTGGATTGATGGCACATGTGGTTTTGTGTAATTGCACGATTTGCTTCATATTCTGAGTGTGACACTACATATATGGGTGTAATGAGAGATTAGCGTATTAAAGGCTTCTTATAGAGAGAAGCTAGGGTTTTGAGAAGGGTTTTGATCTTTCTTTTATACTTTCATTTTTATAGTGGATTGTACCGTGGCCTTTTCCCGCATGGGTTTCTTCACGTAAAATCGTGTCTTTATGTTGTTTTGTTTGCATTTGTCTTTCGTTATATAATGCGTACTTGGGGTTTACTTTTACAGCTCCCAACAACTTTAATATGATATGGCAAAGTGACCGTATTCATTGGTGTAGCAATTACTAATCCTTCATCTAAGGTTTCAGGGAATATCCCAACAACTAATTTCATGGCAAAGTGACCATACCAGATATTGGTTACATGCCATATGCATGACTTGTAAGCCTCATATGCAATACTTGTAGATTAAACCTATTTTACAAAGATTTTCAGACAAAAGAAATATGTCAGAGATAGGCCGGAGTAATATGGGGAGAGAGGAGTCAATGCATTTAAGGAAGTTGTGGATTACTCTCTTTCATGTGTTGAATTTTGAGTAGCCATTGGGGTTAACCATACAGTTTTGATTCGATGTCCATTATAAGCTCGAGGATGCACTTGCCTTGCTAGTGGTGAAATTAGATCATTTTCCTTAGAAAATAGTTGTGAAATTATATCATTTCCTTTGGGGCTGTTTGGATTTAGCAAAATAATGGGAAAGGAAATAAGGATTCTCGAGAAACTCTCTTCCAATTGTTAGTAAACACTGGAAACATAGGACATTGAGGGAAATCAAATTTCCTAGCCAGTTAATCTTTCCTACAAATCAACCTTGTATTTTCTCACCAGGCCCCACTGCAAATTGAGTTTCCTCTCTCCCGTTTTCTCCTCGCAAAATTTTTTCCAGATGCGGACTGCTTACTAAACTACCTTGTTATTGTTGGTGCTATGTGGGCCCCACAATGATGTATGTATTTTATCCACTCTAAACATTCATATTTTTCAGATCATTTTAAGGTATGAGCCCAAAAATGAGGCTGATCCAAATCTCAAATTGACCCCATCATAGGAAAACAATGGCAATTGAATACACACCATTAAAAACTTTCCATGGCTCACTGTAATATTTATTTGCCATCCAACCTTTTGATAAGGTCATACAAACCTAGATAAAAGGAAAACACAAATATTAGGTTGATCCAAAACTTTTGTGGCTCCTTGTAAGTTTTTAATGGTGGGCATTTAATCACCATTTTTTCCTGTGCTAGGTCTATCTAAGATTTGGATATTAATCATTTTTTAGATCATGCCATCAAATGATCATCTAGCAAAATGGATGGATAGGGTAGATAAAACACATACACCATGGTAGGGCCCACGGAGCACCGACCAGTGGAGACACTGTTATGTTACAGGCAGCATCAACAGGCTCCACATCCAATTTTGCCATTGAAAAAGGCTTTGATGCTCTGATAATGTATATAGATGATACACATGCATTTGTACAATTTAACATAAATTGTACAAATTATTGAATCTAGTTTAAACGTGTCATGAACCTAGTGTTACCCTTATTGGACCTTCTTTCTAATGAATTGGTGGAAATCTATCCGATGGTTAAAAATATATATACACACTCAACGGTCCTGTTTCAATAGACAAGTGTCCATGAGTCAATGGTTAGGAATATTCAGCGAATCTAACTTTCGCCGGGTGATTTGGAGACAATGATTTCTACAGTCTAGCAAACTTAATTTAAGTTAGTGAGTTCATCACAATTTCTAAGTTCCTTTTCATCAAGCGTACAGCGAGTAGGTTCGAAGTCATGATCCCAATTTTTTGAAACTAAAGTAGGATAGCTTTCTTTAACTGAGTTTCACATGGGGCCACCATGTTCTCTGTTACATCTACTCCGTCCATTGGGATTGCGCCTCAGTGTGAAGCATTGGGCCAAAACATCAGCTTGATCCACAGTTTAGGTGGGCCACACCACAAGTAAATATAGGGGCAGGTTGAACATAGGTTTATATGTGTAGTATGTTCCATCCAAACCGTTCATCAGATGCCCATTCTCCCTCTGATTAATACTTTCATATTATAAAGGAGATATTAATTGTTAATTTCATATATCTTACTACCAGATACACAGGCACCACATAATACTGGTGTGGGTACATGTCATGTAGAGACTAGCACTTACGCTCCTCCAGCTTCCAGTTGTAAGAATTGTTATATCCAAACCATTCATCCACTTTTCAAGGCCATTTTAAAGCATAAGAAAAATAAATAATAATATCTAAAGCTCAATTTTACCACATCAAAAATAGCATTCAATAATGATTTTCATTGGTAAAACATTCACAGGCCCACCATAACACTTAATTTCTATAGGGCCCACCAAAACACTTATTTTCCATTCAATCTGTTCATAAGGTCACAAAGACTATAATGAAGAGGAAAAATAAATATGATATTGATCCAAAATTTTTGTGACCCCAAAAAGGATTTCAATGGTAGATGTTTAATCCCCCACTGCTTTTTCCATCGTGGTCCACTTGATCTTTAGATACGTCTTGTTTTTTAGCTCAAGCCTTTCAACGAGCTCACCAAATGGATGAGCAATTTGAATATAACACATACATCATGATGAGATCATAGAATTTGCTAACATCAACACATAAGCTAAATAGGTGGTGTGTTGTACACAACCCAATCTGCTTCCCCAAAATAAGGCAACCCTGCTCAAGGGAAGCGGATTGGTTGATGTAGCACACTAGCCATGTAGCTGGCATATTCAGCAAGTTTTGTAGGTCGAATTATTAGGTATTTGTTATATCCAAACTGTCCATACATTTGATGAGCTTGTATTAAGGTTTGAGCTAAAAAATAAGACATATAAAGTTCAATTGGACCACACTGCAAAAAATAGTGGGGGATTGAACATCTACCATTGAAACTCTTTCAATGATCACAAAAGTTTATGATCAATATAAAATTTGTTTTTCCTCTTCATCCTTGTATTTTTAACCTTATTACTAGATTGGATGGAAAATAAACATTTATAAATTTTTAAAGTGTGAAAATCGTTACCTTTGCTGCTATTTTTGGTGTAGTCCATTTGAGCTTCAATATGATTCACTTTTTGTCTAATGCTCTAAAATGATTTCGAAAAATGGATGATCAATATGGATATAATAAATACATCATTGTGGGGCCACATAACATTAATCTTATTTGAACTATTTGTAGAACTCGGAGCTCTAGGCGCATCACTCGCCTTTGCACGACAAGTATCTACACAAGCTATATAACTGTGTAAGCCCTACCATGATGTACATATTTCATCCATTTTGTTCATCAATTTTTAAAGAACATTTTAGAGCTTGACCTAAAAATGAAAGGAATACAAATCTCAGGTGAACCGCACAATAGGAAAATAATATTGATTGCACATCTACCATTAAAATCCTCTTCAAGTATTGTTTATTTGACGTCTAGTCCATTAATTAAGTCATACAGAGCCAGATGAAAGAAAAAACAAAGAGCAGCTTCATCCAAAACTTTTATGCCCCCGAAAAGTTTTTAATGGTTGAAATTCACTCAACATGATCCCCTATAATGTGGTTCACTTGAGATTGATATATAACTCATTGTTTTCACATACTATAAAATATTATTTTTTGTCTCATACCATAAAATGTTTAGAAAAATAGATGGACAGCATGGATGATACCCATACATCATGGTGGGGCCCACAAAGCACGCAGCACCGAACACTAGCCCATCCGTTTCCGGTCAAGGGGATGAACATCACATGAAGTCGCGGGGATAATGATACCCACCGTTGAAGCCTTACCACGCCTACCATGATGTCTATCTTCCATCCAACTGTTCACATAGACATGGACGAAGGTAAAATACAAATATCAGCTCCAGCCAAAATCATACGCGGTCTGAAAAGTTTTCAATCGTAGTCATTAAATCTCCCCTGCTTCCTTATGGAGAGCGTCGTGGCCCACTTGAGATTTGGATCTTTATGAATTACATACTTCTGTCTTATCGTGGTCCTGCGAAATTGATGGACGGAGTGGATTTATCACTAAAATCTCTATGCCCTATCTAGCTTCCGAATAAAGGAACTTATTTTGGCCGGAGGCACTGGCAAGTCACGTCCTCCGTTTGCAAAACTGCAACAGTGGCATCTAATGCACTTCCCATATATGTCAATCCATCCACGCATAGCACGTGGTGGGCCCATTCTAGACAGGTTACAGATTGAGATCATACTCGTCCAGTAATGGCCAACCATCAACATCCAATTAAAATCTGGAGAAATCATAATCTGTTCGGTCCAATCTCATGTAAAACGTCGCCCATTATTTGAACGGTCTGGATTGACGTAAGTGCATTCCACGTGTTCAGGGAATCAGTGCCCCCGATTCATTCGAAGAGAAACGACCACATCCAGCGCCTGTACGCGAACTTCAAAATACAACTATTTCTTTCTCGCTGAAAAGACATACAAATAGAATATCCGATCCGTGAAAAAGGTGGACCACACCATTTTGATAAGCATTCATGAAAAGAAGGACGATCCAACATTGTGTGAGCTATGAATGATTCTATCGTTTGTCCATTTATTTAGATTTTGTTTACTCTTCCATAATTATACGTTGATGATTTATGCATAGAGTGATAATAATTTTGTGGCCCACCTTTTTCACGGACAGGATATTATAAAAATGGGATGTCTCAGCAGGAAAGAAAGACTGTACGTGAAAGTTCACATACATGCACGCACATACAGCAACTGTATAGGATACATTTCTCTTTCTTAAATTCCTGCGAATGTTGAAAATTCAAACTCTTCTTAGCAATCGTTATTATTATCATCGAAAGAGAATGCAGACTTCCATGGAATGATCTGATTCCATCTCAGAAATAGAGAGAGAGAGAGAGAGAGAGAGAGAGAGAGAGAGAGATGATAACACGTTCGAATCTGGCGGAACAGTTGCGGGAATACCAAATCCGATCCAAATACGATTGGGCGTCCGTCTCTTTCTTCTCCTCCACCGCCAATGGGAACATCACTTCAAGGTACCCACCCGATTAGGGTTTCCTTCCTTTCCATGCATTCACGTCTACAATTCAAGAATAGTTGGCGGATTTTAGTTTTAGGGTTTTTTGCGCATTTTATTTAGTTAAATAAATGCATTTGTTGATCAGATTTTCATTTGTGTGAATCTGGTGATGCTTCTTTTTTATTTGTGGATTCAATTAGATTAGGAAATTGGAATTAAAAAGAAATTATTATTATTATTATTATTATTTGATCTCTCAAAAAAAAAAAAAAAAAATCTATTTTTTGGTTTCCATCTCCTATTGTTTTGTTGGGAATTGTGATTGTAATATTTCCAATTTTGTGAAATTGTGATCCCAAAATACACGGCAAAACCCAACATGGTAACTTGGACAAGTGACCTAGCTTCTGCTTTGTTTGAATCTTTCTCCCCGGGGGGGCTGGTGGGATTGGAATTGGCGGCCTGGATTGCTGAACCATGGGCACTGCAGATAGGGAAGTCGGACCACATGTTTTTTGAGTCTTGGGGCCTCATATTCGCTCTCTCCTCTTTCATTGCTCTTGATGCATCCAAAAGAAATTGAATTAATTCTTCTGTTATTTAGGAATGGTAGATAAAGTTTGTATACTCGCCTCATCTCTACTACATGGGCAATTTCGCCTAAGCGATTAGTTTTAGGACAGTTTTTAACTTTGAAATTTAATAGGGCTTTAGAGGGGATTCCAACATAGTCAGGGCCTTAAGGGTATTTGGGGGATTTTAAAAATATTCATGCTTTCTGATGGATGGCTTGGATTTTACTTGCTCCATGTCAAAGAATCGTGTGGTTTATGATCTCTGCCATCTTTTTTTTCTTTTTTCATTCAGGCTAGTAGCTGCCGATCCCAATTAGTTGGGATAAGGCTTATATGATGATGATGATGATTCATGCAAGTAGCTGCACACCTTTCTTCCCTTCCCTGTGTAGCCCACATCCACTGTCTCTTGCGTGTAAGCTTTCAACTTCTCTTCTCTCTCTCTCTCTCTCTCTCTCTCTCACCCATGGTCTCCTGCGTGCAGTGCTTTAAATAGCTACGCTATGTAGCATGTAGCTTATGCTTCAGTGTAGCTCAGTCTTAATGCTACGTAGTTCATGAAAATAGCTTAAGTTGCATGTAGCGTACGCTACACGATAATTTGTATACACTACACGATACATAGACTACGCTACATAGCACACGTTACAACTTATTTTTCACTACAACATTAAAATCAATTAATGTTTTCAATGATTTGTTAGTTTTTCCTATTTCAATAAAAATTAGTTAATCTTTTCAATGCTTTTATTAAAATAATATAAGTAATAATATATATTGGTTTTGTTGCTCTTTCTTTACCTTTATATTTAATCATTACCCTTTCCTATTACTTTAGGTTGTGATTGGTTGCACCAAATATCATAAAGTTTTATTAAATTTCATTATTTAATCAGTCTAATTTGGTGCAAAATATCATGAATTGGTTCAACCATGCACAACTTTGATTAAAAAATCTAAGAATAATGTGTAGCTTACGCTCCACACTACGTAGCTTACGCTGCTACGCCTCACGCTTTAGAGGGGCAAATGCTATGCTACGCGCTATTCACTATTGAAAACATCGCATGCATGTAAACTTGCAACTTCTCTCTCTCTCTCTCTCTCTCTCTCTCTCTCTCTCTCCCCCTGTGTTTCGCTGCATCTATCCACACTCTCTTTCTCTCTCTGCGTCTTTCTCTTTCTCTGTGTGTTTGTGTTCCTTTCTCTATGTGCATTGCATGTACCATACCCTCTCAATAATATGATGGGTGAAAAGAGAAGTTTCTTTTTTCTCAGGTGTATAATGTCGTCGAATCTGGGCACCTATTGCCATGCCTTAGTGGTAGACTCTTTGGAGTTTCAACACGAGGTCATGGGTTCGAGCATCCCTTGTGGTGCAAGTGCGTGGGGGTGGGTGTGCATGTGTAAAAACATGTCATCAAATTTGGAACTAACTGGATATGGAGAGGACAACATGTCCCTAAAATTTTGTTGTTTTTGTCTTCCATATTTTCCAATGTGACCATACGAGGGATTGTCATTATCATTTTTTAAAAATATGGCTACATGAGGGAAAACAATACCTTGAAAATGCTTTTATAACAAATTTCCTTTATGGTCAATGAAGGCAGAAATTACCATTATAGAAGATATGAAGGACTTTTAAGACATATACTTAGTGAAGATGGCATGGTTTTGGCTTGCTCAAGTGAGCAAGGGTGGAATCTCAAATTGCTTATCAATGCATCCCATTGAGTTCACCATGAGAGTTTTGCAATGCATTGGAATCCACAACTATGAACTTCCTTGAATCCATCCTTAAAATGAGAATCATTTTTGAGAATGGTAACCTCATCAAAAGAATGCCTAAAGTGCCAAAACTACGAAAAAAAAAGGGAGGACAAAAGTGTCATATGACGAGCTATCATCCAAACACAAAATTACATTAGCTACCTCCCCAAGGATCCCTAGTTGCACATCTTGTATGTGATTTTAGATTTCTCGCCCAAGCTTTCTTTCACTCTAGGGAATATCTCTAGTGACGATTCCAATCAAGGTGTTCCGTATCCGTTACGATACACTCGTAAAGGTTGATACGTATAGGTAATGGTTATAACCGTTACATGATACGGGGGTGAAATGGGGTAGTTGGTTTTTTGGGACCGTATTGGCTGTTACAGGGGCATAATGACCATTAACCCTGTAACGGTTGAAAAACGGCCACTTTTCTACACAAATCTATTTTTTTTTTCTCATTTTTTCAATTTTCTCATTCTAAAAACTTTCCTATATCATTCTATAACATATTTCAACCACTCATACTATAGTTTTTAGGATTAAAATAGTAGATTGAAGTGATTTGGGCAAATAAAAGCTCTGAGAGCCATTTTTTTCAAAAAATAAAAAAGTGGTATATATGCATTTTTTTATTTTTATTTTTTAATTTTAAATTTCTAATTCTAAGGCTTGATTGTGATGTGTAAACATCAGAGACACATAACCATGTTCATAAATTCACCAAACAACCCAATACAAGTATACAACACTCTTACCAAAGAGTAGACTGTTACACTACTATAAACATGTTTGAAACAAAAAATGAATACAAATTTGGGATATTTACATTATTTTAGATTTTCAAGATATTTTTTTTAAAGAATTTTTCGGGCAAAAAAACTTTTCGAACCGTTATGGGGGTTGTAACGGTTGTTATGCATTCGTATTGGCTGTTACAACTGATACCCGTATTGGTAACGGTGGTGACCATTATGGCCACCGTTACTGATACAAAATACCTCGATTCCAATTTATTGTTGAAGCCTTTGCTATTCTACTACTTCCAAATGGACCATAGAATCACTAAGAGAGACATTCTCCATGATGTAAGATTCGCCTTCCAATATGAAATCACAATCTGAGAACAATAAGGCAACCTACACGGTCTTAAATAAATTCGAAGAAGCCCACCATCTTCATTACAAAAGGACAATGTATAAATAGGTGATCAAACATCAGACATCCATTTATAATTAGCATTCCTTTATATCGCACGTGATCGATGGTGAGTACCTTGTCTTTGCCAACTAGCCATCCAAAGCTTCCAAATGAACGCACTTAGGAGGACCTTGATGTGAAGAAATCCTTGTTGTAGGTGCTTCTAGATTAATCTTTGCCCACAATATAAGAATGAAGAAAATAACTTCACCTAGAATTTGACTAAGCCTTCCAAGCACCATCTCTAGCTATTTGTATAATCGTCATAGGGGACACATCTTGAAGAGAACCTTGAAGATGGATGAATTCCATCACATCCATGGCTTTGAATATTGATATCAACGGGCTTATTGGTTTGGCTAAAAAATGTTAAGAAACAGATGTCACTTATTAGTATTGGCTACGTATTAGTAAGTATTGGTTGATTTTTTTGAGCAAAAAAAAAAAAAGAAAAGAAAAGAAAGAAGAGTAAAAAAGTCAGAAAAAGGAAAAAAAATAGATATTCAAGAATCTATCATTTTTTATTTGTTTTTGAACATGTATTCGATGGTATATTAGACCATTCTTTGGTAAGAATGTTGTCTATTTGTTGACTTGTTGAAAGTCAACAAAATGGGCCTTAATTGAACACAAATCAAGCATGGTTTGGTGAATTAGACCCCGTTACATTTAAATATGAAAAAAAGACGATGAAAACATGAAAAAATTGATGGTTTACCCTTTTGTCTAATTTTTTCCATCACCGTCCATTCTACTTCGATTATTTGACATCATTTGTTTTGATCCCCAAAATAATCCTAGATCGAGTATAAGTGGCTTTCTAAGCTTCCTTTATGGTTGAAATTAAAAAAGGAGGGAAAGTGAAAAAAAAAATTGAAAAAAAGACTTGGGACTTTATTGTCATATCGGCTATATCAGACCTACATTGGTGATGATGTGCCTCATATAGGTAACCACAACCTTTTATTTTTATTTTTATATTTTATTTTTCTTGGGGTCAATACGACCTTGTATCACATATCGTAGTAAGGTGATATTGCCATGGAATATTTCAATCCATGATCACGTCATCATCGGTGAAATTACATTGAAAGCAAAGATCCTTGACCACCCCTCTGCCTCACCACCCTATAACATAATAGCAACGTGAAATGTTGAAACCATGGCATCTCTAGGATGTGCAAGCTTGTACAACGATGTAAACTCATGACGAAGAAGTGTCTTTGCACAACGGTGAGGGATGCAGTGACCAATGGGTCGACCTAGATTGCCTTGTGATAGAAAAAAGAGTTTGTTTAAAACTGTCCATGAGGTTAGTAGACAATTGATGGATTGTTTTAACACATTGTTTCCTAATGGAGTTGTCCAAATTGATTTATTAGTAATGCGTTGTTACTCATGAAAACTATGTTGTTACATATAAGAAATCTCCATCCAGTAAGGGGAGTGGAGAAGGTCATATTTCCAACTTGTGAGTTGGGAGGAAGTGCAAAAGAGTAGGCAAAAGGGTCCTCGGTATCGGTAAAACAAAGTAATGGAATTGGGCACTCCTTGCCAAGTTGTGGTGGAGATTTGGTAAGAGCAAGAATCTATTATCACTTCAAAATATGGCGAATCAGAGAGATATTGATCTCCATCTATTCTTGTAAGGGGAAAAAAGGTCTTTTATCTGAAAATCCATTTTGCAATTCGGCAATGTGTTGAGTGGAGTACTGGAGTGGGTTTCACCTTGAAGAAAGGTTTTACATTCAAGTTGGGAGTGGGATAGGGTGATCTTTGGTGTGAGGAGTCTCCCGTGGCCGTGGTTGAGAGGTTCCCAAAACTTCCTTGCAAGGCAAAATATTCTTGTCAACGTATTGCCCAACCTTGTGGATTGCAGATGTGTTGTTTTTCAATTTCCATCATAATATTTTTGACTTTGAAATTGCTAACATGGTGGAGCTTCAAGATCTTCTTAGTGGGATAGCTTTGTTATGGTCGATTAAGTTTGTTACCCTTTGAAGAAGATGAGTTTGTATGTATGGGCCTTCTGCTTGAAAGGGTGTTTCTTGTATAATAACTTTTGTTAGGCTCCTTATCCATCTATGATCCTAAATCCATATGGGAGAGAGTTTGGCGTGCCTATGCTTCCCTTTAAGTTGAGGCATTTTGTTGGGAGGTCCTGACTAGTAAGATCTGCATGTATGATAAACTTCCAAAAATGGAAGTGATGCTCTCTAATATTTGCTTCATGTGTTAGAAAGATGCAGAATCATTGGATCATCTATGTCTCCACTAGGAAGTGGTTTCCCAAATTTGGTACCTTATCTTTGGGCTCTTTGCAATAGAGTGGGTCCTTTTGGATTCGATAGCCAATCGTATGGACTGATGAATTGGGCCTTTTGGGTAAATAGGTAACACACTGTAGCAGATGCTCTTGCTTGCTATAATGTGGGGCAGGCCTTGCTAAGCGCACACATGTGCACAATAAAGCTAGTTTACATAACACACATGGCCAACATGGAACATCTGTGTGAATCTAATCCATCCAACAAGTTGGTTCAACCTTGTGCACGTTTTCCTAAAAATAGAATTCCTTGCTAGCCAAGATCTCTAAATTAAGAAAAACCCTTAATCATGAAATTCTAATAATACTTGTTTGCTAGTGTGTGTGTGTGTGTGTAGAGAGGCATGCTCACCTACGCATGTGCGCACCTTTGCACACGTGTCATGGGTGTCGAATCCGAACGGTCCAT
Source organism: Magnolia kwangsiensis (assembly GCA_037074715.1). Classification (NCBI taxonomy): domain Eukaryota; kingdom Viridiplantae; phylum Streptophyta; class Magnoliopsida; order Magnoliales; family Magnoliaceae; genus Magnolia; species Magnolia kwangsiensis. The sequence goes on along the minus strand of CM073575.1, from coordinate 105,731,772 downwards.
AAGATGCGGAATCCCAGGAAACCTCAGGGGGTGAATTTTCACCCTGATCTAAGATTCTGGTGGACCATAGCAAAGAGAAATTCAAATCAAGGGAAGAAACTGTTTGCATTTTTCATGGCCCATCGAAGTTTTGGTTCAAAGTAAAAATTGGTACCAAGGGGTTTCAAGAGGTTCTGCTTCATGTGGACCGTTCAGATTTTCGAGACTCATCAGATATGATGAGTTCTCAAAAAAGTTCGTATGTAGTCCGTGAGAACTGGTTTGCAGGTGAGTGTTCCGCTATATATATATATATATATATATATATATATATATATATTTGAAGATTGATGAAAAGTTTATTAAAAAGAAACTTGCAAGAAGCAGGGAAAGAATACAACAAGGCAAAAAAACAAAGGGTCGAGCAAGAAGCCTTTATCCTTTACAAGAAGTGGATTTCCAATCCGAGATCCACCCTTTTATAGATTCTGCAATAGACCCAACCAGCCAGGCATAATCGCAAAAACGCCGACTATTCCTTTCGCCCCAAATCGCCCACCAAATAGTCGGAAGCTTCAAAAGCCAACTAACCTGGTCTCGCCTCCCCCCGGATCCCTCGTGCTAAGCCCACATGAGATCCCTAACTGAACCTGGCATGATCCAAAACTCCCCAAATTCCGCTATAAGGAGCTCCCAGACTTTAGATGTGAACGAGCAATGGATGAACAAATGGTCAACAGTCTCAGCGTCCTTACTACACATGCAACACATATTTAGAATAAGAAGAGATCTCTTCTGAAGGTTGTGTATGGTCAACACCCTATTTCTCCCCACCAACCAAGTGAAGGCTGCTACTTTTGGCGGCGCACCATAGAACCCTACACGCTTTTCATTTTTTGTTTCTAGAGATATTTTCCTAACATAGAAATATGAAAGAAAAGAATTTAGAAACAAGCTAAAAAAGAAAAGTGGGCCTTTTCTTGTGCACATCTGTGGAGCGTGCACATGTGGGATATGGCGTGATTACATCACTGTCATTCACCACTGAGCTCTTTATTTCCATGCCAAAAATCTTTGAAATGACATGTGAAACCACTGGTTATCTATCTAGGCTGTCCATTCATTTAGTAGAACTATTGGCAAGCCATATCGCAACAATCCCACCGATTATAGCCATCAAATGAATAGCATGAAAAATGTGCAGACAAGATCGAGTGAAGAAAAAAATAGGTTGAATTGTCATCTTGAAACATCTAGTCAACAGGCCTCTCTATGGATTGCTTATGATTCCAAAGCAGCACTTTCATCAAGGGATGCTAACTAGCTGATATACGGCACATTAAAATGGAAAACTATAAAAAAGTGGTTAACATTCAAATGTTTAGGATCATCCAATTGGTGTGATTTTTTCTTTATGGCTTTTCAATAGTGTTATGAAACAAATGGTCAGTCCATATCTATAAGGGCCTGTTTGGCTGGGCAGATTGGATGGGATTGGAGGGTATTAGAGTGGATTGCACGGATTTCAAGGTAATGATAGCTGTGTCAGTGGATTGGTGCAAGATCTATGGGATTGCTATATCCCGGGATTGCTATATCCGGTCTGTTTGGCACGCCCGGCCAATCCCGGGATTAAACCTTCCAATCCCTTTCAATCCCTCGAGCCAAACACGTCCCAGGCAATTTTGAAGGGATTAGGGTGGATTGGATGGGATTTAAAGGTAATGATGGTGATGTCAGTGGATTGTCTTAAGATCCATGGGATTGCTATATCCCGGGATCATGATCCCGTGTCTGTTTGGCACGCTTGGCTAGTCCCGGGATCTATCTTCCAATCCCTTCCAATCCCATCCAATCTGCCTGGCCAAACAGGCCCTAAGTGTGTGTCCTACATGTTACTTTAAAGTTTTAGGGACATTACTAACATTGCAGGTGGGAGACTGTGAGGGACACTTAGTTGTAGGATCCTTCGAACTAGGTGTCACTCTTGCTTTGAATTGCGCTCCCTCTCCCACTTCATAGCTCTTCATACTTGCTAACTTTTGCAACATACGCTTCCCTGTTCCTACACCCCACCCAAACTTGTTGCCGCTCCCCTTCGTAGTTTGTTCAACTATAGGGGGGACATTTACATTTCCCTGCACGCACACACATTCATGGATGGGATCTTGTATACCCAGGTGGATGAAATGTTTTTCCTCCCTATTTATGTTTTACACGTGGCAAATGCATCTAATGATGCAATATGCTCATTCACTGGGGACAACCATGAATGGGTTGTAGACAGTCTCATTGACTGGACGATCCCAACTGTTTAAGAAGTGTAGAAATGACACAAATCCAGATGATGCTTTTTTAAGACATCGTAGGGTTAGGATTGTCCGATCATTATGATTTGTGTTTATGGATCATTCATGGAGCCTTATGATGAATGAAATATTTGGATCATATGTACCCTCTAAACTTGGCGAGAATGAAAATTTTGTTGACCTGAAGTGGACTAGATGTCATACAATATATACACAAACAGATATCATCATCCTCATCTAAGCTCTCGTCCCAACTAAAGGCACAAACACAAGTCTGTGTGTGCGTGAGAGAGAGACCTAAAATCTTAGCCCTTAATATTGCCTAATCTCAACCCATACTTTATCTCTTAAAAACAAAAGTTACTGTAGTGGCACTGTGGCGTGTGCTGTAGGAGTACTGTAGTGTGGCGTAGTATGCTACCTTTTTTCTCAATTTAAAAACAGTCCAGCCTCCTACAGAAATTTATGTAAAAATTTACTGAGGAAAGAATAGAGTACATTGCAACCAAACCTTGTAAAATTCCTACTTGAAAATCCATGGTATTAAGAGTTTGGGGTCTTTGGGACCCAAATCTATTGTGTGGTTCTTTTGGGTATCCCTATTCTCCAACCTGTTAGAAAGTAATATGACCATGTTGAATTTTTAACCTTCCCATGCTTGGAATGAGTGTTGGCAGCTTCAACGGTTGGGTTTCTATTGCCCACTCAATTATTAGGCCTGAAATAATTTTCCGCATTCTTCAATCGGCTTAGGGTGCAGTGTGAATGTCACAATGGCTTACACTATCTTTCTCTAATGCTTGGGAATCCTATCTCCAACAAATCAACTGATTCTGTACATGGTGTTTCAGCCTACCATTTTGGATACTGCATGCATTCAATGGCATCAGATCGTGACAGATCATCATCGTCATCGTCATCGTCGTCGTCGTCGTCGTCATCATCATCATCATCATCATCTAAGTCTTATACCAACTACTTGGGGTTGGCTACATGAATCCGGTTCTGCCATTCCACTCATATCAAGGGCTGTAACTTAAATTGAGTCATACCTCATTGTGGGGAATGGAAAAGGAATCAAACAACAATTTGTTGCTTTTCTTTTCAAACCAGGCAACATGATGAGATTGCAGAAGCTTTTTGGTGTCCATCTCCAACCTCCACAATCCCCTTCAATACAAAAATTTCCACAATTACCATTATTTAGTACCAACATACATATTCCTCTTGACTGTGCAATTTGTCATGAGGGAGTTGGTTTTCATCCAATCTTTACTTTTCTTCCAATGATTTTGGAGACGATAGAATCTGCCATGTAAAGAGATTTGGCATCTTGTTCATATCTATAGACTCATCCATAACCATTTCTCAATTGATAATTCCATCTGACATCTGTTCTTCACATTCATCATCCTTGTCTATGCAATTGAACATTTTCTTTGAATGTTCTCTCTATACCTCTCAAAGGTTTGGACTGCGTACATCATCTTGATTGATCCTTGATATGCCTTGGGGGCAATCTTTGTTCTACTTCATTTTGTCCCCCCCGCCCCCCCCCCCCCCCCCCCCATATCTGTATTTTGGTGGGTTTGAGTTTGAAAGAGGTTCATCCTTATTTCCTTCCATTGTGGAAGGATTTCTATTGCAACCTCAAACAATCACAAGAAATACGTAATGAAGATGTTAGTCGCAAAGGGCTAAGTTGTGGATCCTACCCAATGTGTGCAGAAATGGTTATGTAACGGTAATGGTGCCTACTGTTGTGCGTTATGGTGTTTGTAACAGTCATTACAGAAAAAATGGCCTGTTACGACCCCATAATGCCCTGTTAAAGAGCTAATTGGGGGGGGGGGGGGGGGGGGGGGGGGGGGGGGGGGGGGGGGGGGGGTGGTGTTATCTCAAGAAGAAGAAGAAGAAGAAAAACACTAACACCCTCTGCACAAGGAGGCTCCTTTTAAAGCTATCTCAATTGTGTGAACACATCCAATCTATTTGAGACCTCTTGACAGCTCCTTTCAATTGATCTTGTATTCTGATCACTATTAAAATATTCTTGTTCTTATCCATTGATTACAAACAAGGACATGGATTAACTTGTTTTCGTATCATTTGACGTGGGGTGGTTGGGATTCATGTAGGAAGTGGAAGAGTAGTAGCAGGCAGTGAAACAAGAGTTTATCGGTGAATTACCACAAAGTGTAGCTCCTTTTGAGGCAGGTCCATGGGGAGAAATAAAGGAGCTAGGAAAGCGGGCTAGGAGGA